>BMAW01051863.1:184436-357091 GCA_019974015.1 Nephila pilipes
TATATATATATATATATATATATATATATATATATATATATATATATATAAATGAAACCTATATCTGCTTCGAAACATTCATATTCTGTTCAGGATCTGAAGTTCATAGGTCCGTCTTCAGGATCTGAAGAAGAGAAATATGACTCGCACTTTCGTTCTATATTGAAACGCATCTTTTAAATGAATCGGCTAAAGGGAGGAGAAAGGTAGCAGAAGCCTTTACAAGAACAGTGTCATCAGGTGAGGAATTTGAGGGGAGAGGCGGTGATTGGATAACTGAAGAAATTCTGAATTTGGAACTAAAAGCATCTGCCACTAGAAGTTTCTTCAAATATTTATCTACCTAAATATTAGCGAAGAAAAAAAAATTGTGATAAATATAAACAATTCGGATGAAAAATGATTTTTATGGTGTGTTTCAGCTGCACTTCACCTTCGAAAAATCACGCTGAACGAATAAACAATTACATGTCTTTTGAAAAAGATATTAATTTTTAAATATATTTCTTTTCCTACACCCATAACTCAAATAGAAAATTTAATAAAAACGAACAATCCATCTATAAATATTTTTGGTTTTGAAAGGGAAACATTTTTATTAAAATACATCAAGGGGAAAAAAACACATAAATTTATTATCAATATCACAAGTAAGCAAGAAATACTACACTTTAATCAACAACATGAGTTTTGTTAAATTCCTTGTCCGTTGTGAAAGTAAAATATTTTATTGTGATTATTTTATTCATCGATTTCAGTTGTAGTTATGACTGCATCTGAAATCGATGACGTCATCTGGTGAGGTTTTCTCATCTCCTATAGTTTTTCGAAATGAAAATACTATAGATGAATATCTTAGAAATATAGTTGATGAAGAAAAAAATAATTTCCTATACTTTGCGTCGCATTCCGCAAAAATTATGATTGAAACTGTCTCTTTGAAAGCTTCATAAAATTTCAATTTATTCTTAAATTATTACATCTTATTAGATTGAAATGTTCTCCATCCCATAAATCTGTAGATAGATCAAACAGAAATAAAGCATTCCCTTTGGCGAATTCAAAATAAAGACCTTTAGAATTTAAAAATAGGTTCTGGTATACTTTAATATAATTTTCCTTTTCAAAATCTTCTTCCAGTGGTTGATGAGGCATAGGTTGTCCATGTATATAGAATCTGATGAAATTCATTCATTAATGACTGTATTAAAAGGGTTATTTTTTTTATAGTTTCCGTCGAATGCATCGTTGTCTACACAAGTAAAAACTATTCGTCCAAAAAACACATTGTCTTGTTCAAAAGAATAACTCGAAAAAGGTATTGAAAACACTTTACAGCTAACTCTGCTAACAAGGTATTTAACAGTTGTTTTTTCCAAAGCTTTAGCATAAGCAACAAGAACACCTAAATTTATGTGCACTTATCTAAAAAAAAATTGAAACAGAGTCAAACATTATTTTATAACCACCATTTCTCATAAAATAAAATTCTGGTTTACTTCTGATCAGTTAAATTTTATATTCAACAAGGTATAGTAAAAGTCTATCTTGAATGAATATATTGACATGTAGTCGTCCCATCATTTGAACAGTTGCACTTTTTTTAATAGTGAAGCCCTCTTATTGAATCCTTTGTTATGATTGTTGTCAGATCATCGTAAATATTGAAACGACCAGCTGTATCTGTATATATTTATTATATATTTCAGAGATAAATTGAGAAGTTTTGCTGTCATATCCATGATTTAATATGGTTTCTAAAACAACTATGTAAGCATACGTATTTTTACTAGAAGATACGGTCCTTCTTTTGAAATTTACATCTACTTGTGAAAATAAAGAATGAAGAAAAAAATTTACAGGACCTATTTTAACTTCATCAGTGAGTACTTTTCCATCATTTGTAAAAAAAATGCTTCAATATATAATTCTGATTGAGATAATGATAGCATGAGCAAAAAGGATACCTGGATAATCTTCACTCCTTCTAGAAATAAGAAATTCAATAGGTCCACCGTCTGATACATTTGCAATTGGGGGAAATTGAACACATTATCCTTTTTTCTATAACTGTTTGAGTTGCTGGGAGAGTAAATAAATTTAATTTGAGTTTCGCACATTCAGTAGAATCTTTCTAAAGGAATGCCATTTCGTTACGTATAAAATATATCACTTTTTTTTGCATTTCTAACTTTAGATAGAATTATACGTTTTGACAATCTCTTTCTGTTATACTTTTTTTTTGACCTAGTATATCATCCACTTTTTAATGACATCTTTCCTTTTTTCTTTCTTTTTTTTTTTTTGCTAACTTTCTTCCAGTTCCTTTTCATCTTCTCCTACTTCCATTTTTTTTTCCTTTAGAGTAAAACATTAGCTACTCACATTTGAGTTCCTGTTTCTTAAAAAAAATTTGTAACTGTTTTAATCCTCAAGATAAGAAGAACAAAGCAGTACGAAATATTCTTTATATATATATATATATATATATATATATATATATATATATATATATACATATATATAAACCGACTTCCTGTATGATAATCTTTTTAGAATGATTGACCCTAAATATAGGAAAGACAATTGCCTGCTTGGTTAATATAACAATCTTCGTAATGTTTCACGCAGCATTCATATGGAACGGGCATCATTTTTCTAATAGATCTATGTACAAATAAATGTATTATTATTTCTTATTCTTCTTTTATACTATTTGCCTCAGTCGGAAGCGTAGCATGGCTATCACTCTACACCTTTAAAAGGATACTAAATCAAATGAATGCAAACTGAGAATCATTCCGACTGTTAAAAATTTGATTGTATTTCGGGAGCATAATGAGGTCTTATTCAATGTGCTATAAATTCTCCATCCAAAAATATTTCTGTTTCTTTTTACAAGAGAAACTTGACTATCACTTATAATTTGTGGCTCTACGAGTACTACGCCACAATAATCGTACATTACAGGAGAGATAATGAAAGATCGAATATATACAGAATTTCACTGCAGCCTTTATATTTACCATGTTCAAAGCCTGGCAGTTCTGATATACCTTCATGTAAAATAACAGTAGCTTCTCCTTTTGTTTTTATTTTTACAAAAGCTGATATTTAAATTCAATTTTATTTTGTGTGATTCTAAATGCATTCCATTTAAATATCAGGTACAGTTTCATATCAAACTGGTAGGTTTCGTCTTAGAAATTAGTTTTCACTCACCTAAATCAAATCCAAATAAATTATTATTCTTTCTAATACTATTCCTCATAGGAGGGTATATTAGATCTATTAAACTAATTCCAAAATACATTACTCAGAGTAATAGACGACGGTAGTTGAGCATTGAAATCAGAAACCTTATTTTCTAGGAAGAAACATTTCGATCTATCACTCATAAGCGTTATGTAGAAAGATATTTTTACAACAAACAAATGAGTTCAAGTTGTTCAATTTTTATAAATGTTTCAAGTCTTGTCAAACTGTTCAGTATATTACAAAAATGATACAAAATATTCGATATTATTATTATTTGCGTTTTCAATTTTTTTAAAGCCTGGGTCATTAACGTTCTTGATCATACAGGATGTCCCGAATCCATTTAAGCTTTATATGTAAATAATGGGATCCCCAGGAAGAACCTAATAAATGGTAAAATTCTCCCGAGTCCAATTTTGTTCATATCCCTTTTCAAATATTAATTTCTCTTGACTAATTCAAGCTATTTTTACCTAATTGAAATCTAGATTTATATACAGTTTTATTTTGCATTCCATATAGTTTTTTTCTATGCCTGGCTTTCATTCTCCTCGGTTACAAAAGCGGGTTCCACCTGAATACTTCTATGACAAGTATTATTATAACTATGAATCAATAACATTAATAATTTTTTAATTATAATTGAATTTATTAATCTAATTAATCAATAACATTAAAATAACGCTTTGTATTTCTTTCTGTAATATTCTTCTGAATTTTTGTCCTTAATGTTCCATTACATCGTTGTACAATAGAGGTTTTCGCGTTATTACTTGTCATAAAAAATTATATTTCCTTCTCTTTGAGATATTTCTGGAAACGTTTGTTTGTAAATTCCTTACCGGGGTTAGTTCGGAGTTTGAGAGGAATACGTTCAGAAAATATTTGCTCAAAAGCCGATACTATTGTTTTACATTTTTATCATGTAATAAAATAGCCGAAGCCTATTTAGATAAAACACATGTACAAGTATATAAGTAAAAATCTATACCCCGCATTAAACCCATCAAAAGACAGCATATACACTAAATTAGTTAGTAATTGTTGATCATTCACTTTACAAATACTTTATTTTTCGTAAACTTTTTTTATAGGTTTACGTAAGGTATATGAATATTTTCCGTTTAATCACTTTTTGTCATCTTTTCTAGGACATTTTCCATCTGTAGCTCTAAATAAATTCTTAACCCTATCAAAGCTATAGGGTATTAAGGTTCTTGATAATCTTTTTCAAAACTAAAAGAAAAGGACGGGCTAATGAATTTAATAGTATAATTACTTTTTACAGAAAATGCAAAAAGTAATTATACTATTAAATTAAAAACATAACCTCTGCTGAATTTTTTTTTAAATGAAATGTTACTACAGATATAAGTAAATGATAACTAAATATTGAATAATAAAATACATTCAATACTAACAAAAAAAAATTATTTAATGCAAGCGATGAGGATCAGAGGCAATATACATACGTTTAGCATTATTCAAAACAGACATCCTAACCCATGTAGTTGCAAACGCTGGGTTTGAATTAATCAACAATCGAAAGTTTCATTGAGTAAAGTAGTTGCTCTAAGTTCACTGTAAAAAGAGCGACATACAGATGTAAACAGTTCTCATAATTCTTTGTCAAGCAATCATCCCCAAGTTGATTAGTATATTCATGCGTACATCTGAAACTTTCAAACACGTCAGAGATAGAGCTTCTCAGATAGACTCAAGAAAATTTTGTCAATAAACAATGATTCAAATACCAAAATTTCTGCATTTACCATGGCACCTTAGTGTAAGTTTCGAAATCTGGCTCAACAACAAATCACCAAAAATATTATTGAACACAAAGGACATGACTCTCACCGTAATTCTATTGCGACTGTATTAATTCTAGCCAGCTATTTTCCTTCACAAGCCCATGGGACAAACTTCATAGAATAATCTTTCTACTTAAAGTAGAGCAGGCAGGCAATATGCGGAAGGTTATTGATGAAAATAGTAGAACTCACCAGAACTTCTTTCAGAACATTAATATCTTCGGTAGATACGTTAATTTGGTCGATTCGATTAGCAAGTGATTGTCAGAGCGCAGATGACCTCTTTTAGTTGGGTAAAGTCGATTACAGTCACCTCTTGTATATTGCTGTAGATAAATTTGCATGATAGATGAATGTAGATGAATTTACATGTAGATGAATTTGCACGAAATATGTCACTGCCGCAGCCCAGACCCAGATAGAAGTGATGTGAAGGCATAGCATCGTCCGAGAGAAAGATGAAGTTAGCTTGGAATCAACATTAAAACGCACTCGCTTACTTGACGCATTTATAGTACAAGACATTCGCTTTATTTTCTTAATTTTGTACGAGTATAAGTCTGTTTAAGATAAGAATAAAATTTCAAACTGCAGACTGTGAGAAAGAAAGAGAGTTAGAAATGATTTTGAACCTAAATGTACTTCTAGTCTATTATTAGAGCTTTACACCAATGCTGAACTTGATGCTGATTGGTTGCTTAAATTATACCACAAAACTTAAAGAAGCTGGTTGGTGGAATAGAATAATGTATTTCTATGTTACACTAGCGGAATTCTAAATTGGATGTAATTTGGGCATGTTATCAACATCCGTGTAACAACATGTTCATCTGTTGTTTACACATTCCATTTCCTCATACTAAGTGATACTTTATCACTTCTGAAGAATTTTGTCGTGACTTCATCAGGTCCAAACACGTATTCTCATACATATTTTCAAATTCATTCATATGGAATAATGAAATTTTTAGCTTTGAATAGTATGTCATCGAATTTAACAAACAGAGAATGATATTAAATATTCAATAACAAGAGCTCTTATAACATAACTTAAAATTAAATATTTCTTCATGCTCGTCAATGAAATAATTATAAAATACGAAATCTGCGTGGTTGAATGGTTAGGGTACATTCGAGCAGAATAATTTAAAACTAAATGTTGTAAAATATTCATCAGAAATTAAGTAAGTGTCGCATTGTATGCTTCAATAACATAACGAAGCAAAATACAGTTTAAATTGTTAAGTTATGGATATTGAAAGATGGTAAAATGCTTTTGCATATACTACCTTAATATCTCGATTGTATTGTATTAGAAAACATGTGGGTCTCAATTGTAAAAATCTGTTCAAAACCACAATATTAAGAACAAAGTACTCTAAAAATAACATTAATTCAAGTACATTAAAATTGAGCAGAAATATATCTAGCGAAACAAGACAAACCCTTTCACATCAAATCACATCATTTAAAAGTTATTCTGAACGTAAAAAGATAGGCAACAAAATATTAATTTAAGTTTTTGAATTTTTTTTTAAATAATTTACTCAGTTTTGGGATTTAGAAAAAAATATAACTTCAACATAAAATATTACAGTAATTGAAATATTATCTGTTCTTCCTTTTCGTTTCTTAGTGTAATGCATTTTGTAAAGTGTATTTATCTAACTATATATTAAACTTAAGCTTTAGTAAGCTGCATTTATTTTAACAATATATTAAATTTAATTAAGTATTTAGTAAGATTATTTCACTCATTTAAAATGGAAAATAAACGATGTATACTCAATTTTGGAAGTCATTGTATTTTGTATTGCTTGATTTTAAATTCTGTAAGTATTCAATAAAAAAGTTTTCAAATTCCTTTGTTCAAAAATATTTTTTTTTTCATTTCAAACACTTCTATCTTATTATTTTAACGAGTAAAATTTAAAAAATACAGTACTGAATTCTATTGCATTTTGCCATGTGCTTCCTTAATTCATAAAAATTAAAATTTCGGAAATTAATTATTAACACAATAAGTTTTATTTTATGTTCATAATACAGTATTCCACAGATAAATTTAGATTAGAATCGTATTCAATTAAAAACCTTTGCTAAGGCGAACGATTTTTATTTGAAAGAAAAATTCCGCGCTTTGCCATACCAAAATGTGATTTATAAATAATCTAATTTCCAAATACTAAGCGATCATAAAAACAACAGGTTTCAAAATTTACCTTAAAAATGCCTGTGAATTATAATATTCAATCAAAGCTGATAAAAGAAAGGATAGTATCTCCAATAAAATTAAACATGTACCGTTTTTCGAAAATGAGCTAACTGTACGCAACGTTACAAAATAAAATTCAGAGTCTCTTGGTTTATTTCTCGGGATGCTTGGAAAAATACTTTCTTACACTGCTCGCACATCAATTGAAAAGCCCTTGAACGTTGGGAAGCACAATACTGGGACTGGTCAAAGCTGACTTGCCACTCTAGTCATTAGGGAGACAGTAATGAAATGCAGCACATTATGAAAGCAACTCACTTTGTTTGCCTCGCTTAATCTGCAGGTTAACCGCAAGTGTTTCAGAGGGATGCTATACAAAATGCAGCTTGGAGAATCCGTCTTAAGCTTTTTAGGAAATTTCCTAGTGTATATTTAAAATACATTTACTCGGATCCTTTTAGAGAATGGATTTGTCAGTATCAGTTACAAAAGTGACAAAGAAAATTATTTTATTTTATTTAAATCATTCAACTCATTACTGATTAATAATGGGCTTAAGAATTTTTTGATAATGCATCTACTAGTACTACAACATTACGTAAAAATATATATTTAAGAAATGATCAATTTTGTGAAATTGAAAAAGAGCATATTAAAAAAATTAAATTAAAATTAAGTTTGAATTATTGATCTTCAGTATCAGATCTTAAAAAGTTAATGGAATAATTCTCTAGGTTTTTTTTAAAGTTTTTTGTGCATTCTTACGTTAATGCTACTCGTGGGTTACAATCCTGCCTTATATCTAAATTTTTCATCTTTTTTAAAAAAATTATCTGTATAGTAAATTTTACTGTTTAAACTTCTATTAACGATAAATGATATCTGTAAACGCAATAAATCCAAATAAAGTAAATAAAAATTGGTCAAAAAAAATCAAGAAACATTGTCAGTGCTTTAATATGTAAGCGAACCCGACATATGCAACGCGTTCTGTCCCAACCCTTTTCCAAAAAGCACTCCAAGCTGCTAATTTGCATATTTTCCCTTGTCATTTAAAAAAAAAAAAAGATGACGATAGTGTGATGGAGAAGGTGGCAAAATCGGGTGAAGAGCAAGAGCATTTGAAAGGAAGGACAAACAAGACTAATGAAGAAGGTTGGGCAGTTGGCGGGAAATGTGTCGGTAGAAGGATCACTTGAAATTTTGCGTCCAATGTCAGAAATACTGAGATCAATTACACGTTTTAAGAACTCTACAACAAACTATTTAATTAATTTTTTTTTTTTTTTAATTTACATGGAATGAGATTGATTTAATTTTTAAAAAATGTAGAAATATGTTATTTTTTGGGTAAATTTTCTCTCTCTTTCTCTCTTTATATATATATATATATATATATATATATATATATATATATATATATAAGAGAGTCTGTATGTGTGTGCGTCCGTGTGTGTGTGATACACCCTTAAAAATTAGTTTGGTTGCGCAAGCTAAACCTGTAGAACAAATATAGAATTTTGAAAAATTACATGTTTATAATGTTTAATTACCTTTTTTTTCAGCGAAACTTATCATAAATTTAAAAACTTCTTCATTTTACGATTGTAAATTGAAAACACGAAAAGACAAATTGATCTAACATTTTTCATGAAAAATTGCTGAAACACTAGGTAATATAAGACACTCGAATCCTTGTAAGTTGATAATTAGACAAGCCTGCGAAAAATTGAAGTTTTTGAAAAATACGAAAGAAGTTTAAGGCGATTTTTATGTTATTTAGTGTACTGATTTCGAAAATGACCTCCAATTTTTCCCATTATTGGAAAAGCAATATTCATTTATCCATATACAGAAACATAATATTAAATTTTTTGCATCGTAATAAACTGTTAGTTACATATGATAAAGATATATTCAATAATATTAAGAAATTTATAACAGAATGTAAAGAATGTGATTATTCATTAGATTTTTTAAAGAGATATATTCCCAGTGATTTGCATGATGGTTTGTTTGATTTGTTTTTGGGATTTCCCATGGGGACTTCGGGGGGTATTGAAGTGACATTGTGTAAATTGTTTCTGATATCTAAAGAAATTTTTATATTATACTGGTTTCTCAATGGAGTCTTTGTTTCATGATGTGATGATTTGTATGTGTTTTTAATGGTTATAACTTGGAATAAGAGCTTACTATAATATCTTTTAGATTGGTGATTTATTCAAAAAGATGGTCTTGTACGTAGGGGCTATTGCCTTTCGGGACATTCATGGATTTTTGGACTTCCGTTTCAAAACAAATCCACCACACAACATTAGGACTACAAAGTCAGCTAGTTAGTGGTCTAGTTGTGAAGATATTTTGAAACATTTCTGTATTTTTACACATTTACACACACATATTTTACTCAATTGGATTTTAAAAAATTATAACAAATAAAATTCTGATCATTCAATATGATTTCTGGTTATGATTGGTTTATTGGTGGATTTTTATTAAATATTCTATATTGAAACTTTTTATACTCAAATTAGTTAAGTACTATTGACTTCCAAAATTTATTTGGCAACAGTGCATGCTGGTAGACATCATCACTTAAAAAGTTACTTAATCTATTGCAATCAGATCCATGATCACTTGTCAAAGATATGATCTTTTGAATCTTTGCCTTTACAACTACGAAATTTGAAATTGAATTACGATGAAAAGCACGAATTCGAGTATATAGTTTTTAAGAATTTAACTTGAAACATTTAATTATAATGTTTTATTGTTTCGAAAAAATCTTAAGTTTTTAATTGAATAAATTTTTAATTGAATAATTTTTAATTGGATAATTTTAATGAATAATTTTAAAAGGATATTTTTAAATGGGTAAGTTTTAATTGGATAAAAATTGTTTTTCTTTTTTTTTGTTTTTGAAAATAATTAGTAATTGAAATATCTCGCCATTCAATTTTTCTTCTTTGTTTATTGTTTCTTTTCTTTAAATTACAACTTGAATTTTGGAGTAATCCAATTTTACCCAACAAGATGCATTGGGGGAGGGTTGGTACCATAGAACTAGTTTAACCCCACAATTCAGTCCCCAGTCTGAATATGCATGTTTTGTTTTGTTGAGTATTCGAATTATTCGATTTATTCTTTGGTTCAAATCAATTTCAAATTTTATTCATCTCTTAGTTTCAAATTTGATTCAGTTTCAACTTTTTTACTTAATTCTATAAATGTTTTTTTTTTTTTTTTATTTTGGTTTTAAATTGTTCTCTTCCTTTTGTGTTTTTTAATGATAAATTATTTGCTTTATCTTATACACACACTCACACACACACACATATATATATATATATATATGTGTGTGTGTGTGTGTGTATTATATATATATATATATATATATATAAAGGTGGTCTTCTTATTAAAGACAACATGTCTGATTATGAAAATAAACTAATGGAGAAGTTCATTTTTGGAGATTTTACTGAAATTTTAAAAAAAGTTAATGTTTCCAAAATTTGATTCGAAACTATCAATTATTTTTTTAAAGAATAGTATCCCGTAGAATCCTTGTGTTATTTTTCAAACATTCGCTTTATGAATTACATTTTTCATCAGTTACACGAAATTACAAATAATTTATATCCGCGAGTCTGGGTCGTTATTTTCTATTCCATGTCACTTGACAGTAAAGCGCAAATTAAAACATTTCAATCATTTTTCATATTTATAAACCTATACAGTTTCAGCCATCAGATCAAACAAATTTTATAAGTCATGACATGCATCATTCAGTTTTAATACTTGATCAAGGCTGCGATTCATGACATTAATCGTTCCTTCTGTAACTCTCTCGTTTCCAAAACCCCAAATTAAAATTTTAGCGAACACTCGCACGAATGGATTTCGAAACGAATGAGTCGCTTTTGTCACACTAAAGCATCCGAATCACTGCGCGGTTGAAGCGACATTTGATATTTATTCTTGACTATTGCCCTGAGGATCTGAATACCCTTCAAATAGCTTTATGTATCTCAAAAGTTGCTAATAGTTGACGAAATAAGATACGAATAACGAAATAATCACTTCAAATGCGAAAACTGTACCTGTGTTCGTTTCTTCTTCAAATTCCATCATGAATAGGTTATATGAAGGATGGAATTTCTGAATAGGGTTAGGCGTATTTGCAAAATCTTCTCTGCGGGATATAGAGGGCTCTTATTGAATAGGCATGGTACGGAGTTTTATGTAACCCTTGCTCGAAATTATTTGAATTCTGCGAATAGAAAATTGAAAACGTTGTAGTACCTTGCGCAGCTTCACTTTATTTTACCAGGACTTAGATTAATTAAAGTATTTGGGATTTCGTTTCTTCAGTGTTAATCTATTTGAAAGGAAATTCAAATAGATTAAGGTGTATATTAAATCCCATACCGTGAAACGTATTAAAACATAAACTAAAAGAATGTAGGATTTGATCTAGACTATGTATATATTTACTGACCCAAACTGTTTTTGAAGTTTAATCTAATAAACTTAACTACTCTGTTACAGATTCTGAATATTTTGTAAAGAGGATCAGTTTTATCCATAAAATTAATTTTTTTGAACATAAATTAAATTTTTAGTTAAATTCAGAATTTAGAAAGTTTTTTCAAAAAAATATTTCTAAATTTAAAGAAAATGGGACATACGTGCATTGGTTGACAATTTCGTTTGATTATGCATCAGCATTCATTATAGATATTTAAGAACTTTTATTTTTTTCAATAAAATTTCTTCGACATGTTGATTTTCTTTAGCAATTATGTTGTTATTTAATAAGTGAATTCTGCATAAGCGTACAATGCAAAAAAGTATGATTTATTACTTTCTTGAAATCGAACAATGATAAAAATCAAATAGACTGTAGACAATTATATATATTAATAAAATGAAGAATTTGCTATTTTTGTCGAAAAATTAGAAGACTATGAAATTTGGTACAAATAATCTATAAATACAGATGGTGAGCACCACGGAGCCATTTGTTGAAATTCACTTTGAATCTTTTTAAAATTAAAGTTTAAAGTGGATTTGTCTTCATTGCGCATGCGCAGATCAAACGGCGCATTCTCAGATCGAAAATAAAAAGGTCTCATTTCGTCAACGGCATAGCGGGAAAATTACGAAATTCAGTACAATGAATCTATAAATACTGACAGTGAGCAACCCGAAGCCGTTTTTTTTTTTTTAATTCAACTTAGATTTTAGGAATTTTTAATTTAAATTTCATGTATGACGTCACAGTGTATCTTCTCTAGACAAATTTGATTTAGATCCGATTTGCTTAATAATTTGTTCTTTCTAAAATAATTTACGATTCCTTCAGTTATTTTTAAAATAATTGCGACTGTTCTAGAATGAACATTATTTGAAAAAAGCACGAATAAAAATTCTCTGAAAAAGTAGATTTTTTATTTGGCAACAATTTTCTATGTTGAAACGGTGACAAGATTTGAATTACTAATTTTTGAGAACTTTTAAAGTTTATTATTATTCTTCATTTATTTTATAATTTAGACTTCCTGTGTACTCTTTCTTAGTTTTGTTCACGTCCTTAATAATTATATTGTTATTTTTACTAACCAGCTTTATTCCAAGTGTTGATTCCTGTTAAGTCCACTCTCTCTTTCATTTGTGATTGAAATTTCGCATTTGTTAATTTTAGTTAAATGTATTGCCTCAGATAATCCTATTTTTTCCATCAGTTCTTAAATGAATGTTTTTTGTCTGTTTTAGTGAATTCTAATTGAAATTTCTGATTTGTCAATTTTAATGATTGCATTGCTGGAATACTCATGTGTTTTCAGTTCTAAGGAGACTGAATTGTATTGCCAGAGTATATCACATGTTCTATTTCAGTTCTAAACAGCTACTTGTTTTTTTCATTTTTAGTTATTTAACCCTCTGTAATATTACTTTTTTATTTTCTATTTTAATTCATAATGAGAGTTAAAATGCAGTTTAGGCCTACTACTAGGCAAGATTTTAAAAATCGCCAAAATAGAGATTTTTTCGGGTAAAAATCTTTCATCGCGAAGTGGTTGCCAGTTGATTAATTAGATTCATTTTTAATATTCCTGCTTTTAGAAAATTGACCCTGTGTTTCTTTCAGCTATTGATCGAATTTTTTATATTTTTGACTTCGTATTAGTTAGGAAAAAATTTGCCTGGTAAAAACTAACTATATTTTCTTTCTGTAGTAAGCTAATAGTTGATTTGGGGTACTTTTCCATTAGCTGTGTACCAGACAAAAACAGCACAGTTATCAACAAACCTAAATATTGACGTGAAAAGAATCTTTGATCGTGGTAGAATTTTATTTATTTATTTATTTATTTTATATTTTTATCGCCAAATGGTAATAGCTACTGCTCGGCGATATCTGCGTCAACTTTTAAGCTTGGCGGTTTTTGCTTGGTATCCAGGTAACTCAAAAGTACCTGGTTTCACTTTATTTGCCTATGTCAATTATTTAAAATGAAAAGCATTTTTTTAAGGATTTTAGAGAAGTAAATTGGTTTCTAGTAATATGGAAACTTTTTCATGACAATTTTTATTTCAATGCTTTATTCTATAAATCAATTCACTTTTGTGATAGGATCTATTTTGATAACATAAAAATTATTGAAAAGGAATTTGTTCATTAATAATTCCTGAAGAAATTGTGTCTAAATATATTTATGTGAGGGAAGATACTTTGTATTTGATATCCTGTTCTGACTTAATAAATATATTAGGACAAACACAACAGGAGCTAAATACACTTTTATCTAAATAGAAGGAAAAATTCATGTATTTTTTATAGTTTTTTAAAATATTTTTGTTCAAGAAAACTATAAATATTCTTTTCTGTTGACATCTGTAACATATTTTTGATAAAGTATCATTACATATTAAAATTATTTTATGCTTGGTAGCTCTATAGTTAACTTTTAAAATTAAATTCGTATGAAGAAATTAAATATAACGTTCAGTAATATAGAATTTTGATTTTGAATTCTTTTAGGCTTTATGTAACATTACATAATTATATAATTAGTCACAGCTTTATTTAAGAAATAATTATTATTTTATAAATTAAGTATTTAAAATTATGGAAGCTTAAAATACCTTATATAAGACAGCAAGCTTCGTAGACATTGGATTTAAATTTACTTCATTTTCTTAAATTATTCTTTCCTAGGAGGCTTATTTGCTATTCTCTTAAAATTATATTTAAAAGTTGTTTCTCATTAAAAGTACTTTTATCCATCCATCTTGATTGTTACGTTTTTGAATTCCTCCGTGCGAAGAATAGGAATACCAGCTAGTAAGTAAATAATAATATTTCTAAATAAAAACTACTCAAGAAATAAAAATATTACATTTTAACACCGAAGAAAAATATTACATTTTAACACCGAATCAAAATCAAAATACGAATTTTAAATTTCACTCTTTTGAAACAAAAAAAATACAGAGTTGCTGTCAAAATTTCAACGAAATATTGAAAAAAAGATTTATATTGTTTTGCTTTCTTAAATTGTTTACAAAGCTATTTTTTTCTATGCTCCCGTGATTTACAATTCCTTATAAAAAAATTTTTTTACTGCTGTGTCGAACTGAATTAGATATAGTGTGCAACTATTTTGCGCTAGCAAAACATTCTATTTTGCCCCATTTCTATTTGGTGGAAGGAAGAAGAATGTTCAGCAAGAATATCCGCTCACGAATTGCAGACGTTGATGTAGACTTACAAAGTCAGGCAGTGTGAACTTAGCTCAGAAAATGCCAGCTTAGATAATTCCGGATAGCTTTTGTCCTGGACTATAGTGAATCCGAAGAAATCCTCTGTATATACATTTGGTTATATAGTGTCCACTTTTTTTTCTACTTTCTGCTTCACATATTACAAAGCATAAAACACGTTGTATATGGAGGGAAAGGTCGAAAAGTATAATTTTCATTTTAAATACGAATACATAAAATGGTTTGTGAAGAAATTTTATCAAGCTTAAAAATTTCATCTTCAGTAATATGTTCATCTTTATTATGATGGAACATATCAGATGCCATTAGTTACAATATTTGCACAACTGATATATGCATTAATTTTATTACTTTTCTACTGCATCATATTTAAGATTTTTTTTTTTATTGAATAATGAATTATTTATTCATCCTTGAATATTTATATAATAAATTTATCATTTTTATTTCTTATTTAGTATTTGAAAAAATAAATTTTCTTTTTGCAAATATAAGTTTTAGTTCTTATTTGAACGATTTCAAAAATAACTCATTTCAAAAAGTTTAAAACAACTTTTAATTATTACAGAACAACTTTTAAGAACAACAAATAAGAACAATTTTTAATTATTTTAATTTTTACAGAATTAAAACATTCTGTTTTTTATTTTTGAATTTTAGCAATGTTTACGAAAAAAAGGTACTTGTTTATCTATCTCTCAGTATCTGAGCAAACCAATAAATTGCAGGTAATCATTCGGTAGTTGTTTTGATAGTTTTTGAAAAACAATAGAGTAAATATTTAACAAAAATGATGCAAACGACGTCAGTGAAAAGCTTGAAAAATAATAAAAAAAAGTACAACTTTGATTTTAATTTTTAAAAAATTTACTCTTACATATTTCATGTTTGTTACATGACATCTCATACTTCATCCAAGTTTTTCTTTTTAGAGTTACCAGAAACGTGTTTTTATTTTCTATCGTCTTCTGTATATATGATGAATTTTACATTTTATAACTTTGATTTTACGCTAACATGATATCTTAATGTACAATTGTTAAAAGAGTTTCAGAATTTAAAAGGTAATTTAATTAATCGGAAACACAACAATAGATTCTAATTTCTTAAAAAAACTGTTCAGAAATTTAATGAAATTCTTACTAAAATTAGTATTATGCAAAAAAAGTGATTTTTTTTAGTCGGAATCGCAACATTTAAAAAAAAATCTTTTTACTAATTTTCTGAAAATTCTAATCCATGAAATATCTAAATTATCCAATAAATAGTTTTATTTTACGAAAGTGTAGTACTTATTACAGCATAAATGGAAAAATTGAATATAATTTTGTAATAGTTACTATTTAAGTCTTCACGGTCATTATTTTCGTTAGATTTATTCGATATCAATTTACTCATATATCGAGATATCATTTATTATATAAACTTAATTAGATTATTTTACATATTGCAATTATGTTGTAAAAAACTTTCATCGACTATAATACTTTTTTATTTTCTTTCATATCATATAAGTCTCACGCTACTAATTACATTTCCATATTTTATCATATATATATATATATATATATATATATATATATATATATATATATATATATATATATTAGCTCAGTCATTAAATGGAACGCATGAAAGATTCTTATTTGAACCAAATGATATCTATTCACGTAAATATCGCTAAACCACATAGGGAAAAACAAAAACATACGATCCATATTTATGCATTTACTTTTTTTAAAAAATCAAGAATAATGAGAAAAAAATGTATATAAATCACTCAATCCTCTGATTTCCATTCTCTACATATTTGTTTTTATTTCAGTCCCAGACAGTCACGTATCATTTCCTAATGTTTGCTCAAAGAAAAATATAGCCCAAACTTTATATTTACAATATATGTTGGGTGGTCGGGGTCTCAGGAACTGCCAATCACCACATCTCAAGTGTGTCTCCCCTATCGATATAGTTTTTCCCTGGACTGTTTGGGTTGACCACGGAGAAATATTTTTTTATCCGCAGAAGTCACAATCCCCTAAACCGCATTGAGATGGGAAAATTCGTATTTGGTACCAGCTGTTTGCGAGGAACTTCAAAATATAGACAGATCTGAAAGCACTGCGTCAAGGTGGATAATTTTTAAGAATACTTCAGGGGAAAGAAAAAAAATGGGGAGGGGGGTGTCTTATTTGCAATACACCTATTCTTATCAATGAAAGCGTAAGAAATACTATGCTTTGGAATATGTAACAGAATTTTCTGAAGTCCTTTTGGTTTCAGCCAAATAATAAACAAATCTTGACACTAGAGTATGAATTTCGATTTCAAGTTATCTAAATAAACTAAGAAATTACTTACATGCGTTACATTTTAACTTAATGATGTGTAACAAAATTTCTTGAATTTTGAACCTTGGTTAAGCGACGAGGACGATATCTGAGATGGCACCTCCATCTACAAACTGAAACCCCAGGAGAAGAGCCAGTAATTAAAGCCATGAAATATTGAGCTCAAGCTTAGTATTTTATGTCTTTAATTACGAGAGACAATAGTAACCTTGGTGTTGTTCTAGTGCGGTATTATTTCAAACCAAACCAATTAAAAGAATAACATGAAACACATGTTATAAGTTTTTCAATGCTTAATTAATGATTAAAGTTCACAAAAGACATTCAAGTTAAAAAATGACTTCAGTGCATCAAAAAGGATATTAGAGAAAAATATTTAGTGAAACTATAATGCTCAAGGATATTAATTGAATTTGAAACAGCTGGAATAAAAATAGAAAAGAAGAAAGATTTATAATGTAGACAAAAGAAGACAATTTCTGTTATGGTGACTCCTTACTCATTTTATTTTCTGATCTTAGACTTACAATAATAAGCCCCACAGTAAAAAAATAACTTTCTTGTTATTAAGAAATGAACTCCCTTTTTTATTTTTTTTTAAAATAATTTTTAGTTTTATAGTAAGCATAAAGTCTATAACAATCTGAAAGTTCATTGTTCATAGTTTCTGTAATAAGTCATGGTATTTATTGAATTTCTGCTCTAAATAAGTTATTTGCAAGGAACATAAATAAGTGATGATTACAAAAGATACTCGTTTACCGCCGGCTTTATTTTTAATAAAAAAACTCAATTTTTAAAAAGTTGGACCTAAAAACTATGACAGAAAAAATACAACTATGATGCAGTAAGAAAGTGTCTTTTCTCCTTAAATGTTGTAAATAAAATGAAGGGCTTTTGCCCATTCTTAATTTATTTTAATGCAATTAAAAATCCATACTTAACAACTAGTAATCGAGCTATTAAAATCCGTGAAACATGGACATTATCACAATAACGAAGTTTATTACATCCAAATCAAATTTTTGACATCAAGCCTTAGCGATTATAATTTAATTGTTATTATAAAGCTGCATTCATTTTCAGAGAAAGCCCCAATGACAATTATTTAATATTTTTGAGATTTTGAAAAACCTTTGATGAGAAAGCCCCAATGACAATTATTTAATATTTTTGAGATTTTGAAAAACCTTTGATGGTCTAAAATATCAAAAATAAAAAAAAAATGTAATGCAAATTATTTTAGAGTGACTTCATTGTACCAATTTTTTCGTTTAATCGTCTTTAAAATCTTGATGTTAGCTATTATTTACCTATTTTTATTCTTGAAGTTACATCATTTACTTTCAAACAAAAATATATATTTATTGCTACAATTAAACGTCTTTGCCACCAGGCGAACATTAACAATATAAATGTCTGGATTTTTTTTGTGTGTGTGAAAAGAACGCTTATTGTTAAACTAAAAAAAAAAAAAGTTGCAAGTTACCTTCCCATGGCTTTCGCAATGCATTAGAATCCCCCCACCCCTCTCCTCTCAATTTCTTTTGACCTGATAAAACATCGGAATAGCAACGCACTCTAAAGTTCACACTTTTCTTCAAAAATTGCATGCTTTAATTTTTACCTATCACATTTCTCACGCTTTCTCAACTCTTTCAACAGAACAAGCTATTAAAGACCTTTCCTATCGCAGTGTCTTTTTTCCCTTTCTTCAAACACTACTGCACGAAATTCATTCGCTGCACCATCCAATTGGGAGGAAGTCCTTCATATTAAGAGATATGATCCGAGTGTCCTTCCAATGCAGTGAATGGGATGTTCAACAAGGTTGAATCTATCAATGGCTGAATTGTCGTGACGACGACGTACTCTAGAGGGACTACGAAGAAACACTAGAATGTGGCCAGACATGAAAGGATGAGTTCATAAGAAGGGTACGCACGCTTTTGTTGTAGTGAAGAGATGCTTAAACGGTTTTTCGGTCTCTCTCTTATTCTCTTTTTTACGCGTATCTGTTACAATGACTATTTCGAGAGTCTGGATTCATATTGGGAATCTTACTAGCTTTTTTCAACATCTTTCAAATAAGAAATGGAGCGAGGAAAAAAAATAGTTGACGGAGAAAATGAGGACATTTGACCAAAGAATTTAATAGCTGTTCTCTTCTTAAAGCCGCGACGATATTTCCCCCTCTTTTGCATAAAGTTATAACAAAGACGATTGATACCTGAATCATTCCATTATTCTACAAATAGTAAAACGAAAGAGCTGCAAAAAAAATTTCTTTCAAATTTGAGAGGAAAGGGAATGAGCACATTCACAATTTGATACAAAATGAGTTAAATTATGTGTTATGTGAAAATTTTGTTTAAAATTCTCTTTTATCGTTCCATGATTTGAAAAATGAATCTTTGTCTTACGAAATTCATATACACTTGACATTTTAGGATTTTTTAAATAATTTCTTAAAAATTCTTCTAAGAAACCGATTGTATTTGTTCTCTGTATTAACAGAAATATTCTTTGCTATATTAAATTAATCTTAGAAATTTACATTTTATGAGCAAGTATTTTTAACTGCAATCAATCACAAAATTGATTCAAACTTCATTAATATTAATACAAACAAAAACATTTCTTTTTTACGAAAAATGTTTTCAAATCGTTATAAAAAAGATGATTTAGGCGAAACTTGAGTATTAATTTTTTTTAGTACTAATTTTTCCCTAAAATTGCTCTCTTGCTGTGTTTCTGCGTTTATTATAAGTGGTATTGAGGTAGTTTTTTCCCCCTATGTTATCAGTCATTTTTTTTAACCAATTTAAAATTCAATTTTCAGGAAGTGGAACGAAAATTCGATTTCAGTTGATATTTTTTTAACAATTTCACTAAAATTCATCTAAGTTACATTTCCCCTAATTTTCGAATGAAGCGTGCTTATATTGCTTCTCCGTGTTACTATTTTTTATAACATTTTACTCTTTTAGCTTTTTTAAACAGTAATTATCATATTTCAATTAATGTAATAAAAATCATTTGCAATAAAACTATAATTGTAAAACCCAAAAATATAAAACATTAAATGAAGTTTTGTAAAGCATATTGTTCGAAATGAAATCTTGATAATTCTTAATATTTTTAATAAATATATTTTTAATAGATATAGTATTAATATATTTTCAATATTGTAAGTTATATAGCAGCTATCCAAATAAATGGATAATTTTTAAACTGAAATACTTACTACGAGATTAGAATTTTTTTTTCTGGCACCCCTATTACAAATAATTTTAAGGTTATTTGATAAGAATTCAATGAACTTAAGAACATTGATAACATTGTTTATGTTATCAAAAAAATAATTTCTACTCTTGATCAAATTTTCAAGAAAAATATTTTAAAAAGAAAAATTACGTATTGAAGGATGTAGAGAAAGGTATACAGAGAAAATTACTATAGACGTGAGCAATAGAATTGATCTTAAAATACATATTTTCAAGAAAATCTTATAACTAAAATTTTTTGTTTCCAACAAAGTTTGAGGTCTCTTAAAACAATGAACTTAAATTATCATTGAATTGATTCTCAATAGGAACTATTCCATAAATTTATCTGATATCTATAAAGAAACGCCTTCTTGCTACTTTATAAATTATTATTATTCTTCCCCTATCGCTTGCTTTTCAGAAAAATATATAAACGATACTTCATATTAGTAAAATTTTTGGAATCTGTTATTTTCCTTTTGAAAATCATAGTTTTTTAAGCATTCACTCACGCCTTTTAATTAAATTATTTCAGCTGAATTTAGATTATTAATTCTATAACTTGTTCGTATTTATAAACGTTAAAGGGGGGAAAGTTAGAAACGGAACAAATGTTGAATGTCGCTGTTTCAAAACCACAGAAAGGCAATACGGCATGTGACATCCTACGAGTGCGTGATCTCTTCTATCCCCCCCCCTTTTTTTTGTCATCAAAAAGGAGATCTCCCGGACAAACAAATCCGGCACCGAACCCGCTACTTCCGTCGTATCCTGCCACTGCCAGTTGGAAGTTACAAAGGGACATCAAACCTTTCCCCCATTGCTGCTGACACGTCCACCTTCTCCATTCAATTGGACCATCAAAAGGGGGCGAGAATAACCGGATCGCATTGCACCATCTCTTGGCCGTCTGTATCCTTTCTGGTTCTGAAAGCTCGATCACTGATACCAGGAGAGGAGAGAGAAGACCCTTTTTACTTCACTTCCTTTCCCCTCTCATCACCATAAAGAAAGAGGGAGAGTTGGAATAATTAACTGCAAACCGCGAGGATAAGAGGTCAATTGTGGGGGAAGGATGAATGGAAAGGGTTAAAAGGCGAGACATATTTTGTTTCTATCCAATGGAGAAGGTTATTTAATTTGCTAAAAGGGTTTCAGATTCAGTTACGGATAGGTGTCCAGAACTGATGTTAGATATTTGATCGCTTAATTGTTGAACAATCTGTGATGTAATGTAATGAACAAATGTATGGATTTCAAATAAAATGAGAGCCTGCGATCAACATTCTCGTAGAACGGCTGCAAATAGAAATCAAATTTGTGTATTCTGACAAAATGCTAATAAAATGAAGCCTACTTCTATTTCTTGATAAAATATTTATCAGACGAAAAAGCTTACCGATTTCAAACCTATTTGCCTTCGAAATTCTAAACAAAGAATATAAAATGCCTTTTATTAAATCTTTACAAGCATTGATATTTGAGAGCACGTTTTATTTCTATAATTGAAATGAAAAGAGAGTTGATTATGAATGTATTGAATGACAATAATCTTTAACTTTTTTCAAAACATCAGCTCACGAATTTTTTTTTAAATATCTAAATTTATTCCCTGAATAACAGTATTGTGTTTCTAATCAGATATAATCTATTTGGGGTTCCTATTCAATCCATTAAAAAAACATTCTTTTTTTTAAAAGTATATTGATAAATTTTACTTCTTTTAGGCTCAGAAAACTCCAAATATGAATCGCTTTCAATGACCCGAATGTCACTATTACTATTCTATCATTTTAAATCCCCCTAAGTATATCTTGATTTCCTTCTCTTCAAAATGCACCAGGACAGTTATCATTCATATTAACTTCAGAAAAATTGACATATATAATAACAATTGATAATGAATTATCACAATTCAAAGCTATTTCGTATCTATATCTGACATCTAAACATGAGAGGAGGGGGAATACAATAATTCCGTAAAAGTTTGACTATGATACGTATGCTTGATTTGGTACTACATTTTTGGAAAAAAATGCAATTAGAATATAATACGCATAAATAAATTTTCAATATTTCATATAAAATTGCACAAGCATTTATTAACATTATTTGAAATTTTCAATAAATATAAACGAAAGCGACAAATTCGATAGAAAAGAACTTAAATTTTAACTCAAAACAAACAATACTGTCAAATTATTGGTCTTAATCACTTTCATTAGAACACAGCTAATCCATTGTCGTAGCGTCCACGTCATAATTATTGGTACCGTCGTAATATGCGATATGTACAAGTGTGCGTCATGAATTGAAAGTTCCCATTTGTGTAAAAGATCACCTGCGAAGCACGCGTGTTACAAGAATCTCTTACAGCTGCTGCACGTTCGATGTTTAAAAACCTTTTTTTTTTAAAGAAAAAAAAATTAAAACGTTTATAATACGCACCCTAATTTCTACAGACCATAATGTTGAAAAAAAGTGTGTATTATAGTAAAGATTTTACGGTAGAGAAAAAAAATAAAGCTGGGATTACGTTTTTTACTATGCAATATTGAGTGTTTGGCTGGCTTAAGTAGACAAAATTAAAGACACAATGACCATTTCTCATATATATATATATATATATATACATATACAAGGTAATATATACATACACATATATATACACACATATATATACACACATACATATATATATATATATACACACACACATACACATATATATATATATATATATGGGGGATTAATGCTAGATTTAACATTCATTTTAATCGTCTATTAATTCACCATTTCTTTCTCTCTTTTCATCTTGTTTCAAATAAAGTGAAAACGATAACTGTTTTCTGAAAATAAATAAATATACTTCTATTTCTAAAAAAAATATATGAGTTTATAGTTGCATGAAAAATGACACACATTGTTTACTAAAAAAAATTACTTTTTCTTAAGTGCATTTCATTTCTTGATATTTTCAAAACATTACATTTTCAAGTAATATGATATTGAAAAAAAAAATTTTTGGAAATGAAATTTGCTCATTTTGCAGATTTCATCAATCATTAAGAAATACTTTTTTCTCATTCATCTTAAAATATAAATACAAAGACTGATTTTCAAATTTGCTCCATTTTTCCAATTTGTTTCCAAACAATTTTTTAATAAAAATTTAAGAAAAAAGGTTGAAATACAAAACAGTTTTAAAATGATATTAATTACATTTGTTTTAGAAGTACCTTTATGTAACTGGAAGAATACTTGAAATTAATCATGCGAATAATGTTCTCTTTAAAAGAAGGATTTTGTAATAGAGAATATTGAACATGTCGATCTGTGGATAAAAAAAAAACAATTGCTAAGTAATGCCTTTTTCAAAAAATCATTAACTTATTCCAATAAAATGATTACCTTTTTTCAATTCTTATAAATTTTTTTAGCAAATGAAGTTCCATTTTTAAATAAATGCTTTAAGTACTGAAAACCAATTGCTTCCACTACGAATTTTATACTTTTTTTACAACTCATAATTCTATAAACACATTATATTTTTCTCATGCAAACATCTGCATTAAAAATATCCAACAAGAAAAATGATGTAGTTAATTACTTTTTTGAAATATAATTACAAAGAAAAATTAAAAAAATTTTAACTTGTAAGAAGTATAAAAATGTTATACGAAAAACCAAATACAAAAAAGAACTTTAGCAATTATATTTTCATTATTTATTAAAGCAAATTTCTTGGAGATAATCTTTGTAAACAATTTTAAATATTTTTCATGTCCATTGATTTCAAATAGCTACCGTTTTGAAATAACCTTTAAAAAATTATCACTCCAACCAAATTTAAAATATACATCATTTTACAAATTCCGAGGGAAAATGTTTTACATTTCCAATAAAAGTCATGCAAATATTCAAGAAGTCAATTATGAGCACCTTCCATAATATACAAAATATCCTGATATTTCGTTATGGCTGAAAACCGTTAAACGACTTAGATAATATTCTAACAGTTAAAATAATAATCAAATAATTTCCATAAAGAGTAATAATTTAATAATAAATAATGATTTAATGAATGATTATAATTTAATGAATAATTATAATTTAATGAATAATTATAATTTAATGAATAATTATAATTTAATGAATAATTATAATTTAATGAATAATTATAATTTAATGAATAATTATAATTTCATAACTATAATTTAATAATTATTAATAATTTAATAATAAACGATAATTAATAATTTAATAATAAATAATATATTACTAATTTTATAATAAATAATAATTAATAACAATAATAATAATTTATCACACTTGAATAATTATTAATGATTCAATAACTATAATTAATTTAAATAATAGTATAGATTATAACAGTTCCCACATTGGTACAAATTTAGTTTTTGCATCGATGTAAGTACTTGAGTGCAATAAAAGAACGCTTAGCTTTAGCTGGTGAGCGAGAGTCCCATCGATTTTATAAACCTCTCAGTAGAGTAAAGAATGACGCACTTCTTAAATTCTCATTAATGTTTGCACACAGACACACTTCTTCTTTTCAAAACTGCAGTGAATCGATAAAACCCACCAATCTAAGCCTTTAAAAGAAGTCAAATTTTTTCGAGATTTATAACATATTTTTTTGCATTTTATTTCAACAACAAAAACAACCACCAACAGCACAGTGAATTGAATTTATTTCCGCATCAACCCTTTTTCTAGTATTCCATTCAGGCACACCAAACGAGATCAATGAATACCATCCACGTGGTAAGCATGCTACTACCAATTCATTCATTCAGTTCTCTCTAAGAGTAGGACATTTTTTCCCCTCTTTTACCTTTAACGCAGCATCGGGTACACTATCATAGCGAACTGCTGTGTATGTAGCAAAGCACTGGTCTCTTTCCTTTTTACCTCTTGAGTCGTCGTGGAAGGAGAGCTCTCGTCCCGATTCAAAAGTGGAGGTCTGAGAGTTACTTCAGCGCAATTGGAGGATGTCTGAGAGCCCATTGCGCCCGGACTTGATGCTCTCCAGGGTCGGCCAAGCCTACTTCAAATTGCCGACCCGGAAAGGGCCGCCCTGGATAATGGCAGGTATTATATGTCGTCGTGTTGGTGGTGCACAGCCTCACCGCAAAACAAAATAGTTAGTTCTCGGGGACCTTCTTAAACACTTTTAGAGTGTTAACTGGAGAGCTTTTATCGCCACCGGAGAGGATCCTCGACTAACGCTTTTGTGTTAGTTTGGGATACATTCAGCACTGTTGCCGCTGAGGATTTTTGTCAGAGGACATTTAAGTGGAAAGTTATCAGAGGTTTGCTTTACATACTTCAATCCACTTGTCTTGAGAATCCTCCAAAAATGTAACGAAATTTTTGTCCAACATGGGGTTTCTGCCATTGAATCGTTCAAGTTGGAACTCATCTGAAACAGTTGATTGCAGGTGTAAAAAGAAGCAATGTTATAATGTGTCCATTTATAAATAATTATCATATCGATATAGGAAAATACGAAAGCGATCTTTAAAGAGGCATTAAAATCAACCACCAGTAAAAGAAGAAAAAAAGTGAGATATATCGAAAGATTTTATATTATCATTCATTTACAATTTGAGTTCAAATTTTATCCTTTTTGCAGCCTCACATTGTGACTGTCGCATCTGCAAAGAATAATTGGTGAAATCCCGTATTATTTTCGGAGTAAAAACTGTATTATACAACACACACATAAAATATATATATGTGTGTGTGTGTGTCAATCTTTCAAGCTAAGCATTTAAACTGGGAGACTATTAAAAAATTTTTTACAACAGATAGTCATTCGTTATGACCAATCCATTTGTATGCTTTTAATCGTTTACGTAATAAAAGGCAGCTACCTGCTTGTTAAACATATAAAAATTCAGCGTTCAGCTTAAGCTTATAAAAATTCTAAAAAAAACTCAAGTAAATTTCGGTACTGCAATTCTTTGGTTGAATCTTGAATTTAACTTTTAAGATATAATTAGTTTGTCGTAATTTTTTGGAACTATAGAAAAAGAATATTCGGCTTTACATCTGTATAGCCGCTTTTACATTATGAAATTTTCGCATAATGTGATGTCTACATGAAATTAATATTTTACTCTGAAACCTAAACTGAGTTTTGAAATAAATGTGATTTAACTAAATAAATAATAAACTTTTAAATATGAGTTAGAAAAATTTCAATTTCTTCAAAGAATTGCAACTTTCATTGCAATAAAATTAAAAGAGTTGTATAAATATTTCATCTTGCATGAATTCTCATTTAAAAGGTGCTTAAAAGAAAATAAATATCTCCAATAGTATTTAATGGATTTTAACTAAAGAAATAACATAAAGTTTTCCTGCGTTTTTTAATAAAATTATGTTTTGGAGTTACATATTCATTTCATCTAGTTTTTTATCTATCTCAAATGAGATGCAAAGATGTAGAAAAATATATGAAAGTTCGAAACTGTTTTTTAAGCTTAAAGGTGAACATTTTTCTAAGTGTTATAAAATCAGAAATTATTAACAAATTAAATCAACTACAATAATGCTTTTTTGAAACTATTTGGTTCATTTCACATTACCTAATGCACATCATGCCATCAAGTTCAGATAATCCTTCATAAAAGAAGTCGTAAAATACTGCTTGTATTTTTGAAGAACAGTTATCTAAGGGAGAATGGAGGTAACTCTACCTAAATTAGTTACAATCAGATTCAGTTATAAATCAAAGTATTTCGTTCCGCTTATATTTTTCTTCTGCATCCATAACATATTATAGCTCCATTAGTTATTCTTTATCAATATACAGCATTTTTAAATCCCAAAAAGCATATGCAAATAAACGGGAATTTGATGTTTAGAACTAACATATTCAGATAAAAGCCGTTTTTGTGTTAGTTCTATTCCGATAGAGAAAAATTCGAACTGGTCTTCTTTTTATCCCCACCGAACCCGAGGCAATAAACTATACCCTACAACCTTTCAAATCAAATCCAGGAAATTTTCGCATCGGTAATCCGATAAAGGAAAAACGACGATCCAATTTGCGCACCCCGATCGTTTGGAGGGGAAAAAATATTCGAAGTGTAAAAAAAAAAAATTTTTTTTTAATAGTAACGTGTGAGGGAGGAGCTTTTAAGGTGAGAAAGATTAACTAAATAAAGATCTGAGGAGACATCACCACTACGTAAGCCATTATCCTAAGCCCATTTGTAAACCATTAACAAACTCCCTTTTCAATGTAATACAGGAGTTAGTAGTCAAAAGAAGTATGTGCATAAAAAGAAACCACCGATGGCCCCAAGCTGTACAGTTGTGTGCCCTCAACCCCCTAAGATTGCGGTACGGCCTCAAAAGGCTCATTGGGGCATAAGTGCTCGCGCCGGTATTTCTCTTTTAACTACTATAATCCAGCTCCTTTTTTTTTATTATAATTTCCTCGCTTTTTAAACCCTCCGTTTTTCCATTGAAGAAGGGCGATGGAACGAAATGGACAATTTAGTAGACTCCTTTCGCTGATTGAACAAGCGTGACGTTTTTAAACTCGACTTTTTAAATCGAGATTTTTTTAAAGGGCCTTAACTATTGTAGTGTGGGATAGCATTGTTGGACGTTATTTGTATGTGTGTATGTTTTTTAAGGACGAACTTTAGCTCTCGCGAAATCACTCAGAAATTGTTGCTTCTAGAGAATCGTTGTGGAGTGCAGTAGAGACTTGGGATAGACTGAAAAGAAGCTCTTTTACGTTTTAGGAGAATAATCTCCCTCATTTTTCATTAACATTTCATAGATAATACTGGAAGTGAACAAAAATATGCCCAGTATACTGATTTTACAGCTTTTCTCGATAATGTGCAAATAAGGATTTATGACTCATCTGTTTCAATGAATAAATTAAATCAATTTAAAAATTTTAATGTTACGGCATTTTTTACGTCAAAATTTTTAAACATATTTTAGAATAATCTACCTTACCAATAATATAATTAATCATTATTGGGAAACATCTTTAATAGTATGAATTGAAATTTTTATTTATTACGTTTTGTTTTTTCCTCCATCATCATTGAATTAAAGCGTTGTGTGTGTGATTGTTTTATATAATTAACTATTTAAAAAGAATCAAGTTATTATTTATCTCATAAACTGAAAAGGAGATCGCAATTGAAGTATTTTATCTAGAAAAAGAATCAATAATGCAATGTATTGGCTTGTTTGAACTAAATTTCAATTAAAATACTTTTACATGATATTTTTCATTTGAGATAGTATAAGAACATTAACAATTTGTAAATACTAATTTCTAGTGAAACAATCAATTCTCGATTGGATACACCCAGATAACTGAAGAATTAATGTTTTAAATAACAAACAAAATTAACTTTTAAAAATAACAATTAACAATTAAAAAAATTTAATAGATATTTTAGCTTACTTGAATACGCATGCGAATAATGCAAGAAAAATAGTTTCAATAGGAGGAGAATGGTAGCTACATTTTCTAAGAAATTATTTTCTTAATTTCTTTTCTTTCTTCAAAATTTCAATCCATCTAATTAAATTTGAGAAATCCAAGTTGAATATATTTTTTAGCATGTCACTAATAAATACAACAGCGCAGAAACTTTTATTTTAAAAATATATTTCAGAGGGCGTAGGAACTTTATTGTTCACGAATTTGTAAGACAATTGCGAATAATTTTCTTTTGTTCCCATTGTGAACAGTTTTGCTTTCTGCTTCAAAATGTATCCGACACGCGTGACGAGCCTTAATGCTAAAACATTGGACACAGTTGCATGATCAAGAAACCCAATTAATCGGATTCGAATTTTCATTCCACTAAATAGGGCTCATGCACGTTAAATTTGTCGGCGTTCAAAGTCCTCACTTTGGCGTTTTTATAGAAAGTGAGGAGCCAACTCTGGTATAATCCTCGTTATCTAACCTTGGCTCTAAATTATGGGGCAGACAGCAGTTGAGTCAGACATGCACCCTCGAGTGTTCCAAGTTTTAAGACTGACTCTCCAATTTTCCATATTTCTGAGAATGATCTCAAGAATCTGGTCTAACTTCTAACTAGGCAAGATGGATTAAAACAACAGAAACCTAATTTAAAATTCCGGGTGAATTGTTGTTTTAATTGCTGCCAAAGTCAGTCTTGGCGATGCTACATTGCTAGCGACTTTAAGCGGAAAAAGAACGTGAAGTACAGGTCCTCGATTTTCAAACGTGATGCTCTGTTTCGTACATATTTTGTAATGTACATAAAAGTTAGATTTGTATCAATAGATATCGTATTGCCATTATGATGATTTTGATAAACAATAACATGAGCAAAACCTTTAAACATGAATAAAACAAATCTGTATCAAGACACGTGTCTAGATACAAATTTGTAATCATCATGGAAGAATATATTCTAATAGATTGTACATATTTCCGACACCAAGAGCAATAAAAAGGGACACAGAGTGTGATAAGGTTGCTTTATCAAGAAAATAGAGAGTTGACAGTAAAATTTCAGCTATCTTTTAATGATTTTGTAAAAAAATGATAGACAATAATCAAAAAAGTTATATATATATATATGGCAACACATGGGAATTATACTTCAAATAGAAAAAACCGTTTAGTGTTTTCAGCTTGTATGCTATTTTAAATGAGTTTCTTACGTTTTTCAAAAGTCTATATGCTTTGAAATTTAGCATTCAAAGATTTTTTTTTATCGTGTAAGTTAATCTTTCTTCTAAATTTAAATTATTTTTGAAATTTTGTATATAATTGTGTGTGTGAATATTCATTTTTGTGTTTGCTTTGTAGACCGTATTTGTAATTTTCATACACGTTTTGATCTTTTGGGTTCATTTTTTGTGATTTTAATGACATTTTTGTTTTATAGTTATTTTAGCTATTGTTTTTAAAGATTTATTTGGGCTAATATTGTGTGTGTGTGTGTGTTTTTTATTTCCTTATTGAATTTATTTTTAATTTTCTTGAATTTGCTTTTAGATTCTTTTCAAATAGTTTTATTAGTTAGTTTGTATTTTTAGTTTCATAATAATTTTTTTTAATAATATATTTTGCTGATGGGGATAATTTGGCCTTAATTAAGAATAACCAAGCCTAACAGTCGAACGCCTGTCACAACTTAAATAAGTTATTTTCCAAATTTTCGTGTTTTATTCTAATTCTTGTTCTTTTTTTTAATTTTTCAATTACTACATCTTTTTGATATTTTAGGTTTTTGTCTTTTTTAATCAACTTTTTTCTTAAGTTTATAATTTTTCTTTTCATGTATTATTATTTACTTTTCACTTCGTAATTTTTATCTTTCCATTTTTGATTTGGTTTATGTCCTTTTTCTTAAAAGTTCAATCGTGATCTTTTTTTAATGTTAACTTTTGAACTAACTTCTTTGCTTATTTGTGAATTAAATTTTTTTGTGTGTTATTAATATAAAATCTAAATTATGTATACAAGCACGTATATATATATATATATATATATATCATAAGGAAAAATTACATAAAACTACCCAAGTAAGTTGTATTGAAATGCAACGTAAAACGTAATGTAAAAATGCAATAAAACTGTCGTAAATGAGCATAAAACTATATTTTATAAAGATTTTTATGAGCAAAGTAAGAGACTGATTGTTCACAAAAAGAATATTATAAGTGTTAAAATGTTTTTCGTCATCAATTTAATTTTAAAATAGAATAAAAGTATGACATACTGAGTAAAAAACAATAGCATGGTGTGATTTTATCACGCAATAACTGTTGATGCGCAAAACCTGTATGCATATTTGTCATGGCTTATAAGTTTGCAAATTAATTTTTGTACAATTCATTAGAGTTTTAAAATGAATTGTACAAAGCAGATAAAAATATAACATAAAGCTAAAAAAAAAAAAAAAAAAAAAACTGGTGCTGAATGTATTAGATTTATCACGTGATTTAACGTTGTGAACAACTGTTTATAATATTTTCTCTGCAAGTTTGTTTCAGTTCAATTCCTTTTTATCATTAACCATGAGAATGATTGAAATCAAAATAAATATGACAAGGTTACGTTACGAACAGAAACTTCCTAAATATTTCTGTTGAGACATTTATAAAATTACGTCACCAGTAATCTGCTGAATTTATCCTTAAAAGAAATATAACTTTACCGGCCACATTTTTTTTTTAAATTTTAAAGACCTTTATTTTTTTCAAGAAAATCAAATAATTCGTACACCTTTCAAATGCATTTCTCATATTAGCCCCAAACCTCAAAACCTAAATAGAAATTACCTTTACAATAATCTAATTTATGCTTTTTTATTTCAATTCGTAAGCAAATTCGTTGCGTTGTTGGAAAACATTTCTCATCTACTGATGATTAAAATAAATTGTTGAGCATATCAATTTCTTTCTGGTGCTAATTGGCATAAAAGTAATAATGTTCTTTGAAAATGATAAGCTAACAGATTCCTGCACAGATACAGGAATGATTCTCAACTGTGTTTTGACTATAGAAAAGTATTCGAATAATATTAATGTAAGTTTGCAAGGTCGAAACACATACATCCATTTATTATACTACATTCTTAAAATTTAAAACTGTTTTTAATTCCGTAATTTTTCATTTTAACGGTGAATAAATTTTTGTTACAAAATTTAGAATCCTTTTTCCATTGTAGAAAAGAAGAAGAAATTCGGAACATTTTTTTATATCAGTAAGAATTGATAGATTCGATCACATTGGTTGGTTTTATTTTTTATTAACATCGCACTCGAAGCAACACGGGGACTATTGATGACGGACCTCATAATTTTGAACCGCGGTCAAGTGTCGAGGATGATATCTGAGGTGGCACCTCCTTTTCCTAATTTCCACACCACGCCAACGGGTGGATTTTGAGTCTCGACAGATTTAACGTGCATTAGCCCCTGCTGCATGGCGGGTCTTTTGTGGCATCAAGGCTCGAACCCACGATGTTACGAAACTGCCCCCCACGAATTCGCGATCAAGATCACTAGGCAACCGCCGCCACGATTCGATCAGAAATTGGTGTTGCTATAAAATGAGATGTGCTTCATAGGCTTAGAATTGGGTTAAAATATATATTAACTAATAGACCATTTTCAATCCGAAGAAATATTCCAAGTGATTTAATCTTTATCATTAGACGATAACACTTTTGATGGAATATATATATGTATGTATAGAGAGAGAGAGAGAGAGAGATGAATGTATATAGAAGATACGAATCAGAAGTATATAGATAGATAGATCGAATGTATATAATAATATATATATATATATCGATCTTGATTCGTCATACGCTCTTGGTTAAGGAGAGATAAAATTATGAAACATTTACAAATTATTTAATACATCAAAGAAACTCGTTTTTCTTTTTTTTTTTGAAAAAACTTACCTTAGTTATTCAATATTATAAGAATTTAATAAATTTCTTTCGAAAGAATACACTTTAAACCAAAAGAAGCGATTATTTGTTTCGCCAAAATCAGATTTTTCAAAGCAAGGAAAAAGGCATTGATTTGATTCAAGTAGAATAAATGAATTTTTTAAGAGTAAACAGAATTAATTCTTGGATTTCGTTTTTTCAAATGTCAATTGATACCTCGTTAAATCACTTTGGGAATAAAAAACGAACAGACCTCGCACACAAAACAGAACAAACCTCAACAACAAACCCTTTTAATTTGCAAAACCGGTGACAAAAGAACCTCGCCTCTGTAGTTCAAATGACACCCCCGCCGTGTTCCAGGGACAGATGCAAGCACGAGATATTTCTAGTTTGGGGGGAGTGACACCGTGAGAAGACGAGAAGAGACCCACGAAATTTGTCGATGACTAGCATGCGGAGAATTTCAAGTGTTCTTGCAGCGCATGCCCAACTTAATATTCGAGTGGTAGTGGGGTGGGGCTGAACAGAATTACGTTAAAATAGAATAAAAACGATGGGGGAGAAAAAAAAGAACGTGGCAATTCTTCCTTCTTACAGACCCCCCCCTCCCCCCTAGGTCTGAGGGGTTCGATGGTGCATAAGCGGTCGCTAAACATATGCGGTACGTTTTAATTTTGTCCAGTGTGCTCCCGTTTTATTAACTGGGAGGGTCGGGATATTGAGTAAGAGGTTCTCTCGGATTTCTAATATTAAACCTCGCGGGATTTTCCAACCTGTTCGAGTCGTCGATATCCCTGGTTGAATAAATTTCAGTTTCTTATGGGAAGTGATATTTAAAAAAAAAAGAAGCTCTAGATGTAAAATGAACTTTCAGATTTGAAGAAAACAACACATCATCTTACCAATTAAATATATATTTAAATTTCAAATTAATATTTTTGTAATTTTTTTGAAATATGACAGCTTAATGTTTGAAAAATATTTTATTAAATTTATATTTTTAAAAGTTCTTTCTGAATTGTTAAACAGAATAAATAATTAGAAATATTCTTTGAGAATTAAACTATACATGCAGATTAAGTATTCTACCAATTTTCTTAGAATTTATTGAGATAGTTGATTAAAAAGGTTTTTTTAAATGTAAGATTAATTTTTATTTTGTTAAAATCGTGAAAAAATTCTTAGAATTTTAGTACAAGGTTAGGTAATCAAGCTGTAACTAAAGAGTATACATCGATGTAATTATAATTTTAAAAAATAAAAAAAATATTCAGTTCTACAAATTAATAAAAAAGAATATTATGAGTTAATAAGAATTCAAAAATTCTTAGGGTAGAAAATTGTCATGGTTAAAAAATCATAATAAAGCTAAGCTGCTTATAATTATTACAAAATATATAGTTAAGAAAAAAAAAGATTTATTTAATCCAATTCAAACCAACTTACATTAAAAATTTTATGACTATTCAAGGTCATTTCCACAAGAAAGAAATAAAAAATAATGCAGAAAAATGACTAAGGATAGCAACAACAGCACACAGAAAGTATGTTTTTAAGAGAAAATAACAATATTCTAAAGGGAATCTACTTCAGTACGATATTTTGAAGTTTACGAAGTGTGGTTACTAAATAACGAGACTGACGATGTTTCAGATGAAGTACCCATGCACCTAACAACTGTTTAGCGTGAAACCTTCTCTTTTGAATGCAGCACCTCTCGCTTCGGTAAACAAATCCGTTTAGCTGTAGACTTCATTGGCATTAGTTTTTTTTTTGCCGCAGAAATGATAAGTGCAACAATAGAGCAACGAATTTTTAAGACATTTCACATGAAACTTAGAAAAATTGCTATTGAAGTCTATAGATTTATCGATTGAAGTGTATGGAAATGACATTATCGCATGCACGTGTTTTGAGTGGTTTGTATCCGACTACGTTCGGAACCAATGATTTTGAAAAAAACGCATAAATGAATCTGAATTAGAATGCACATAAAAAAAAAACATTTTAAAAAGTTTTATTACAATGAAAAAAAAATTTAGTGCAATTTTTTAGCATAAAATAAGAAAAAAATATAGCACATTTTCAAAATGTTCTTCTTTCATGAAAAATCTTTCTATAACATTGTTATTCAGCATATGTATTGATATGACACCTGTATAGAGCCTGAACTAGGATTTTTTAATAATTTATATTATTTGCAGAGTTATTATGAGTTGAAATAACAACACGTGTTCGTTTAAAAAAATTCCTCCACTCTTATAATTTAAAATGTGAATAAATCCACTTATATTCCATACATTACAAAAGTCCTAGTTCAGGATCTTAAGAATAATATGAAAACATTTCTACCAAATTCTATTAATATATAGAAAAAAACATTCGAGTTATTACCTTTCAAAAATTATAAACAAACTGAAAATTAAATTCTTCAGAAAATGGATTTAAAGTTAAAACTTGTTCAGAAAACAAAGGAAATGTCTGATATTAAAATACTTATAACTTGATTTCTATGTACCGTAGCTGCAAATGGAAGGTAGCTTTAGAAAGAGAAGATTTCAAATATCTTAATGGTTATACAAAACAAAAAAGTCGGTATTTTCTTCGAAATTCGAGTTTTTAACGTAGTCGGATACCTTAAACGTTTTCAAGATGGCCGAGAAGACGTTGAAAATGAATCACGCCCGTTTCGTCCTTCCACGTCAAAATTTGATAACAATATGGGGAAAAAAAAATCGGTAATCTGGCTCTATCTGACCATCGGTTAAGTATTCGTGTGATTGATGAGATTTCAGGAAATGACAAAGAATCCGTAAGGCAAATTTTGCATAACAATTTTAACATGCAAAATGTATGCGCCAAAAATTCTCACGTTTGAAGAACAAGAAGGTCGCAAAAATGCTTGCAATGACTCTTTGAAAATTACTCAAACATATTGGAAAGGATAATAACGAATGACGAATCATGGCTTTTTTTACTTATGATCCTGAAACGAAGTGGGGGACTTCTATCAGCGAGTTAAAAAAAAAAACTTTCTTGTTTTTTTCTTTTTCTTGTTTAAAAAAAACAAAAAAACTTGGACTTCTAAAAGCGACTTCTATCTGCTTTTTAAGATGACATCCGCATTTAATGGAAAAATTCCGATGAAGTCCGCAAAATTTCCGAGTCCGTTGATAGAAAAAGCGGCACGCGTCTTGAAGGAACTGACAGAAGCACTGTTTCGAACAATGGAAGATTCGCATGGAGCGTGGTAAGGATAGAGTACGGATTATAACATTGAAGGTGATAATAAGTATGTATGACATCTAAATAAAATGTTTCATAGCGCAGTCTCGTTCTTTAATAGTTACACCAAGTAAAGGTTTTCCGCGATCAAAATGTCTTAACAGATTTGCAAATAAAAGCGAGTAAAATTATGCATATCATTGTGATCAGTTTTTAACATTCCCATTTACCAAATTTTGTATTCATGAAAGTAATGTTGTAATCAAACGGAATTTCTATTTTCCTTTTCAAACGTATATTGTCACACATATTTGAATTAAATTACATGAATGTGTGAAAGGGCAACAAATAAGGAAGATTTCTGTGAAATCACATTTTCCTTCCGAATTTTGAAACGTTTTTAAAGATCTCTGAAAACCAACTAACGAATAACATGTTCAAAAGGAGTTTATAATTTTTAAAAATCGGAGGAAAAATTTAATTTCATATGAATCTTAATTGTTTTTGCTTTTATAGGATGCATTTTATTGCGATCAAATGAATACATTTATTTAGATTTGAGGAAAAAAACAGGAAAATTCCATAATATTATACTTAAAAGTTCAGAATGTTGTGCAGATCTTTAAACTATTTCTTAAGGTTTCCATCTACCGGCCACTTTGATTTCGTGAACATAATGTTAAGTCTAAGGAATTTCTACAATCGTACTTAAATATTTACTATTGTATTTATTTGATTGCGAGTAAAAAAATAATAAAGGTTTTTCTGCGGAATCACGTGTTTTTTTTTTTTTTTTTTTTTTTCCTTCCGACTTTTAAAAATATTCTAAGACATTTTCAAAAATTGGAGGGAAAATGTAATTCCGGAGAAGCCATTTTACTTTTTTTGCTCCTTCAAAAGCACTTTTTTGCATTCAAATAGATAAAATAGTAAAGATTTGATATTATTAAAAAATTAAAGCTAATTAATATTGTTAAACGAAAAACTAATCATCATATTTTGTTACACATATTTAAATGTTAAAGTCTAAGTTAATTTATTTGAATTCCAATTCGTGTATCAAAATTTTATATGTGCATACAAAAGAGTATTAAATACATAACAATAGAAATCGTATGTTTGTCAATATCGTTCTTTTTAAGAGTATTGAGCAGCATTCTTGAAAAACAGAACATTTTTTTTTTCTTTCTTCGAGATGTTTTAATTTTAAATGCATTAAACTTTCATTTACATTGATAACAGCTTCTGAACTTGGGAAAACAAATAAAAATCTTTTTATTTAATAGAAAAACGCATCGCAAACTCTCGTGCAGACGTTCATACATTAATTGCATATAAATTTCAGTCGCTTAAATTAAGGTTTCTAAAAGTTTTTCATCTAGTGTAAGAAGTAGATAACTTCAGACAAACATGAATAAGCAAAATTATTTTTATTGAACAACATAAAACACTTTAAAATTCTAAAGAAGGCATTAACAAATCCAAAGCACTACTATTTGCATGAATTTCTTCTGTTTTCGAAGACATGTTCTACTTCCATTAAATCAAACATTTATCTCGTTACTAAATTGTTTTATATAAGGATTACTTTTATTTAAGTTAACAACTCCATAACATGCCAGTCAATGTTATATAATGCCCTTTCAAAATAAACATCAAAACATCTCTTTTATTTACATTCAGACACTCGAATACTTTTGCTAAGCCATAATCATTTTGACATGCATCGCAATCCTTTTTTACAAACATACAAATATATATATATATATATATATATATATATATATATATATATATATATATATTGTTAGGCACATTGAATTAGTGAGTTCGTTAAGTCCATAAGGATTGTCTGTATCATAATGTAAAAAATGTTCATTTTCAGGAAGACTTCAGGCACTACATATTCACAAAGAAGAAACAGGCCTCGACATCGTGCTGTTTGGTCGTGCTCTGCTCACTCCTCTTTTCCGTTCTCACGTGTTTTCGATATCCGTTTGCATCGTTGTTTATCGAATTCGCAAACAATTTTCTTCATTGCTTTTCCTAAGTTTGGGATTAAGCCACCACCTACCGCTTTCTGACCTGGACCGACTCTGAACAAGATGACTGACGCCGGAACTAGTTCTGATGCCAGGAAAGTTGCAACGAACATTTCACCAATTCCCGACGAAGTAAGCCTGAGCTCAAATTCTTATCTTACAACGGCTCAATGCCCCAATTAGTTACGTTTATCAATATTAATAACTTTGAACAAATTTCCGAACTTCTTTCCAGTAAAATTGACGAAATTAGCCCTGACGTAAAACCGACCCTTAAATATAACCAAAACCGAAATTTGAACACATGCTTTTCCGCGTTTACCTTAATCATAAATACGAAACTCAATCCTCTCCCTCAACGATAATGATGGATTTGAAACTCACAAACGTAAAAAAAGTCTTCCACCTCTACAGTCACAGATCATTAAAATTTTTCAAAAAATTCCCGACCTGATAATACAATCCCTCTTGCTAATAGATTCGAACAACTTGATATTGATCAAAATGAACCCGATACTAAAATCCCCGCTACACCTAAAATACCACCAATTGTCCTTACTGAAGTTAAAAATTGAACAGAAACAATCACTTCAATCTATTATATTACTTCTGAAAAAACAATTGGCAAAATCAACGGCACTAATCTTAAACTCTTCCCATCATCCATCGAATCTCATCGCGCAATACAGAAACATATCGCCGACAACAAACTCGAATCCCACATTTATGATCTCCCCGGTGAAAAACTAACTAGATTTGTAATTCGTGGTCTCCCAATCGACGCTGAACCAGCGGCTACCATTTCCGAACTAAACAGCTATGAATACGAAATTGAACCCTGCCACTTCATGAAATCCCGTAAAACAAACCAAGCAATGCCCCTCTTCCTCCTTCAAATTCTTAAGACCCCAACAAATGAAGAAATTTTCTCAATTAACCCTCTTGGATATCTTAAAATAAAAATTGAACCTCTCCGCGAACGTGCAGTACCCATCCAATGCTACCGCTGCCAATCATTCTATCATCACTTAAAATACTGCACCCTATCACCCAGATGTCTTAAATGCACCGATAATCCCTTTTCTAAAGATTGCCCTATACCTGTTGACACTCCCCCTAAATGCTGCAACTGCGGAGGACCCCAAACAGCAAATTATTCCGAATATCCAAAAAATCCACTTAATTTTAAACCTTCTCCCCCACCATCAACCAACGCATGGGAAGAAAGAGCAAAATGAAATGCCTAAAACACCACTGAAGCACCACCTCCTCAAAATTCCACACTCTCCACTAGCTCTCAACCAAACTTCCTCATCCTCCAATAATCCATCCGATCCCAGCACTCCCCCTGCTTCATCATCTTTTTTCGCTGATATTGCAAGTTTTTTTAAACTATTTGACATGAACAAAAATCACCAAAAACATGGTAGTTTTGTTCACCTCTCCACTCTTTGAAAACCACTCTTCAAAAATTCCACCTCTCAATTCTCCAACTCAAGCATTAATACATGCCAAAAATTTGAAATTCTATTTAATACCATCCCACAAGTCTGCAATACCTGGTCTTAATGTTTAGTCCTCCTCCGCTTTTTTCATCCTCGATTCTTATTCTAAGTTGGGATAATAATGGCCTGCGAACCAAAATCGAACTCAAAGATTTCATCTCAGAACACAATCCAGACATAATCGGAATCCAGGAAACTCACCTCAACCCACCCGATATCCTCCAAATTATACGGTCCACCGTTCTGATCGTCTAACGCATCGGGGCGGCGGCACTGCAATCAACATTAAAAACACTATTTCCCAGCACTTAGTTCTTAAAAGTTTAGTTTTAGTTTTTATTAACGTCGCACTAGAAGCAACACGAGGGCTATTGGTGACGGACCTAGTAATTTTGAACCACGGTCAAATGACGAGGACGACACCTGAGCTGGCACCCCCCCCCTCTCCTCTTAGTTTTTAAAAACACACTCTCAACTGAAAACACCACTATTTTTTTTTTAAATCAAAACACGCAATAACAAAACCATTACAATTAGTTCTTTTTACCGCCCTCCTCGCTATCCTCGCCCAATCCAACAACATCAATACAGCCAAGAAAAAAATTCAAAAGGACCTCAACATAATTGAAAAACGGTTAACTATTTGGCGTATCGCTGTAAATAGAGATAAAACAAAAGCCAACATCTTCCGCAACGGTCATGTTCCCCCTCCTGCAAATCAATTCAAATTATTTTCCAACATTTCCTGGAACACTGATGTCGAATATCTAGGAGTCTACATGGATGCCAAATTAACCTTTCGAAAGCATATCTCCCAAATTGTCGACAAATGCTGGGCAAAAATTCATAAATGCATCCCCTTAATTGGTCGTTTCTCCCACCTCTCCCTTTCAAATAAAATTTTGCTCTATAAATCATCCGCCATATCCTCCTTTATGCTTCCTCCATTTGGAATCATGCAGCCAAAAACCACCTCAAAAAACTGCAAATTCTACAAAATAAAATTTTCCGTATCATTGTTAAAGCCCCTTGGTTTGTCCACAATTCTGTTATTCATCATGACCTTAAAATTCCATTAATCGAAACACACATTTCCCATCTCACCCGTAAATTCTACAACACACTTTCTTACCACGAAAAACCTTAATCGAAGCCCAAACCCTTTTTGCACACAATTGCGGTATCCACTCCTACCCATATCGAACATGTAACAACTACTTTAATTTATATCCCCCTTAAAAACTTAAATTTTTTCAAACGTCCAACAAATTTCCTTCCCAACAATCCTTTTTAACCAATAGTAATTCTGCGCTGGCTTAATGCCAACCAATAGTAATTGTTTATTCCCATTTCTAATCCCTCAAGCGTTCTTTCATTTTTTTGATCGCACATTCGGCCAGTTTCATCCCATCTCTACTCTGCTTTTCCTTGCAACACCTATAATCTTCACCACTACTGAGGTTCTCGCCACTTTAGTGGTTCTAAGGAAATAGATTTTTCTTCCTTTCTCTCCTCCCCTCTCCCTTCAGGAAGATATTGTAAAATGCTTAATTTCTCTTTAATACTTAATCTTAAGACCATTTTTGGTCATTATATTTCATATTGTTAAATGTTTAACAACCACTATCTTTTTTTTTTTATTGATCTTGCTATTACTATATAAATCATTTTTAAAAAAAACCCAAAATACTTGTATTTTGAGCAGAAAAAACAAACAAATAAAATTGAAAAAAAAAAAAAAATGTCTCTTTCCTTACTCTCATCCTTTATTGCCTTCTGCTCCGTGCTTCGGTATAATGTAATCTGTATGTTTTTCCTTCTAAGTGCTTTAAAATGAAACATGAGTAAAACGCCTGCCCAGGCTGGTACTCGAAGAATTATTTGATTGTTGTTGTTGATATTCACAAAGAATGTAGGCTAACAGTTTTTTTTTTCCACACACATTTAAACACTAGTTTGTAAGAATCACGTAGATTGTCTTAATTCTCACCGTTGAGCAGGACCCTTTCTGGAACGAATTGGAAAGAAGAATCTTTCTTCTAGAATAGTCTTTGGATATCCACGCATTCATTATGAAAAATTAAAAAGACAAATGTCTTTTTTAACACCGAATGCACTCTCGAAATTTTCGTAAGGCCGAAAACTGTAAAGCTGACTGTGAAAGGCACTCCATACTTCAGCTTTCATAGACACTCAGTCTTTCGTGGGAGGTACAATAACTCTGTCGTATTTTGCATAAAGCCGAATACATAAGCGGGTTTGTTCCTGAAAAATATTCACCGAAAATAATATTAATCCTCCTAGGTTAATCATATGCTTTGGAAGTTTGTCCCTTGTAAGCTCGTTTGCATTAAAACACATTTTCTTGGCAGTATTAATTACAGATTTATATTAACGCTTGCAGTTGAAATCAATATTATGGCAGAACATGATCCTAAAAGTACTCTTTAAAAAGAAATTTTACTTCGATAACTTACACTAAAAGTTAGAAATGAAAAGGGTATAAAGTACATAGATATAGTTGCGTGATGTCATACAATATTTTTCAGCAAATCATAGTTCTCGTAAAAGATACTACATCATGCGTTCTCAGATCTCCCCTCGTTTATCCGTGATTACAAATTTTATCAGAATATTTAAAACATGTTACTTAACAAAAGTATTTCTCGGAAAATCCATCTCCCTTCAATAAATAAACATCCTCTCTCGTTTTATCAGTGATAAGATATTTTACCAGATCATTCCCAGAATAAAATCAATTTAACCCTTAGATATGAAGCCCCTCTTTCAAATTGACAATATACTCTATATAAGTTAATAAGAGTTTGCGCCCCAACTTATTGGTGCATTGATAACAGATATTTCATAGGATTTACAAAACAAATGCATTCAGAAATGGTTGTTAGCAAAGAAATGTAGAAATTCTAACTTGATTTTTTTCTCAAATATTAACAGTACAAATATTTTTTCGATAATTTTAATGATTATCAAATGTAATTATTCGTAATTTAAGGTTTTGCATACGAAACAAAATAATCTAAAATTTATTCGGAATATATTAATTCAGTTATTTAATTTAACTAAACGAAATGTTATTGGGGGAAATGCAAATAATGTAAGAAAAAAATAAACTCATTGAATATTTCTAGAATTTCATATTAAATGAGATCGTGTTAGATGTTTACGTAAGAAGGTAAAATTCCCACAACACATTCAAAAACGTTATTTTAAAAATAGTTTCAATTCTAAAAATAATATTTCATATATTACAATGAATAATAGGAGTTTTAAACTTCATCTAAATAGTATTTAATCAAATATAGGTAACTTAATAGGTAATCAAATATAGGTAACACAGAAAAAAGGAACAGGGGGGGGGGGAAGAGTTCCAAAAAAATTGAAAATTAAAATTTTAAAATAATTAAAAAAAAAAAAGGTAAAGTATACCAGCTATTTTAATTTTATATATTGTAGCAAAATAATACTATTCATCTAAACAACTTTACGCGGAAAAATAACTCAACCAATTAATTTATTCAAAATATATTCCATCTAATTTAATTCTTGAGTAAAATTTTTTTAATTTAACTTGTGTATATAAACACAATTAGTCTATCGGTATGTAACTAACAATGTAGTTAGATATCCCAAAGATAAGATAAGGGAGAACCCTTGTGGACAACATTCCTCAATTTTATCGGGGTATCCATCCCAACGCGGAAAGAGGAGGGTTTAAAACATCACTTCCGTATCCTATAGATCGGCGAATACAACTAGCAGACAAACACGTTTTTTAAAAAAAGTAATTAAACTGCCATTCTTGATATTCAATTTTTTACTGTTTTGTCAACAAGCAAAAAAAAAAAAAGCTACAACATTTTTTTGTGCATTTTGACTTTAAATTTTTTTTTATAGCTTCATCAGAATTAATATTTTTAGCTACTGCGTTTTCAATGAAAATGACTGCCAAACCGTTAAGTCTTACTTGGCTCATTGTTGATTGAAGATGCACACACTGTCCACACACAAAAAAAGTCTTTAGTACCAAATATAAGTTAGGAATTGATTCTTGGAAGTCCGTTTGAACAAAAAAAGAAAAAAACACTAACTTTTTCAATGTACATCATTTTTCAGCCACGAGCGTGTTTAGTGGAACTAAAGATATAACTTGATTATATTTTAAGTAATAGAGGGTTGATGCTTCACCTAGGGGGAGCGGGGTGTTCTTGACATTTTCAAAGGCGGTATTGTTGAATTCAAAAGGAATTATTTATTGCAAAGGCGGTATTGCTCGCCAATAGTCCTCGTGTTGCTTCTCAATGCGACATTAATAAACAATCATACTCAAAGGTCACGGTTCAGTAATTTCATGACTCGTACATGATCTTTTACACTGGTTGGTTTTATTAACGTAACACTAGAAACTTCACGAGGGCTATTGGCGACGGACCTTGTCATTTTGAATCTCGTCAAATGGGGTGCCACTGCAGGTGTCGTCCTCGACTACCTTCGGTGGCACCTCCTCTCCTAACTTCCACACCACGCCATCGAGAGGGCTTTGATATCCGCTACCTTGAGGATCTTTAGTGGCTTAGTTTAGTTTGTTTTATCAACATCGCACTGGAAGGAACACGAGGGCTATTAGCGACGGACCTCGGTAATTTTGAATCTAGGTCAAGTGACGAGGTCGGCATCTGAGCTGGCAGCCCCCTCTCCTAACTACCAACGGGAGGACTTTGGGCCCCAACAGATAAAACGTGCATCAGCCCCGGTTACACGGCGGGTCTTTAAAGGCCAAGTGAGTCAAACCCGCGACTCAACGAAAATCGCGGGCCACGAGTCTGAAACCATAACCAGTAGGCTACAGCGGCCATGGTCTTTAGTGGCATCAAGGCTCGAGCCTATGACTCAACGAAAACCGCCGGCACGTGTCTGCCGCCATAACTACTAGGCTACCGTGGTCTCGTGATCTTTTGGAATTAGTTTAAATAATTATTTGATTCAAAGTAAAAACAATGCTAACTCACTGCTATGCTACAACGATACAGCAACTTTAAGAGATTACAGAATGTTGAAATTTTTCGGAAGGGGGAGCTAAATTATGCACTTAATTTTTTAATATATATCTATTTGTTTACTTTTTAAAAGCTCCCGTGTTCCAATCATTAGCATCAACATAAGAGTACAAGTAATTTGTAGCTCTCCCTAATACTAAAAGGAACAAGTTTATATCAGGCATAAATTCTCAATATTTTTTATAGATCAAAGGAAAAAAATATGCACGATACCAAAGCAAGAGGCGGGGAACCCTTTTAGGGGGACTAAAAGCGGGTTTTTGTAGGAGCAATATTTAAACAATTCTCTCATGAATACGTTGAAAGGCTTAGGAACTAAGAAGCTAAATCCACGAAAGGAACTTAGAATCATACAGAGAGAATTATCATTCTAAAAGAAAAGTTTTTTTTTTCTCGCTCTTTTACTTCAAAGCGTACACCATCAAATTTTATTTTATTATTCTCTTTTTCCTACTTTTTCTAAGTTGGAAGCGTGTTTCGAAATAAAACAAAAATGAGCAGTGTTAGCCATGACGTGACTAGACTAATTTAACGGCATTTGAAGAGTCGTCTTACTTTTGCATCCTCTTGCATCGCAGGTATAAGGCGCAAATTATAGAATATAGGTATAAGTACTCTGGTATCGTATTGCAAAAAATGATATCGTGATTGAACATAAGAACAGATTCGTAAAGGCTCGAAAGAACACATTTTGGAAATGCATTTTTTTCAGCAAAATAATGCGAAAAAGGATAGAAGATTTTCATTCACTAAGATATTTATTTGGCGTGCAACTTTCATATTCTAGGCTTGGAATGACAAAATAATATTCCCGCTTTATCTATATCTATTCGATGGGAGCTTTAAAACAAAAATTCAATTCGAGATTTATTAAATTAACTTCATGCAAATCTAAACAAATATTAACTTACTTAATTAGCATCTAAAAATACATCAGCAAATCTCCGGCGAAAGCGCAACGTTTTTTCGAGCATGCCATTTGAAACATGTTTTGATCCCTTAAAGGCATTTTCTTTTTGATAAAAAAAAGTATGTACAAACATTTTTTTTTTAAAATTAAAACTAATTGAATATATATATTTCTTGATTTAAAAACTAATATCTAAACTAAATTTTTGTGGAAAATAAGGTTTAAAATGGTAATCATACAATCTGTCATCATACTGTTCTAAGAAAAAATGGGACGCTTTTCCCAATTTCGGGGGAGATGGGTCCCACGCCCCCCGCAGAAGAATGTGCACACAAGAAACGCAAATTTTTTACAAGTTAAGTTTGTACTTGACCAATAATAGCAGCGGTTGAGGACTATTTGTTAAGAATCTTTAATTCCATTTTACCATCTAGAATTATGAATTTTATAAACAAAACAGATGTATAAACCATGTTATTACCTTTTAGTGATAAAAAAAAAAGTCCTGTTTTTTTAGCTTGTATCTTGTTTTTTTATTACTTCTCCTTTTACTTCTTTGTTAAAAAAAATTACTTGCATAAATATGCATATGCATCGCGATTGCTAGATATTGTTAGACATGAGGTCGCGAACAATTGTTTCGTAAAGCACCACACCACTGATTGGTTAGATTTTGGAAATTTAACTTTTTTTTAATGTTTATTTTAAACAAATCATACTTCTTTACTGAAATTATCACTGGTTATTTTGAATTTCTCGAAATACTTCTATTTATTTGCAATATATGTATGACATTGTTCCTGAGAGGAAAGTTATTCTATGTAAACTATTAATCAAAATTTCAAAAAAAAAAAAAAAAAAAAAAAAAAAAGACACCCGCATTTGCACAACTAGTGAACACATTTACATTACATTTTATAGCTAAATTTTACGTAAATGTCAAACTTCCTTTGACTATATCTTGCAATATTTTTTGTAGTCTATAAATTTTTTTTGCCTTCTCGCTTCTGATTACTAATCCCCACTACTGTTGACCAATATTCCTTCATATATATTGTGTGATAACATAAATTTTATAGCCACAGAAGTCACACTTGGGCATGATCAAATTAGTCAGATATAGTGTCTTTAGTTTGTAATGACTTATAATACAACAATAAAAAAAAAAATTTTCACCCTACAGTTAATACCAAGAAAAAAAAAAAAAAAAAAAAAAATGAAGAAATGGGAAAACAGAAATAGAATCTGCGTAATGTTTTTTTTTAAAAATATTTTATTTCCAAATACATAAAAACGAGCCAGTTTAATTTATTACTTTTTTTTTATTGGAAACCCTTGACTTACATTTTGTATGTTGAAATTTTATTTCATAAAATCTTGTCTTAGTCACTGATACTGAATGTTAATGAATTACAAAATAAAATAATGATTACCAAATAACACACTTTACATTAAATGTGCAAATGATGTTACATTGCCAATTTGTACAGTCTGAGAAATTCACCAAAAATGAAAATAAGCCTGCTAAGAACAGTTCTTCAAAATGTTGCCTCTTAATATATTGTCAAACTTCCAAAGAAAATAAAGATACAATTATTTGAATAAGCAAGGAATTGATGCTTTCTTTTAATAGAATACATGAGATGAAGAAGAGTTTCCGCCATGACCAGAAGGAGGATAGCTCTAAAAGAATAAATTTATTTTTCATTCAAGTTATAAAAGTAACATCAAAACATAACTATCACTACACTTAACCTATTTAGTAATACTTATCAAGTAAAAAATAGTTTATTCCCATTAATATTTTCATATGACTCACTAATACACAATCAGGGGGAAATTGACTGATACTATATACACTACATAGAGATTACATGGTTTAAAAAAAAAAAAAATATTTCTTCAAAGATGAATTCATATCCACATTTGAAATTGCATTGTTTAAAATTTAATGGATGTTTTAATACATCCAATATGAATACTAAATTTCAAGTGTAACTAGAAAAAAAGACAAGAGGGAAATCACCATGTTCATTTTAGTTAGCATTAAAAAGTTCGTCTTCATGGTTTCATGATGACGGACCATTTAATGAAAGTATGAAGATGAAATTTACTATTCCACTGTGAAATTTACTACGTATAAAATATATGGGTCAATTTATAATTTAAAAAATATGCCATCAGATCTGAAACACTTTACTTTACTTTGTGATACTTTATAACTGAATACATATAAAATTCTGTTCACTCTGCTATTTTAATTTTACTTTAAAGTTTCTATGAAAAATTTGCTTTCTTATCCACAACCTTTAAAATACTTAATCAAGATAGATTAATAACATAATATAAATTTACGTTAAAGCCATATTAAAGTTGAAGTTTAATCCTACTAAATAAGCAGGTAATGGGGTTAAAAAAAATAATCAATACATATAGTGACTGAAATATACAAGGAAAAAAAAAAACATGAGCATATTTTCAGATAATCTTTATTTTAAGTGGAGAAATGCAAGCAAAGTTTAATAGTAAAATGGGATTGTTTTTAAGGGAGTATCGTGGTGAATTTTTTTTCCCCTTTAAAAAAGCCATTTCCGCCCCCATATTGTATAAGAAAACAAAGAACACACACATAATTATTGACCAAATATAGAACTTACTCTTCTGTTTCTGGACTGATTTCTGTCGGGGTGCATAGAGGGAGGATTATTTGGAGGGTATCTGGATGATGGAGGACGAAAATTTCCTTGAGAGACAGGCCATTGACCAGTTCTGTTATCCTGATGAGATGGCATAGGTCCCCAATGTCCAGCACTAGAATTAGGAGCTGGACTCCTGCTATAAGTAGAAAACATTATTTCCGGAAATTCTAAAACATTATTATTATGTTTAAAAGCAGAATTTGATTTAATTATACAAATAAAATTTTTTAAAAGGCCAACTATTGTTACGCTGGGCTATTCGCAATTTTCGCTTCACTAACTTCGGGGACTTCTAACGAGTTTAATTAACATAAAATTACAATTTCTTCCCAACACATATGAAACATGATTAGTTTAATCAGATGAAGGTAAAAATGAAACTAAGTTATTTAGATATGAAAAATAAACAACATGCAACTAATTAAAAATGTGAAGAGAGATAGGGGACAAGGATTGGCAGCCTGGGCATTGTTACTGAGCTTAAAGTTATTCTGTTAGTTTGGTAGATTGAACTGTATATTCCACTAACTGCATTAGTAATGAAATCAACAATGAGCGGATTGGTAAGAGATTTTCTATTCATATCATACTGTGAGTTACGGTGGAAATCTAGAGAGAGCAATCTTGGTTATATTGCATTGATAATAAATAATTTCAATTGTTTAATCTTGTGTTTCCTCAAACTGGGTTTTGTTACTTAGATTTAATACATTAGATGGAAATATGGCACAAGAGCCGAATAATAGGCAAACACTAGACAGTAACAAGTAACAAAAAAGCATTTAAAATGAGGAAGCCTGATTAAACCAGAATAAAATAACATATAAACCTTTCATCAAAGTTTTTCTAATATTAAAAAAAACCATACCATCTTAATTTTTCACTTAATTTATTTTATTATTACTTAAAACATAGGATGTTATAAGAGAAATTAATCAAAGCAATATTTGAATTTAAAGCACATTATCAAAATGAATCAAAATAAATATGTATTTAAAATAGCTTTAAAAATAGTCCAGTATTATAAAGGAGGAAATAGTTGATATATATCATAAAGGAAATTATCTAGGAAATTATGGATAACAAATTATTAGCACAAAAAATTATTAAACTTTGATTGAATGAGTGACAGTAGAGGTTTATGGCATAACAGCCAAATCCAGATAATGTACACTAAACATTTATTTAAAATAATGATAAGAGTTTTGAAGAGCCCATGAAGATAAAATGATAAATGAAATACAATAATGGATAAAATACAATGAAATACAATGTTAGGATAAAATCTTAAATATGGTATTAAAAAAAACCAATTTTATATAAAAAGATAAAAAAAAAAAAAAAAAAACCTGGTGAGAGTCCCTCTACAAGAGTCAGTCAAGTTTAAATAAAAGAATTTTAAAAAAGTGTGAAATGATGAATATGAAACACTGGACAATCCATTTAAATACGATGGACAGTGCATGAGAACGACATGAAGATTATTCAACCTCAAAGAGGTAAATTTATAAACAAGAATAATAGCCTAATGATATACTCTAAATTTTTAACTACAGCATTCAGTTCTTTAAACTTTTAAGTTATTTGAGAGTGATGTCGAATGAAGATTTAATACGAATATGAAGATTTAATACGAATCAGTCTCAATCTAAAACTACAAACTGGATTACTAGCCACAATCAAGTAATAAGAACATCTTCATTTCTCTACGTTCAACAACAATTAATGAGAAGTTCTAGTAGTCCAACAGGATTCTAAGAGCAGCAGTTCCCATCATTCGTATGATAATTTGGTGGCATCAAGATTCATAGCCACGACTTTCACTGAATCACAAAGTTTATATCTTAACTGTACATGCAAAACTATCACATATAATATATATATATATATATATATAGTAACTGAAATACACTTACAAATATGTCTGTTGATTAGGTGGATTACCCCAATGACCTATAATTGAAGAAAGAAAAAAACATAGATTAAAAAACAACAACAAAAACTGTGATCTATTCAGTTCAATACTAAGAAAGTTATTTAAATTTTAAAGATATTTTAACACATTTGTGGGCGTGAATGACACAGAACTGATTTCAACTGTGATGCTAAATAACATGAATGTTGTAATACTCAATTTTAAAAGCCACGCTTTCAAATTCACAAAGCGTTATTTTTTTTATATTGGTACTATGCATTTTTAATGTTCTCACTAACTGGTTCTTGGACCATTTTCATTTCTCTCTTCTTCAAGTATTTAAAAGATTTCCATTAGCTGGCACAAATTAGAAGAGCAACCCTTAACGGATGCCATAGCATTCGTTATACAGGGTGCGACAGAAATAACTCCCCACTAACACTGTTCCGGCGCTAGCTGTCCGCAATGAATTGGGTTTTAAGTAGATGTTTTATCTTTTCAGTAGTCATCATGGTGTGAAGGAGTGAGCATCTTGCTTTCATGATAGAGGCATATTTCAAAAATGGCGACTCTGTCTGATGCAGTTCACTTTCATTTGACTGAGTGTGTGAGCAAACATAAATTTCGCTACTGGGTTCCGAGCATTCCAAGACAAATACTTGAACGACCTCTCCATAATAATTGAAATACTGCATGGTGTGATTTTGGGGTTATAGGCCTATACTTTTTTTTTAAAGAGAATAGCAAAGCAATTACTGGACGAGCATGAGAATTTGGCCGCGTGGTTCAAACAAGATGATACCACAGCCCTCATAGCCGGAATATTGATAGACTTGCTGAAAGTATTTGTTTCCGGAGCGTTTGATCTCACTACAAGGTGACATTTCAAGGCCAGCGAGTTTCCCAGATCTATCGCCTTGCGACTACTTTCTTTGGAGGCATCTGAAGACACAAGTCTGCAAGAATAGGTCCCGAACTAACAACGAAGTGAAAGCTGCTATCCACCAAGAAATTGAGACAATACCGTAAGAAATAACAAGGAGGGTAACGAGGAACTTTTGAGATTTCAGAAAATGCATAGACAGTGAATGTTGGCATTTCAACGATATCATTTTGAAAAGGAAGTGATGGTGAATATGAAAAACAAAATGGTAAATATTCTTCCTCCAAATTGTGAAATAAAACTTTGAACACATATAATTTCTTTTTATTTATGTTTGAAATATAGGATTTATTTCTGACGCCCCCTGTATATAAATTAATTAAAATCTGAATATCCGACAAAATGCAATTTATCCTAAATTTAGAAGTCACGATTAGATCAATAAATAATCACCTGTCTTTTTTATTGCTCATTAAAACTGTAAGTATCAGAAAACACGCTAAGAACGAAGTTATTGATAATTGAACATACCCAATAGCACAATAGACCTAATTTGTGTTATGAATTCATATTGCTCTAGAACAACTGGTGTTACATTTCGTAATTTAGTGTTTATGGCAGATGAGTAGAAAAGTACCTAAGCTGATAACCCACTCTTTTAACTACAACACGACGCGAGGACGACGAGGTCCAGTTCGATTTAGAATGCAATAACTTTAGGTGATTTTGGAGTAATCAATACTCGGATATCACCGGTCTGAAAATCTCTATTATACCACTACCAATTACCACGCCCCCACAATAGATAAAGAAACATAAAAGATAAAGAAAATTGTCAAATTAATTTCTTGTCTTCCCTTTTTTTTTTTCAAAAAATTTAATGTTTCTTAATATTATAAAATTTTATTTTAAAGCACGATTTACATACCCACCCACAGATCAGTACACAATTACATTTCTCTCTCTCTTCAGCTCTTAACACACTTCAGCTTCTCACTTTATTTCAGCTCTTAACCATAAACAAAAGTATTATCTTTAAAAGTTCTTGAGATATCAAATATTGTTTTGGATAACATACATGCAAAACTTAAATTCATTCCTGTCGAACATACATTAGTCTCATTTAATTGAAAACCTTAAAAAAACCATTTCTCCATCCTTCCCGATGATGCGGACATACACACACACACACGGACACAAATATATATATATAGCTTGATGATTGTTTAAATTATATTTAATTGAATTTTTAATAATTGTAATCTTCGTGAAACAATGCTTTAAAATGAGCAATTGAATATCTCGTTCTAATAATTTTCAGTTCAACAAAGAATATGAAACTTTGAATTAATAATTTTACACCAGAATTTAATTTTATTTAGATCATAACATAATGCACGAAATTTGTAGCAAGTCTAAATTATTAACAGAGGGAGACAGTTTCCATACGCGCTCTATCTGCGTGTCTTCTGAAATTAAATATTCAACCCAAAATGCCTCTCTCTCTCTCTCTCTCAAAAAAAAAAACCCTCTTATGGCCAACTACTAACCTTTTTCAATTTATACAACGCCCTTTTTATAAGACATTGTGCTCTCTTTTTAGATCTAGAACTCTACTAAAGGGTTCTAGGATTAACCTTACAAAAGGCACGCCGAATAAACTATGGAAAAATTTCTTCCAAATAGACTTAGTTCTTTTAAAAAACTAAATTCATTTTAATTCCAATACTAGAGAAACATGAACATTTTTTTTTCCCTGCCAAAAAATATGTCAGCAGAAATGTTTCACTCTTTGACAGATGCAATTAATTCATAAAGCATTAGGCTAAATAAAACTAGAAATAGAAAGAAGGGGGAAATGTCCACAAAAAAGAAACAGACAACATGGAAGGCAATGACATTTACTAATATAAATAATCCCCCGCTTACTGAAGGCGGGGGTGGATAAAAAAAATATTGATAAAAGGACACGCAGTGGTTGTATTCACAGATGCTAATATTTCAGATCTCATTTGGGGATTACGCTTGACCTAGCAGGTTGAAAGACTCGGTCAGGTTATCTGTCAGGGTCAAAACTGTTTTTCTCCACCATAACACTCATGGAATTGCAAAGAAAATAACGAATTTTGTTAATAACGACAATTTAAATGGACAATAAAAAAAGAGAATATAAAGAGCGTTGCATAAGAGAATATTTATAAATTACAGTGTTTTCTACAGCCTTGAAATCGAAAGTGAGCACCTTCCCTTCTTAAAACTAAAAGCTTTAAACAAAAATATTTTTAATGAAATTAAACAATAAAATAATACAAAGTGATATTAATGAGTTTAAAAAGAAAATTAAAAATAGGTTTTACAAATTGTTGCGAAGGATAGCTCAGATTAAATAAATTGTAAAATAAATAAGTAAGAGTGGACTGTATTAATTTTCATACAACAAAACAAAATTTCTTTCTTTCGGCAACGATGTGCATTCAAATAGGTACGTCATAGTACATGATCATCATACGTTCCCCTCACTAGTCAAAAGTTACATTCGAACCACTTTTACAAAACAATTCAACCAAGGATGCCAACAACTGTCAAGAAACCAAGCTAATAATAATAAGTTGCCAACAATGACGATTCAACTTAAAAAATACATGTTTAACATAGACTTTACAATTAACAGGCGCATACCAATATATTTTAAAAATAGATATCACATATAACAGGGCGGCGGGTTCCGTTCTACTCTCTGATACAAAAAGATAGAGAGAGAGAGAGAGAGAGTCTGAGTTTTTCTGAATTACTAGCCAAACTTTCCCCATCAACAAAACATGTAATTATAAAAAGGGTTATAAAATCCAAAATACATTTAAAAAGAAATAAAAAAAACAATTAAGGGAAAAACAATACAAACCCAAACAAAAGCTAAAAACAATAACTAATATAACTATAGAGCACACACGCGCACATATACAGAATATTAATATTAACGATTAGCTGCTGTATAATAAAGTACAGGAATTAATGAATTTTTAATTTTAAAAGCTGCATACTTAAAAAAAAAAACATTTCAACATTTTAAGGATGTAGCTTTGTAAAAGGATATATGCCATAATAATACACACTTATATTAATATTGGAACGTTGAAAAAGTGTTTTGGGCTTGAATCATTCAGAATTAGGCAAAGAGAACCTTAAGCATAAGTCACAACATCTTTCTGATGGTGCTTTCCCCATTTTATACAACCCCCCAAAAAGGCACCTAATAACTAAAAAATAACTACAATTCACAATTGACACCACGATGTAATTAAAAGTGAGCAACATCCATATCATACAGCAATACGCCTTGGAATATGGGGAGGGGGAATGAGAAGGGAGAAGGTACGAAGTAAAATATGATGGCAAAGAAGGGCCAAAAAGAGGAACCAGCTAACTTGATATTCAGCGCGGGGCTTCGCAGGAAAGCCCGTACCTTCGAGTGCTGGGTAAACAAGTCGGGCGGCCGCGTCGCGTCCGGTACAAGGCAGCCATAAACACAGGGGCAGAGGGAGAGCTGGGGCTTCATTCGATCGTTGTGCCTGCTCTGAGGGAGGTTTTTAATCTTGCTCAGGGAAAGAAAAGACGGGAAAGCGGGATTTTTTTTTTTCCTTCTTCTTTTTCCTTAGTATGAATGCTTCGCTCTTTTCTTCATAACTATGATTTACGATTTATCTTTCGTGGTTGCCGCTCAGCTTTTGAGTAATTCACTTGTTGAGAAACGATTTTTTTTATCGCATTTCTATTAGATCTTATTTCAAGTAGAGATAAGATCTAAGATAAGCCTTTTCAAAGTCATCAGGTTTTAGTAGAAAATTACAATCGTACACTTCATTTGTACCTTCCTTTTAGAACATACTTTTCGTAGCATAAATATTAACCAAATAATAATAATAATAATAATAGATGCAGATTGAATAAAAAATATGAGCTTGTTCTAAGCTTTGATTACTTGGAGTTTGAATTTTAATATCTATATTGGAATATATAAAATTATAAATGTTTATTATCTGAGATCACTGGACAAATACAGAATGTTATTGTTTTAAAAGTTACTACTTTTTAAATTTAACTAATTCCATTCATCTAGCTTTCGACTTAAAAAGATAAAAGATTCCTAATATTCGATCAACCAGGGAGGTGGGGAAGGACCCTCAGCTTTAAATATTTAGAAAGAAAAAAAATATCGCGTCCCATGATTAACAATACTGCTTTTATTATATAATTAAAACATATCTTATAACATGCATTTGCCTTTTCCATAAATAGTAACAATGACTTAAATTTCTCTGTAACTACTACTTGATAAACTTGATTGTCTTTAATTCTAATGACATTTATTCCATCACTTGAAATAATATTAAAGTCGTAGTAAAATAGATACATCCAATAAAAATGATCATTAAAATTAAACGTTAACAGCATTGTATCAAACTTCACCAACAACTTCATAATTTCAAAATTTTACTTCATGTAGAGATAAAATCACGCATTTTAACTGTCAATACATTTTTTATAAAACATTGGTATGACGTATATTATAACAAGTAAAATTATATAACAATGTAAAATTAAAATAACTATCCGCTCTTCTAAATTTGCCAAGGCAATTTCAATAACATTTACAAGTAAATTGAAAATAATATCATCCAATCAATAATCCAATAATATCAACAATTTTATTCCACAATATTAAGCTATTTTAAAATTCAAGCATTATTCTATACTATTTATGAAGCGCACGAGTCAAAGAACATACATACAAGATCAAAATACTAGAATTCTTAAGTATTCTCGGAAAAAAAACCAAGCAATTAAAGAAATCCAAGCAATTCTCCACTTTATTAAAAAAGTCATCCAAAGTTTATTTTATAACAAAACTTTTTTCGAACAATAAAACCGCTCTGAGTAGCCAGTCATTGAAATTTCTCACATAAAACTCTTCATGAGATTCGAGAACGTTTCAGAATTTTCAAACAGCTAACAAGAGAAACAACATATGATGTCACTTCTAAGAAGAAAAGAAATTTAAAAAAAAAAAAAAGACTCTTGAGTAACATTTTTGTGGGAAAAACGGTACCCAAGAAAATGTTTCAAAACATAAACGTTTTTCGTTTAAGTGTGATTTAGAGCAAAATCCTACCTAGATTTTCTGGAAACAAGAATAAATGATATTTTTAAAAATAAAACAAAGAAGTAATTCAAACGACACATTTTTTAAAATTTTACCAGAAATTTTCAATTCGTTAGGAATTTTATTTTTTACGAGTCAGTCATAATTTTTGCCTGAATTTTATCAATTATTTCCTTTCATCACCCAGTGTTGAAGGAGAGGATTCAAATTCAGAATACTTTTATAAATAGAAGAACAACTCACAATAAATATAAGTTTGTATGGTCCACTTTTTTTTTTTTTTTTTACTCTACTGTGTTTTTATAACTTTCTAAAAATACGCAATTTCACACTGAATTTAGTATACAGGTAGAAGAGACGAAATATGGTACATATTTTACACCAAAAAAATGACTAATTTAGACAGAAATGAATAATATAATAAAATATGCAGCTCTATATAGGGTAGCGAAGTCAAAATATAATACTAATGTTGAAGCATTTTTCAATATGAAAGAAAAGAAAAAAGAAAAAAGAAAAAAAAATGCTCCGGTTTGGAGTCCCTTTCTTTAACATTACACGAAGATAGCCTTTAACCGCTTAAGTAGCTTAAAGTTAAAATTTTAATATCTTTTGGAACATTATGTTTTCTATTTAACTCTTCATTAACATATAGAAACTTTAAAGACTTAAATTCAATAAAATAATACTGAAAAAACAACCCGGTTCAAATTGACAATGTGAATATATTCAACCACTATATTTTACAGTTAACCAAAATTGCGGGCTAAATTTTCACCAAATCCTCTTTAAAAATTATGAATACCACTCGTACTCAAATTTGTTTAAAAAACTTGAATTATATTTTAGAAACTTTTATTTAAGATTACAGAAAGCTGGATAACGCATAATAAAATAATATTTTTAAAATAAAAGTTTAAAAATAATTTTTCCCCCACCCAAATCATATATTATTTCTTACAACAAAGCGCGTTCAAAAATCTGAATCAGTACCTGAGAATTTCGGTAATTAAAATGAAAGGTTTTAAAAAAAAAACCCTCTTTTTAAAAAGTAAGATCACCGAGAAAAGTTTTGGCATTCACAAATAATTATGAACACTAAAAATCCTTCATGTCGATCATATTCTATTATTTATAATAAAAAAAAACTTTAAATTTCGTGTCATTTTCATAATTTATTTTTGTCTACATTCTGTGATAAGAAGGGACAATATCTGGTTTTATATGATGGAATTGACGAAAAGATAGGGCATAATAGCGTAGATTTGCTCTTAATACAGTTCACATAAATGTTTTTCAACAAGAGAAACGAAGAAATGAGATCATGGAACCAAAGAAGGCATAAATCGCAAAAGCGAGTACATGTATTAAACGCAATATCATAAAAATCAGAACATTCGTAATATACTAGGAATGAAATTATATTAAACGATACAAAAACAATATTTTACAGTTTAAAATCCTTTGAGGATGTCATCATCAATTATTAAAGAACAGAACATGATTTAAACGTGGAACACTGTCAAGTAGGAAAAAAACAATATCATATTTTAATGCATTACTCATTCGTGTCCCAATCGATCATCATTTTCTAGAACAAAATTCGGAACATTATTATTATTTGTCTTCTATATTTAAAAGCTCAATAAATCTTTAACTTATAATGTAAAATTGAAAAACAAATTATGTAACGAATGCACGATATGTAAATATGCGTCTTATAACCACCCATACTTAAATTAACATTGGAATCTATTTCTACATGGAAAGGCATTCTGAACGTAAGATATTTTCAATAGGCGAAGACAATCCGAATTGATAGATAACTTCTAAATTTTAAAGACATAGTATAATAAACAGGTATAAGGCAACATAAAAGACCAAACAGCTCATAGAAAGGCGAAAAGATTTGACTTCATAGATGATTATTAAAATTTTTCTCAATAAAAATCATTTATGGAAGGTATGTTCACATCAATAAGGGATTTTCGTATACAGAAACCATTTACCACTTCATAGAAAATTAACTTCAGCGGAGGCGTACACAAAGGTTTCCATCCCCCCTTCATACGCATCCATATCGAGGACTTATACCCCTATTTCTCGCATCATCGTGGTATGCTTAAATAAGAGGTAGTAAACGCTTCCTTCTTCGGGCCTTCCCCCTTTTCCTTTCCCGCCCAATCCCGGAGAGAATATACAATATCTCATTTCCTGTTGCGCACAATGGAAACCCCCAGCTCCAGAAATTTCGAAATCCGATGGTTACAGGAAGGGATATTATTCGTGATGATCCTCTCTCTCTCTCCCAATACGAAATCGATAGGAAACGATTGTTGCGCCGCCTCGGCACAGAGAGAGACAACGTTAAATAAATAAAAAATAATAATACTAATAACAACAGTATAGAAGCTATAAATAAATAAATAAAAGAAATTTTTTCGAGCTCTTTCCTTTTGTCACAAAGCGCGCACAGGCACAAAGATCAACAAAAGCGAATGCCCGAATATTCGGGAAAATGGATTCGCCGCAAAAGCAATATCAGGAAAGGAAAGGGGGCTTTTGGAACAAATAATCTTTTAAAAGCAGATTGCTTTTTCTCCTTTTCTGTGTCTAGGTTTCTTCTTTTTCTTGTACTTTATTTTTTTTGATTTCATACTCCCTTCTTCCTTCCCCCTTTTATTCCCTTCTTGCCCGATAAAATTGAATCGTCGTTAGATATAAATAAATAATAATAGTAATAAAAAGAAGCGCATCGCAAAAATGCGTTTTAAAATTTAAGTACCTTTTTAACCGAACTGTGTGTATGGAGAAACTAGAAGCAATCGAGGATCTATAATCTGAAGCCTACTTTTTAAGAAGGAGAGAGTTATTCTTACGTTTCATTCGCGAGATGAGTTTTCGAACCAAGTAGTAGCTCCCCACCCTTTCCCCACTTCACTCCGTGTCTTTACCAAAAGACAAGTTTAAGAATGCCAGGAGTACTTTTAGAGGCATTTTATCATTGGTATTTATAGAGCTTAAAATAAATCCCGAAGAAAAGGAAGCATTTTAAAGATTTGTAAAATCTGAAGGAACTCACTTTTCTTAAAGTCATTTACATGGGGGAGGGGAGATATTAAAAAGAGTCACTTGTTTAGAACTTTCTCGAAATCACAATAAAGGTACAAAGGACTACAATGGACTAATTTCCAGAAAGAGCAAACAAAAATCCAAGAGATTTTCAAAAATATAAACAGGTCAATAATGAAATCTTGATCGAGAAGACAGTATGAACGAGTTTCTGTCAAAGATAATTCGAGTAGTAAATAATGCCAACTATGATTCCTTAATTAATAATAATAAATAATGCTTTCGATATTTCCTTTAGTATCTTTACAGTTAGTGGCTTAAAAATCTCGTTCCCGTCTTCCAGTGAAATTGAAAAGAGGGAGCGGGACTTGAAAATGAATGCAAGTAGAAAATTTTTAAGCAGAGAAAGAAGAAAGAGCAAGTGAAATATTTAACTCCAATACATTTTTAACACGGTAACTAAAAAGAGGTCGTTTTACCACGGAAAAATGTTCAGTTCTTAACAAATTACTAGATAAAACTACTATAACTATCATATTTTTTTTTTTTAAAGAAAAACCTCTCTAATATTATATTTATTTCTGTGTTGCACAATCATTTGTATATAAAATATTTTTTTTGCGTTCAGATTTTGTACATCGGAAATTTGGTATCATCAAGTTTCATATTCTCTTAGACAAAATCAGAAAAAATTTATTAAAAAATCGCATATTTTTTCCCCTCCAGTTTTCTTATTATTTGTTCTACGTTTTCACTTATTTCGACTCAAACTGTTTTTTGACTAATATTTTTTATCAAAGAGACGCGACACTTACGTAGATTTCACAACTTAGCAACAAAACACCACGCAAATATCATTTCTCAATATATAAGTAACTAATCTAACCGTTGAAGTAACTCATAATTTGATGTACAGAATCAGAGTTTTAAAATAATAATTTTATTCTAAATCAAAAATGAAATCCCCTCGAATTTCTAGAAAGATTCTTGGAATAATCCAGAAAATATTTGTTATTCTAATTACTGTGTGATTTAAAAATAATGAATCCTTTTCGCAACTAATATTAAATTAAATGCAATATTATGATTTTCAGAATAGAAAGGGAGTAAAGGAGGGCGAAAAGTACAACTTAGAAGCAGACGTCTATCAAATACGATAAAGAGATTTCATATTAAGAATAAAAAAAAAATCACTTAGTTCGCAGGAAAATTACTAATTTTCACAGTTCATTAGTTCAGTTTTTCGCATAAAATTAAGATAAATACAATCATAGATGCACTATTAATAAAGTCATCCACTATTAAAGAACAACTCTGTAGCAAGGAAAGTTTTTTCAAAAGAAAAAAGTTCTCACGAATAATTCAAACTTGCGTTATTATGACACATATAACCATTTCAAACGATACGTACGTAAAATTCAGAAATCTTCCAATAAATATGCAATTTTCACTTCAATATAATAAATCAAAAACCTATTTGCATTAATACATGGGGTACAAAATGTCGAATATATTATAACAGAAAATGGATGGATTCAATTAGCAAGTCAATTTTGAGAAATGGCCCTTTGCATACTAATGATATCGGAATAATATATTAATAGAAGTTTTTTTTTTTTAAATGGCTGTTTTGAAATATAAAAATCTTTATAAAATTCATTTTCCCCGCAGTAAAACGCTTATGAATGCTTTGCTTCGTAAAAAATCATCCTTACGTAAGAAAAACACGTTTATTAGAAACCATCTCAATTTAAAAAAGTACAATAAATAGGAATACTCGGAATATCTCACATTCGTATTTCACTACAATAATCATTTGTGTAAGAGAAACATCCTCAATGCCATTATCATGTAGAAAACAAAACTTTATATATATAAAGAGGCTACAATAAATACAAATACACGAAGAACACCTCACAAACTAACATTCGAACTTCACTGCAAAAATTACACTTTTGTAGAGGTTCGTTTTCTAAAACTTCAAAAAAAAAAAGATGTTTTTTCACAATTCTCGAAACGATATTTTTTCTTCTCTCACTAGTTCGTGGCATTTCTATAATTTTCAATTCACAAGTTCATAATTACGCAAACTCAAAAGCTTGTTTACGATAACTTGAAGCCAACATAAAACGCTCGACCTTAGGTGCACTTGGGTCGCACTTCTAGGCACTCGGTTTTTGGGAGTGATTGGATGAAAATAATAATGGCTGAGAAAGAAAAAATAAAATAAAAGTGAGAAAAAATCCAATATATAAAATACAAGGGTAAAAAAAAAGTAATAATCAAATTGTTGAATAACACAGACACGAAAACTCTTGAGAATCTTGGGTTGATTCAATGAAGGGCGCGCGGAAGTTGAGTGTATTTCAGAACTATACTTTGCACCAACTGCACTGGCCCGAAACGCAAATAGGGTTAAACAAAACAAGACAATGGATAGAAAAGAGCAGAATGACAAGGGAGGGTGAGATTTAAAAGTAGAAAAAGCATCCACATACACGCGAAATAAAAAAAAAAGAGAGAGATATACGCATATGTATAAAAAAACTCCGAGTTGACAAAAGCGTCCACATATAAGAAAATTCTCTCGTGATAAATCAGACATGAGGCAGCGGCAAACAACAATGGCGTCCGTTTCCATGGTAATATCCACTCGAGAACTCGCAGCTTGCAGCTCAAGTGTGGGCCCCAAACGACTGAATCATACATGTGAATGGGGTAGGGACCGTTTCGAGGGCCCTCGACATCGCAGGGCCGCACAGCCCAACTGTTCCTAACCTCAAAGGTCCATTCTCGCACTGGGATAGTTTCGCGGTGGTTGGTCACTGGGACCCCCCGACAGGTTCTCAGAGGGAGAGGGCGCATCAAAAACATTGAATGAACATCTGTTCGATACAGCATTAAATGCATGCAGTTTTTAAAAGCGACAAAAATGACTCGATAACACTTCAATGTGCAGTAGCCTTGGAAGAAATTTAAGTAACGTGAATGGAGAGAATGTCAAAAAGTTTCAATAAGTATTAAAAAGTAAGTATGGAGGCTCCATGCATAATGCTTTTGGATATTCTAACAGTTATATTATTTTATAATGTTCAATCACACTGTATTCCTTTTTAAAATTTGAAAGTTCTATTAATATCTATAGAAATCCAATTCATATAAATGTTAAACCATGTATGATGAACACAAATGTGCTACAATGAGATTGAGGGGCCGAAATATAAATTACAAATAATATAATCTCTAAAAACAAAGTAAAAATTATCAAAATAACCGAACTAACAAAAATAAAAACATAATTCTAAATTTATAATATAATAATGATTATGAAAACATTTCATAAAGTTACTGAAATTACATATATGGTCAATTTTCGCAAAAAAAAATCACATTTTCAGTTTTTTTACGTTATTGAATATAAATTGAATTTATTTAGCTTTACAAAACTGTTCTTATTTTAATTTTACGTCACTCAAAAGTCAAGATATTAAAATAGTAAAACTCGAAAAACCAGATGTGGTATTTAAATGATCGGATGTCAGCATTTAAATGCCCTGAAAGTTGTCAAACAGAATTGAAATACGAAAAATTATTAGTTTTATTTGATGCAATATCACTGAATTATTATCTGGTGTTGGTATTTTTGCTGTTATGAGAAATAACAAAAATAAAAGTTATTCCCATAAGCGTCAGTTCAAAGGACACAGGTACTTTGATAAAGTTTCAGTTTCTGAGAACGAAAAAATTAGTGCCGATTTAAATATCTAAATTGTGAGTGAAACCACAAATCTTGATAACCTACAATTATTCCAGGGAAAATAATGGAGAAAATGTTATTTTTAACCTAAGAATTCAAAATAATATAATTTCTTTATCAAGTTGTCCTGTTTGTTTTGAAAAAATAAAGTTTATGTGGTGTCAATGTTTGGATTAGTCATGAATATGATTTTAAAATGTGAAAACTGTGATTATTTCTTTTCTTTCTACACTTCTGAAAGAGTAAACAAGTTGCATAATGTTAATCTTGCATTTGTTTTTAGTATAAGAGTCATTAATAAAAAATATTTTGCGGCGAAAAAACAAAAAAATACAAACGAATGCTTCAATAGAATTTCATTCCAAAAGACCTTTTTGTTGCATTGTCAACACTGCGATTAGGAGGATACATGACAGAACTTCAGTTTAATAAGGGATTTCAGGGTTTATTAGGTATACTGAAACATTTCGGTGCGCCTATTGGTGTATTTATATTGAAAGGTTTTGCAGAATTCGATTAACAGAGACAAAATGACATTCTTTGCAACGGTAAAAGTTGCCAGAAAAAAAAGATTAGTTAAAAAGAATTTTTTTTTTTTTTAAATGAGGAAACAGAAGGTATAAGCTATAATACAGGTGAATTTGAAGTAAGTAATAGTATACATGTAGAATATGTAAGATAAATTGTACTAAAAATGCATTTTTCGCAACCCTCCCCCTTTTCTTTTTTGCATATTTAGAAAACTCCAAAAATGTTAACTCTTTGAAACTTGGTACCATCTTTTCTTTTGATTTCTAAAGCGTGAACTAAAAAATGTTCATAATAAAAATAATTTTTTACATTATGGACCAGTATTTGTACAACAATGTTGTAAAATATAGCAAATTTCTTGTGTTTCTTTGACTAGTTCTGAAATTTTGAAAGAATTCTTCAGAATTATCTCTTTTGTATGTGTATTAATATCATATATATAGCATATCGTTAATTTTCTGAAACGTACACTTATTACAAAATATAGATTCAATAGTTAAATATTTAAATAGAAACAGAAGTTGAAAAGGGTTTATGAGTTTTCTCTAAATTATGGGGTTTTTTTTAATTTATTTTTTATATTTCTCCGAATATATTCGTGTACCTTAAAAGAATGAATCGAATAATTTGTCTAGCTTTACACTAATTTTACATTACAGCTTACTCATTAAACTAAAGAGCATATTAAAAGTCAATATTTTTATTAATATATTTGTGATTGATAACTCAAATTATAGCATTATTTTACGTAAAAAAAGGCCGATAAATTATATAACCCATCAATCAATAACTCCCGAGACTAACCCAGATGGCGCTCGTAGTAAACCAGTACAACCAGGTCTTTCTAGAGTACTAACTTTGCTTTAAACGTGTCGTACCTAAGTCGATCGGACCAGAAACAGCTGAGTTATCGAGGTTGGAGTAAAGTCGTTTTGTAGTTTGTTTAAAATGGAAAGAGGCCTTGTACTTGATAAAACATTGTTTTTAATGGGTAAAACACTGCAAGCGAACAAATGGATTGAAAATGTTACCGACTTTGTCCATCAAGCAAATGATTTGTCGGTGGTTTGCCGAGTTTAAACGTGGTCGTACTGACACAAATGACGCGGAACGCCTGCAGACCTGTGGCTGTTACACCGGAAAATGAGGAAGGACAAAATTATAATGAAAGAGGATCGTAAAGGAAGTCTGCAGAGATTGCTGAGGATGACACAGATATCATATAGAAGTACTGAAAAGGCTAGCGAAGTGAAAAGGTTTTTCCAAGTGGGTGCCGCGATTGCTTTCGATGGAACAAACAGCAACGAGTCGAGATCAGAAGCTGTCATATTTACTCGCAACAAAAAGATTTCTTGCGAAAAAGAAAAAGAAAAGAAAGACTTTTTGGAAAAAGATTTAAAAGTTGAACGATTGTATCACCCTAAAAGGTGATTAACAAAAGGTGTTATGCTGATGAATAAAAAAAAATTTTGCAAAAAAAATGTTGTTTTCAATGTTAGACTCGGGAGTTATTGATCGATGTGTTATAGTGCTAAAATAGTTTTTGACAGATACAATAAATATAATTAAAAGGGAAAATTTTACGGAGTTAATTATAAATTAATTTTTAAATGGATAAAGCAAAACAAAATATTTACAATATTTTCCCCACCAGAAAGAAAAAAAAAATCTTGAATGCATTTGCTTCAATACAGATCGTCAGGTAGTACCCAGGATTCATTGAACTCGACAAGTATTTTGACTTCTTGGAAATACACAATTCACAAAATTGTCGGATGGAGAATAGGGTCCCCAATATCTAAGAGGATGACCGGCCGAAACGGATTTCCCTCTTCCCTAAAACCAATGTCCATCGATAAAGCTGACACATCGAACTGCAACAACTCACTTCTCATGTTCCAGCCACATCAGCAGTCAGCGAATCCTGAAATCCATAATACGCTTTTTGTGCATAATCGGCCTCAACCGACGCACCACTTCAAGACTACAAAAGTTCCAAATCCTTTCTCTTAATCCTGCCTAATTCCATTGTGAAAGGCTTCTCCCCCTTCACCACTGCGTGGCTGCTTCTGGGCAAATATCGGGAGTCTAACATCCCCTACATTTCGAAAGTTCCACATTCTCGACTAATCTATACACTCGTACTATTGGCAAGCTATACCAACACACTTAAAAACCCTCCTCCCCTGCATCAATTCCATTGTCCATACGGTACCACATTCTTTGGACACACTTAAGGATCCCACGGACTTTTTTTCCCCCCACCCATGATTGACGGGAAAGGTGTTACATTGAAAATAAAATAAAAAGAGAGATTTAAGTTATTTAATGAAAAGAGATTTACATGCGGTATAATAACTGTGGTCATGAAATTTATATATTAATTTAACTCAACTTTAAAGGTTCTCTTTTGAATTTAATACTTTTGTCTCTAATATATATTTCGTTAGATTTTATGTCCATAAAACAGGACAGATTTTTAAGGCTACAAATAAATAAATGGAATCACTGAATTTTCTCGAAATATATAAATTACTTATATAGGTTAGATAAGTAATTTATATAATTAGAATTCCAGGAAGCAAAATAATTTTCGAGCATTATTTTAACATTTTCTCCAGTAATTCGCTATTTTTATATGTATATGTACTTTAACAACACATTTTAATGGAAGTAAAAGTTGAAACAGTCACAAGAGAGAATAAAAAATTATCAAATAAAGGAAAATGTTAACAAAATAGATAAAAATTTCCGTAAAAATTGCTTGTCTCAAAAAGGAATTTTCATAGGATTTTTTACAATTTTTAGCACATTCTTATAAGTATTTTGATTTCAATTGATACAATAAATAAATATTACTACACCTCATAATTAATAACAAGTATGCATGAAAACTTTAAGAAAAATATTTACGGAGACGGAACAATAGAGAACAACAAATGGTCCAAAAATATTACAGCTATATCATTTTTGATAAATGTGTTATTTCATAAACATTGAAAAAAGACAATATTTATTCAATTGTCCATTAACAGTTTAAGCGATGCAAATAAATGCATTTACATTTTCATACTAATTTTGGTTTGAGAGTTTGGCAGATTGATCATGTGCCTCATGCCTCTAAAAAATCTTAAATCCAACAAACAAAGCATTAAAAATAAAATGGGAAACTTCTAAAGCTTTTCCGAACAAATAATCTGCAACAAAACCAATTTTCAAACCAGCATTCCATCTCATACTTTGCATAAATAACATGTTGTGATGCATTCCTCATTCCATGCAAAAAATAAAAATGTCGCGACGTCAACCACAATTTAGAAAATATTGAATTCGAATCCAGCGCGTCTTTAAAGTAAACATTATGATGGGTAACACAAGAGCTGTCACTCAGGTCCCAAGGATTAGTTCCAAAGTGGGAAAAAATATGAATCGAATGAACCACTTTGCACCTCCGATTAACTTGTTCGTATTCTTAAGACTCACCCCACCTTCAACCCTTTATCGAAACCAGGTATTTCTGGTTGACGCACGTGTGGTCAATTCCTCAGTATCGAAACCGGACATGCAGGTGTCAAAAGCACGCCTTCAACTTTTCACGTTATTCGAAAGAGCTTTCAACGTGTTTGCTTCATAGAAAGAAATTATAAAGAGTCCAGCTGGGTCTTAATATACGTATCAAGCAAACTCTTCGTTTGTGTCCGCTGACCAAACTCCACATGAGTTTCTCACACGATGTGGATCCAGTGTGGCTTGTTTGACAGTTTGCTGAATACCATGACGAATGTTGATTTCTATAAGGATGGGGATGAGAATTTAGAGATATTTCTGTATTATTATATTGTATTCCTTTTCTTTCCAGTTTTACGGAAAGTGGTATTAAAGATATGTTATTGTAGGGGTAAACATACATTTAGTGATTTTATAAAGAAAGGCCAGATCAACTACACATAAAAATAGATAACTGACATAAAAATTGCTTAAGTTTTTCATTTACCTCCGCAGTGGAGTATAGTTACCTTTTTCCTAATTCTATAAAATAGAATATCATCAATATTAAATTCGAAAAAATTATAATTATCTCTTGTCAAAAATGGAACCACTTTTTGAGTGAAAAACTGCACGGATTTATGTAGTTGACACCCGAAGGGTTTATAATACGAATTCATAAAGAAATCTAAAAAGACCATTAAAATTAAGCTTTTAATGTTCTGTGTAGCGAGAAACTCAACTAGTTAATTGTGCACCGAAACAGTTAAGACATCGAGCAAATTTTTAACTCTAACTTAAAATAATAGAATAAGAAGTCGGATCATTTTTATGGTACAAAAATGTTCCAATTAAATCAACATATTCTGATCTTATTAAATTATAAAGCAGAAAGAAATTATCAAGACGTCGATTTGAAGGCCTTTTAAAAAAAAACTCTCGAATCTGATTTGAACAATGATAAATTATTTTAAAAGCATAACCATTACATAGCAAAAACTGAATTTCAAATTAAATGTAATCAAGGTTTTACTGTGCAGGAAATTTTGAAGGAAAAGAAAATATGAAATCAGATACATATCTTAAGTCAGTAACATTCCTAAATGAGCTTCTGGAAATTACTAAGCTAAATTTTCAAACATTTTAGATAGTTATTACACATTTCAGTGACTTCTTTGAATCAACTCATTTGTATAAAATGGTATGTTCCAGTATGCCATTGATAACGAAACAAAGTCATAACTAAAAGATTGTTTTGAAACTATTTGAGAATTGCATTTTACTAATTGCTGAATCCATAAAATGTTAAGTTTTATTAAATTAAAAAAAATCTATATCCCTTAAGTTTCCATGTTTGTTTTTGTTGCAAAATTCGTATTTCAAAAAATAGCATTTCTAATTATTATTTTACATAATCTAAAATATCAGGAAAAAAAAAGAAAAAAAAAGTTTCATAATTTTTTTTTTTTACCTAAATCATTTACAAAAGCATTTCTTCACACAAATTAAACTTCTATTTTATTATACAATACGTTTCTACAGCAGATAAAGAGCAATCCATCTTTTCTCATGTACAGTATAAGTTCTGCATTTTATTACCTCCTTTAATGATAAAATAATTTTTAATATTATTCTCGTGTGTGTGTCGATATTTATATCTTGTTTCACAAAAGGTACCACGGACTCAAAAGCATTTTTTAAACATTAAGCGAAAATATTGACTGATTATTAACATCGTACTTAGAAGTAACACGAGAGCGACACCTGAGCTTGTGCCTCACTCCCTAACCTTACGCTCCACGCCACAACATTGACCGAAAGGAGCCTAAACAAAATGGGAACGAGTCCTATGGAGATTACATGAAATCTTATTATAATACTGAAGTTTAAATTGACACTAAATTAAAAATGAATAGAGTACTGCAAAAGAATTGAAAAACATTACATAAATTATTACAGAAACAAATTTTGAGTGTTTATAACAAATGAGGGAAATTTTTTTTTCTCGATATAATCTAAACCACCTAGATTGTTAAAACAAAGCTGGTTTATGAGTACATCCCCATTCATCGGAAAATTATATTAATTTAATCAATTTTAAATTAAATTACAGCCCTTTTCCATGCTCACTATCGTCATATTATTCAACCATACTTTCTAAAAGTAAAAACATTTTGAAATTATTTTTTCCCAGCGAATGAATTAGCTCGAACAAAATTTAAGCTTAAACGTTTAAAAAATGCGTCTACGATATTCAATTATCGATTAAGACAGAGTTGGGTACACATTACATTTTCTTCAAACTATTACAAATCTGGAAGAAAAAAAAAATTGAAGTTACAATTTTTTTTTTTGAGAATTACAATAGTTTAAGTTCAATTATAATGTCAAACAAATGAATTATTCCCCTCCCCCCCTTCGTAGCAAAACGAGATGTATCGTCCCTGCTGATAGTTGGCATTTTCAAGAAAGACCTTAGGTATGAATGAAGATAGATAATCAAAAATACAAAAATTCCATGAAAAAAAAATAACATGGAACGAAATGAAAAGTGTCTGAAAAAGGTGTGCACGAGGAACAGGTTAATAAAATTATCTTTTCTCGACGTAATAAAAATTAATAATTACGTACAAAAAACGTGATTACACAGAAAAAGTATAATTATAATTCTGCTACTATAACCCCCCCCCCCATGCCTATTATTTGCTACTTAACGCCTAAAGAAAAATGACGGGTGAAAACCGAATCATGGTAACAACATTTAAGAATAAAATAAAATTCTTCCAACAAGAAAATTCAACGTTATCAACATGCATTCCAATATTAATCAAATAATTTAAATGAAACTGAAATGTATGATTTCCTTTACTATCTCATTTTTCCAAGAGCTGATTCCAACAAGTAAAGAAAATGAAAAAGAAAAAAAAACTTACTATATTTATTCACAAATAACATACTGAAACTTAATATGAAATAAGAGCCTTTTTGAAACAGCGAATTGATGATCATAAAAAGTAATACAAAAATCACTACCAGTAGTTGTACATACCAAAGTACATCAATAAATCTAAATGAAGAACATTTTTAACATCCATCTTTGTACAGTGGAAATTTACTTTACACTAATAAAAAGTCAACATCTTCCCGCTTCAATGAATCATTTTTTAATAAAAAAATTAAATTTCTTTAGACCATACCGTACTTAAAAACTATACGCGCGCGTGTATCCAGATCTCTAAACGATTAAATTTCATTCAAGCAAATAATAGGAAGCGTGTAAGTCAACACGATCAAACCATCCTACAATAACACCATCCAAATGCAAATGAATCATTTAACGGGTCACTGTAAGTAATCCACCGAGACGTCTGTAACATATCTCCATGAGTATGGGGGGAAATACCTTAAGCACTATGTACTGAGTCCCTATTTTCGCCAGCTAGGGGTGTTCGGAGCATGGACAGGAATGCGTTATATAGATGGGATTTTAATGGAGTCATCGCCTGATGCCATCGGCAGGGTGCTCTTGAAACAACCGCAGAGACCACCCCCAGATGAAAGAGAAAGAAAAAAAAAAAAAAAAAAGAAAGAAAGAAAGAGAAAGAACCGTCCTCCCCTTCCACAAATCTACATCCCGTTATTGTCATCACGCCTTCCATTTCGGGAGGACATGATTCTCCCTGGAGGCTTTCCACAAAAATCCTTGTTATCAGATTTAAAAGAGACAAAATAAAAGAAGCGGCGGTAGAAAGAACGTTATTGCCGTGTTTAACATCGGATTACGCTGTTCTCCACAAGGAACATCGCTTCGGGGTGGAGGAAGATTTCCTGCCAATTCCACAATCAGCTTATTGGGTTTCAAGGATGAGTAAACTAATTGTTGAAGTCCATAGGAAAAGTAAACTAATTTGTCAGTTGTCTAAAAGTAAAAATTGTCGTCTTGAATTGTGATTTAAAACGAATTAAAATTTTAAAAAATATAAGAAGACTGTCATTGAAAATTGAGAAAAGCTTATATTTTCATCGATTTTCTACCGGCGAATTAAAACAGTACACGTCTTTTATTTTTCTTTTCGTTGATAACTTAATCAATAATTTTAAATAATTCAGCTAAACGAAATCAAAGTAATATTTATTCTTAATCCGTTAATGAAACGACAACAGGTGTAGTTTTAAGTTATACGGCAATCAATACACACTTCGGATTCCAATAACATGTAATTTCTAAAATGGGATTAAATCTGTGTCACATTTCAATAGAAATGATTATTCAATCATTAAAAATAATAATTATTATTCGCTATGCCACTGCAGCAGGTATCTCACACAACTAATAAATTCATATACTAAACTTTAAAAAATAAAAAATTCGCTTTCAAACAATTTATAACAGCATATTCCTTCTCTCCCCACCCCAAAAAAAAAAAAATAAATAAATAAAAAATTACAATAAAGTATTGTCTTAATATACAAATTTGAAAATTTGTCGTTTACAAGTATTTTTCGTAGTACTACTGCTCCAATTTTTTAAGGCGCTTCGTTGATGTAGAAGGAGTCATAAACATATTTCCATTAAATATGTTTTTCATATACAGTTTTGATAACATTTTTCAAAACTCTCCCCTTTCCATCGTTTTTCCCAGCAGAGATGTTTTTTCTCTAACGTTTTCTTTTTAAAAATATGCATTTCCAGAAGTTTTTTTTTTTTTTTTGAAACGAAATCGTATTTTTTTTTTTCAGGCTAAATTTCTAATTAAAGGGGGAAACTTGTGTGTGTAAGGACGACATAGCGCAAAGATGGAATGATCCCCAAAGCACGAAATTTTAGCACATTGAAACTATGGGTTATGGTGATACACAGCTCAAAGATATTTTTTCAAAATTCGCTTTAGATTTTTGGAATTAAACTTTGAAAAGACCGATAAGCAGGATTTTGTCTCAACTGTTCAATCTAGCGCATATTGCGCCATAATAACGTGTCATAAATAACGCGAAAAAATTGTCATGTTTTTTTTTTCTTCCTTCCTCTTTTTCTTTTTTTTCCAATTTATACTTAAAATGTGAACTTTTTCAGAAGCCACATTCAAAATGAAGCATATAACTCATCATAGAGATCGACATTCCTGAGCGTCGCCGGTAAACGGAGTGGTACCATTCTGACGAGCCAGTGCATCAGTAGTAGTAAACGTGTTAATGGAGGGTTTTTTCCCCCTTTTCGTTAGATCGTTATATTAATTCATTGTTTGCTCTTTTCGTAGCAAAATTATGACTCCTTTTACAAAAAGTATTTAGGAGTATGATAAGCCAACTTATCGAAATTCAAAAAAACTTGCATTTATTTTGGTTTACCATAATTTCCGTTTCATTTGAAGCCCAATTATGGTTATAAATACTGTACAGATAATTTTGTACCTTGAATACGCATGCTTAAGTTATTAAAATGAGCACACACCCACACAGTCAAATCTGCTAAAATACTAAATCTTCAAGCCAGTTGGCATCAAGTTCTGATACACATCGTGAAAATAGTAAAGAAATATCGGAACATGAAGAGAACAATAGTGATAATGAGGAATGTTTCGAGAATTTGAATGAAGTTACCGTAACAAGTAATAGTGAATAAAAAAATTGAATTTTGTTTTTTTATTAGCTTTTCTATACACCTTAGCAAATTCGTCCGGCATTTTTCACACAGGTACAATACTTCTGGTCGGAAGAGAGCATAAGGAGAAACCTTTGTACTGCGTAATGAAACTGTAACTCTATTAAATTTCAGGACATGTTGTTTTGCACCGTGTTGGATGTGGCCTCTCATTAAAACTATTTTATGTTTAGCAGCTGGATTATTAAGTTTTTAAATTCACTCGTGCGAAGACGGGTATTAAATAAACAAAATTTCTTCAACATTTGCTGAAAGAAAAGTGCTTATTTACTCATTTAAGATTAGCACCCACGACAGATAAATAAAGGTGAAATAATCAGTAGTAAAAAAGATAAATGTATCAACTTCTATAATTTTCGATTCAACGAATTTCATAAAGTATCGAATCATAGCTAAAACCTAAACGGCAAACATTTTTCGTCCCATCGAAGAGCATAATACCACATCATCCTAAGCGGTAAATCTCTTCCCCCTCAACACTTATTTATCTCTGACATGTTCAGTGGCCAAGGGGTTGATCTAATGAAACAATAAGGGGGTCAAAGGATCGTATAAATTTGGACATCCGACGGCAGCATCAATCTCACTTAATGTCAACCCCATAAATGGACAGAGTGTACCAAGAAACTATCAAGGTCTAGTTTATGAAATATTAATCTAGAGATAAAGATAGATTTATTCGTTAAAGAATTCTTACACATTTTATGCAATTACATAAATTTGTAACCTTAGCATTGCAATGAGAACAATCAATTCCAATTAAAAATACTTTAAAAAGGAAGCAATGTTGAATAAAACACAAAAAATTAATAAAGAGCGCATCGTTCATCATTTAATATCTTAATTTTGTTCTCTCATTAAAATTAAAAGAAAATTTCCTCTGGCTAATTAGGATCCGAAAAACTAAATTAGAAATTGAAAATAACAACGCTCTCACTCTCCTGTTTACTACTCTTTATTTATTCTAAAACAGCAAACACATTAAATTTTAATCAATTCTTTCTTGAATCGAACATTCATTTTTCTTTCTACCCTCAAGGCGATTAGAACAATTATAATAATCCGTTCGATTATTTACCAGCAGATACAAATGACAGTGTTTTGAAATTAATCTATAAAATGAAAAGTATGCGAACAGATAATGCTAAAAAAAGATTACTCGATGGAAGAATTTAATATAAATAAAACTAGAGAAAGAGATTAAAATTTAATTCAATAAAATATGCATACCAAGATAGAAAAAATGAAATATATTATGAAGTAACAAATTATATCTTTTACATAAATCATTAAACGCAAAGGAATGACTAATAAGTAATTAGCAAATATATTTTTAAATTAAAAGTACAAATGAAAACGCTGATAAACAGGAACATTTTTTTAAAAACAACTATAAAGACATATTCAAGAGTACATGACCCATGTACACATATTAAAGAATTTTAACAACTTCTTTAAATGAATAAATATCTTTATTTTCATCACCACTAATTGGACATTATTTTTACACAATTTAAAAAGTTATTACTTTCAGTACGTAAAGAAACAAATTTTTTTAAAGAACTAGCAGAAAAAGGATGCATTATTTCACTTAGTAACCAAATCAAATGTACTCCGAATTATTATTATTATTCGGTCCATCCTAGTGATAAAATAATAATGTTTCATAATATACCCTCACGGTCTAAAACGCATTTTCCTCCAGGGATGAGGATCGAAATGACTTATTTAGTCAACTATTTCATTGAAAGCGAAACAATATTATTCATCATTACATACATTCATACACAACGCAAAATAATTTTCAATCATTACCTTAAAACCTCTACGATGCAAATGAAAAAAGAATAAGAAAGTGGATTTTTTTTTCCTTTTCAATGTATGGCCTCTATAACTTAATTAGAGCTTGATATTTCGTTAAAACAATATACGAAGACATAAAAATCTAAAAGAAACTATGCACCGAAAGAATGCTCAGTAATAATGATACTGTTTAACTAATTGCAAAATACTCAAATAAATGCAATAGATCTTTTTACTTCTTTTTTCATTTTAATGATCATCGTCGAAACAAAAAGGACTTAGGGTCAACAAAAAGTCGTAAATAACGTTTTCTAAGCACAACTAAAATAAAACTTCAATTCAGATAAACAAATTTGAACATAACTCGGAAACTATTTTAAAAATTCTGCAAAAAAAAACTCCAAAAGTTCCTTATTATATATATCACGATATCCTAACTGTTGAACAATTTCATCACTGCACTGAAGAAAAGAGAGAGAAAAACACCGGGCGCTCACAGATATTGGATCTCTTGGGATTCCACTTGAAGCTCCCTCTTCTCAGCGGTAATGAACTACGTTTCCAATATTATTAAATGCTGGCTACGAAAGATGAGGAATAGAGATGGGAAGGAAAAGCTACAGTTCTAAGTAGAACTTAAAGAAGAGAGAAATAAATAAGTATTAAAAAAAAGGTAAAGTGAAAGAGAATGCAGTTATAGTTAGAGAAAGAAAAAAAAATGCATCAATAAAATAAGACTTTTCATACACGGGATATTGTTGTTTCAAATGGGTGTTTCATAAAAATCAAAAATGGATGCAAACAATACAGCACAAATTTCTTTTACATTACGAAAATAAAAGGCAAACAACAATAAATAATATTTTGTATTTTTTGTACTGAAATTCAATTCCACTGGAAAATGATAACAAAATGGATATCGCAAAAATTATTTTTTGTAACCAATATGGATTATAATCAAAGGATATTCAATCATTATTAAATAATTTGCAGTAAATATACTGTCTTCTGTTTGTAATCGAGAACTAAAATTACAGTTCATCTAAGTCTTAACACCCGTAAAAACATCTTTAGGATAGTAAATTCAAAGCATAATAAATACTTCTTCCACTATGCTCCAATTTTCATCAATCGTTACTAGAAAATTAATGACACAATCATAATCTAGAATCATGATTTTCAATAATTCTCAATATTTAATTAACTCAAAACCTTAATGCCTTCAAAAGTAACCCTAAAATGGCGAAAAATATATAAATAAATTGCATATTTTACAATACATTACGTTTTCATTAATTTTATTAATCGTATTACCATAGGATAACTGCACAGACAAATTCTACAAGTTTCAAAACTTATATTCGATTCTCAAGCTGAAAGAACATTAATAATCAAATAAATTTGGATAAAATAAAATCTCGTTCGAAAAAATAAAATTCATTTTCTGCGTTCTTCTACTACGAGTATTTAGAACAGCGATGATGATTAAATGGGAAAATGTCCACAGCACCCTTCTTATTCAAGTATGGTATCACCTTCTGGATCTGAAGAATCAATGACAGTTCATAAAATGGAACTGAAACCCGATAACAAGACTCACACGTGTGTTGCATGATGGCATGGGTTCGTGCCATGCGGGCAAGATTTCCGTTCCATTGTGTTCCCCATTGGCGCCCCATAGTTAACCTTACGCGGGCGTATTGTATATAGACATATCGTACCACCCCTCCCTGTTTTAAACAAAGGGTTTGCACGTGCCGAAATCTGCATCGCGTTTTTTGTCGATGAGGGTGTTATTTTCTACTTTTGATCACGAATATACTAGAAATTCATTATATGATATGCATTCAAACCAACATCGTTTTTCTTTTGTTTTGTTTCAGGTAACAGAACACCTTCGAAGAAAATTTTTCGAATTAATCTGAATTTTGCCTTTAAATTCATATTTTATCATCTTATGTGGCTTAAAACACAGAAAAACCTACTAGAAAAGTTTTGTTAGTGTATATTTTTTCTGTCACCGAGGAATTTTATACAAAGCAAAATAAGCAATTATAAGCAAAAATTAAGACTTTTCTCAAAACATAACTGAAATTACAATAAATATACTGACATTTTGGGAAATGAATAATAAAGAATATAATCTTATCTAGAGAATAGACCATTATTTTGATAATATAGCCTTAAAGAAGGAAATTATGGTATTTCGAGTTTCTGATTACTGAAATTTTCTTTAAAAGTCATTGCAATTGTCCCTTTATTGCACAATAAAAAAATTTCTACTCAACATAAAATCAATATAATAGTCTATTCTATGTGTAAGCGTTTTAAAAATATGTATATAAAATTTCAGGTTCATTGATGCATAATATTTTGAGATATTGTACTTTGAAGTAATGAAAAATGTTAAAAAACTCATTTTGAGAAAACGACAAAAATAATATTAAACTAATCTGTTTACATGAAAAACACTTACTTCAACATTAAAATGTACCAGATTTATATTTCTCACCATCTTTACTATCCAAGACACTAATTTTTTTCTTTTTGAGTGCTCTTAAAATTTTTCTGTGTTTCTTTTTCTTTGGATCTGCATTACGAATAGATTCTCGAATTCTGCATTTGTCTAAATGATTATACCCCCGTAAAGTAAAAACCCCAGCATTATCAATATTCACTTTATCAAAAACTTTTAAACAACCATTGAATCCTTCATTAAACTGAATCACTGCATCATACGATCCAAATCTTACAGTTTTGAGTGAAACAAATACTTCTTTTGGAATTATTTGCCAAATTGTACCGTTAAGGCATTCATTTGCATTTTGAGTTCGTCCATGTAAGCATTTACTCAAAATTTCTCTACCACATAATTCTAAATATACTGGTTTAATTTTATTTAAAACATCATTCGATAAACCAGCATATTTTATGATAGTATTTTTCCCATTTGCCACCCCACGCTGAAAATAGCACCAACTTTCTTTACCTGTCGGGCATTGACCATGCATCGGTTTTTTATCACTTGATGCGCAGTGATACAAAGCAGCAATTACATTCTGCTGCATTGCCTTTAAATTATCCACATTGCTACGTACAGCAATTCCGTAATAATTTTGAAGCCTATCAATAAAATTATCAGTTAATTTTCCTTTACCTGATAGGCCCTTAGTTTTTGATTTTAATTTTCTGAGACGTGATCCCACTCTCTTTTGAACATGTCCGATACATTCATATTTTGCAACACTGTTTGTTCCATAGGTGTCTTTCACACTCAAAAATCCTTTCGAGTCACCATCGCCATAATATTCGGTGTATTGAAGTTCACGGGATTTTTCTGACCGAAGAAATATTCGTGAGGCCCCTACAATTTCCATTTTTGACGAAGATCCTGTGAAGTTACACTGACATATGTGATCAGCTTTCAAAGATTCGTATTCAATATCTCTTTGCATTTCCTTAAGCCTCTTGCATGTTGGACAGTACGATGACATAACTTCTATGTCTAGGACTTTCCCGCTATCGACTGATATAGCAGCAACACACCCATTCATAGACGTATAGCCTCTACGTTGCCAAGTACCATCAACAGAAACACAGCATTTCACAATGCCAGATGAAGGAATTTGTTTTTGCTCCACTATTTCAGTTGCAGCTCTCTTCATCGATTCCTCAGCTACTTCTGAAACCACTTTCAAAAGCTTTGCTTCCTGATTTTGGTATGCAGATTTCGACAGTCTAGGCAAATTTAAAGTTGAGCATAATTTGTAAGCACCTGCAAAACCTTTGCCTATCTGCCGCATACCATATACCAATCTGGTGTTTATTACAGGGGAATTTACAACTTTCTTTGAAGAAGCAAATCCAAGGAAAAAATCACAGAATCTACATTTTAGAGTAAAATGAGAACACAATCCACATCTTGAGTCCTCAAATAATTCCACCTTCTCAGCAAAACATTTTGGGCAGCAAAGTTGAGCAAAAGCCTCAGAAATAAGCTCCAGGTCGAAAATTCTATTTCCCAACACTGGACCTGATATTTTTTCAGGTGTTGATACACTAATATTACTCAACTTTGAAGAGCTGGCACTAGAAACTAAAACAGAAGTACTGCTATTTTCGGAAATTTTTTTAAATCTATTGCCATAAAACTGACGTTTACGCTTTCTGGCGATATTTTTGACCACTTTTAAATTTAAAATGAAAACCAAATCACACATGTAAACAAATTCACCATAACAACAAACTTATTGCCAGGTTTAACAGATAAGAAAGGGAAAAATGTGTTTCCAGATACATTTATTTTTATTCTTAAATATTTTATTTTAATTCCTGATTAATTATTTGTATATTAAGTATAATTTTTATATGAAATACCCGGAAAGAGAAATGTAAACAAACACCTAGGATCACTTCCGGTTAGCAGAAGAGCCTTTCCTGTCAAAGAAATTCATGATCAAGTAATATTAAAACAGCTGTAACTCTGCTTCTAAGTAAGATAGAAAGAAAATTCAAACAGGTTTTTACAAAGATAAAAGATTGAATTTTAATATGAGATCAAAAACAAAAAATCTATATTTTGACTAAAAATTGTGTTTTGAAGGTGTACTGTCACCTTAAGTCGTTACACGTTGCTGAGGATTAGTCACAATTGAAAAAAAAAAAAAAAAAGACACGTTCTTTTTGCTTTAGTAATTCATGCTTCCTCACGCTTTCTTCGTGTAATGTTAACCCTTTTAGTGAAGATATATCGCGCAACATTTGCGAAAAGTGATACGACGATAAAGATGGAGCTTTATTATTCGCATCGCGAGTCAACTCTATCTCAAAATCAATTTATTATAAATGGTTTATTTTCGGTACAAAAGAATTGAAAAAAAAAAAAAAAAATGTCGTACGATATTTTAGGATTTCACTCTTTGTTATATTCCATACTGGTTGGTGCCGGGAATGCGTATACGCAAGAGCGATAGGATAGAAATTCGTAAGACCGTTATCGCGGGATTTAGATGCTGTTAGAACAGAATATCTCATCATTTTTCCACGAAATGATCTTGTATATATAAAAAGAATAAATTTTTTTACCCATTGAAAATATCGGGTCTATTTCTTAGCAGTCAGTGTTCTAAAAACGTCACCTTCGTTGTTGCCGTTGCTTTACATTTTTGTTTTTGCTATACTTAATATTTTGCCGCAAATAATTTTTAAATTTTGTCGCTGTCTCTTTCTAAAAATGTGTTATTATGTATTATTCGTATATAATAATTATTGAAATACAATCGGCATTAATTCATTTTCCCTGAATTTCGAAATAAATTTTTTTAAAAAAAATTCGTAAACATCATTCGTTTGTTTTTTTCGATGAGCTTGTCCCCAAATCTTAGCAAATTCGTCAAATTGGCCAGGCATTCTTTGCATAGGTACGATATTTTAGTCGCCAGCAAAAGGGGTAAAGTATAGGACCCGAAATCATAGCAGGGGGGGAGGGAATGCTGCTATTCGTACATTAGTGAAAAATGGCACATGAAATATCTGCAAAGTTTGAGAAATTGTTACAGACCACATCACGAGTTGTACTTTAATGTTTTTCATTAAATGTAGTAAAAATGTCATGTATCTCATTCGTTACACGACCTCCAGAAATTCACTTTTGCGCAGCATTTTTAGAGATAAATACTCACGATTATTTGGTAAGTTCGATTCGACGACGTATTTCACTGGGTATTATAACAAAATACTGACATTATAGACGAGTAAAAATATTAATTCATTCTCAAAATTCCCTCACTAAAAAATGCAACAAGTATGTGAGATTAATATTCTGAATGAGATTTGATATTCCGATTTTTAATATATCGTGGCACCTTTTTGAAAAGAGTTCAACCAGAAGGAGGAAATAGAACAATAATCTTTATCATAAAAATCCCACAAATTATAAAATGTTACACAAAAAGTTACTCGAAAACGTAATGCAAAATTTAAAAAAAAAAATCTATTTTTTGAATGATTTTAATACCATTCAATATATTTTCAAATCTTATTTTTAAAATTGGGAAATCTCGGCACATACACATAAAAAGTTTTAAATTTTATCAGCTAATCGAATTCATCACTTTAATTAAAGTTGTTCATATCAGATAAGCTATACTATTTTAATTTATTTCACTGTCAAAACTGAATTCACATTACAGATAAAATGTCCCCGAATTTCAAATTGCTTTTTATCTTACAAATAGAATTACTTTTTACCTTACAAAAGCACTTCTAAAAACGAAAATACTTAATACAAAAATTAATTACATTTTTTTTATTGAACCACACAAGCCATACTCTCATAAATTTACTAGAAATAATGCATGAAAAAATTCTAACCTCAGAATTTTTAACTCTAACGAAATACTCATGTAAAAACGCCCCTTAACAAATCTAGAAAAGCCGAGCCCAACAGAGCTCTTGCATTGAAAAAAAGGGGCACATTTCCCTTTCACGATGATAGATTCGAAGCGATGAAGCGATCTGATGACACATCCACTCCTCATCTATCTATTCCACAACAAAAGACTAACTCATAGCATCCGAATAATTAGTAGAGTTCCGAGTGTTTCAAAACCACCCTCAAACAATACCGAAAGTGGTTAAGTTCTTTTTGAAAATTCCTTTCTTTGGAATACCTTTTCCCCATCCAGTTTTAAGACATTCGAGTTCAGAAGTGTTCCATCCACTTAGATGCCAGCCGCCTTTTTAACCGTGTTCAGTACTTACAACAGGCAAATCGTTAGCGGCTGACTGCAAATGAAGACATTCATTTTCTTCCGTGCCAAACAATGCAACAGTGGAAGCCTTCCCTAATTGGCCACTTCATGTTCTTGGACAGCGGCAGCAGCGAGTTTGCAGGATGATATAGATTGGCGGGGCGGAGAGGGCCTTTATCCGGTTTCAAGAATCGGGTGCATCGGTCCGTACGCGGCGGCTGACAGCGTTAAATCGCTAGAACGGGGAAGAGAGTTATCCAGTAATTAGTGCTCTCACCGTAATGATCGTAATTACGAGACTTTGTCTCTCTCTCTACACCCCACCTCCATCATCATCATCATCGGCTGTCGAAGGTCCTCCGCTTCACTGATTTCATGCTGCAACCACTCTATCGAATTGTTAGCAGCAATTGATACAGTTGCAGATGAATAGCTAGAATTGAATTCTCCCTCCAGTCTGTTTGAAAGGTCTGGCAGATGAACATTTTTAGTGCTGGAATCGATCAAACAAAGCCATCAGGAACCTATGACAGTAAGTGGTCAGATCTGTAGGTTGGATGAGACATTCTTAAGAGGTACGACCGTGAATGTGCATTTAAAAGGTACAGTGTTGATATCTTCCAGTCAAATACTAATTAACGACGTGTTATGTGAGTGGTTTATCCTTAAACGAAACAAATAATTATTTAAAAAAGAAAATTAGATGATGCGTAGATATTAAATTTCTTTGTGAAACAATTAATTTACACAGCGTAATTAAACATCCATAGAAGAGTAAATATTTCAATTGCAAAGAAAAAATTTCGGAAATGTCACTGAAATAAAGTTTCGAGAAGAAATCGAAAACTCGTTTCATTTAAACGATAATAAGCTTTGGAGGTATTCGAAAAATTTCCACTTAGCATTTTCTAATCTTAATAACTCTCCATTTTATCTGTATATCATTAAAAACACAGATATATATATATATATAACATAAAAACAATCATATGGGAAAAAACGAGATTGCATACGAAAGATTTCACTTAAAAAGGAAAGTTTTATGTTCTTCATTATTAAAGTATTATTGAACTTTAATTAGTTGATTTGTGAAAGAATTATGACTTAAAGAATAATTATATATTATTTACTTTCACCCATCTTCTTATTACTATTATTTGCTATTTACATTTTTTAAACAAAATTTTATTGAAAACTACATTCATAAGGAATATGGAAAATTGATTATTTTAAAAAGGTATGGATAAAAGGTAGAGGATGAATAAAATTAAAAAAAAAAAAAAAAAAATTACAGCTTCCTTAATTCAATAAATTCACCCAAAAAAGTAACTTTCATAAAACTTTTCAATCCTAGTCCCCCTTTGAAAAAGCTTTTCTCTTAATTATTGAAAATAGACCTTGGCTGGTAACCTGCTATTTTAAATCGAAAATGAGGAAGTTTCAAATTTGCAGTGTTAAAACAGTCTTTATATTGTTTCCTATTAAAATAATTTATGCTTAACTACAATGTGACACAATGCTTAAAAAGAAAAAAAAAAGGGGGGGGGGGGAACGGAGTAAAGCATGTTACGTCTAAATAGTTCACATTACAATGACTGTAAAGAATGACATGAAACTCTTCATTAGTAAGAAAAATTATTTTAAACGTTTAACATCAAATCGAAATAAATTAAATAACAAATGGCGTATTTTTTTTTTTTTATTATTATTATTATTATCGATTTTAAAAACAAGATAAAATAACACTCAATATGTTACATACGTTTAGAAAAGCTAAAAGCATAAAAGAATTCTAAATAAATTATAAAAAAAGGAGGTATTGTTAATATTGACAGCAAAGAACCATAACGATTTACGGTAATAAGAAACACATCCATTTTGTGATCAAATTATTCTGGGCCAGTAAGACAATACGATCTTTCAACTAAAACAGTTTCCTGAGACGGTACACTGTCGTTTTAGAAAACATGAAATGCGTCATAACAATAAAAAAAACATGATAAATATTTGTATTTCTTCCTAAGAATGGAAAAATGTTTCCAGTCAACTTTCTCTATCCAGAACGAATCCAAGCACATAGGACAAAACATACATAAAAGAAATCACAGTCATTGAGTTTGAAGCAATAGGATCGAGAGTGGATGGAAAAATGATAGATAATAATAAAAATAAATAACACACAAAGAAAAACTGTTGTTTCAATGGAAATCGATAAAAAAAAACCCATTTTTCTTAGCCGCGTTGAAAAACACAACAATAAATATTTTTCTGTTTCAAAAGGGTCATATATATTAGTGGGGATATATATATTATAGAATGGAATACAGCCCGACTTCCTTCGCATCTTTCGAAAACTAGCGAGGCAATCTCGTTGCGATCCAATTACCACTGTTGGAAACTTTTTACGGGGTTGGCGAATACCCCAGGCTTTTTCCTCGCGTCACTTGAACAGTTTTATGTCAAAGGATTGCAGCAGTTTTTGTTAAAGATCATTTCACGCGAGGAAAAAAAAGCAATACTGAAAATAAGATAAGCTCGGAAGGTATTCCATATATATAGCTTCCAATTTTATTTAAGCTGCAATTTTGTTCACATTAAGAAATATATTAACATTATAGAGGTTCTTCTTCGTGCAATAGCGGTAATATATAGCAGATTTGGATTAAAACTTCTGTTATAAAATTGAAATAAAACTCATCCCTCGATTGTAGATACAAAACATGGAAGTAATGAAAGAAAACTATTTTAAAAAAACATTTTCAATAAGATAGAAAAATTTACCAAATATTAGTAATTAAATTTATTTCCTTCGTGATGATATTTCTAACATTATTAAAATGAATTTTTCTAATTAATGCAGAACGAAATATTGATTTTCATTTCAGCAGGCAAATCAAGAGTTGGGTACGGATATATTTTAACATGAAAATTACTCATTCTGCATATTATGCATCTAGCAAAGGGATAAACGATAAGAAAAATAATGATTTCGTAATACAGACAGAATTTCAACTATTCTTCAAAAATTACCTCTAAAATATGTGAACACGATTTTATCCGACATGATCCAATAGAAAAGACATTTGATAGCAAAATATACGAGCATGTTAATTTAATAAAATGCACAGCATTTTCTTTCTTTTTTAACGAATTTGTATAAAAAAATAAAGTTTCAACTAACGAAAGTGTACATATAAATACGCTTAAAATAAAATCGAACTTAATTCTAATAAATCTATATTCTTAACAATATTACTCTTCTTACGTTTCAATCAGTTTGACATAACTTTAATTAAAATTAAAACTAATTGTAATTCCATTTATGATCTTTTCCTCATTGTCCACGTTAAATATTATTCTCAAGCTCTCTTCTCCAAAAAAAATCCTTAAACTTTTTTTTAAAAACATTTCGTTCTGGTTACTTAATGTCATATTTTGAATATTTAATAACAATTATTCTAGCAATAATCTCTATGTATTTGGGTCTTTATTACAATGAACCATAAAACACTTCGTTAACAGTAGTCTCATCTGTTTTAAATAAAATTTTAAATGCAATATAGCAACACTGGTGTTTCGTATCAATAACACCTAAGTCCGAACGTCGCTCCATCACCTATATTTCATTCCAAATATTAAGTCAATCTAGAAAATACGCAAACGACTACACGATATCTGGTCTCACGATTCTATGCTATAGTCTTTTTTAATTATGTAAATTGTCACATTTCGTGAGCATTTGAAGTTTCATTGGATTCGATAAGTCATAAGTCAAATTATTTCACAAAATAAGTCTTTCTTTCCGGTTGATGAGACCATCTTCGCCTTCTTTCATGATGAAACATCTGAAGATTTTGAATGTCGCGCTTAGTTTCCTGTGTTTTATGATGAACCCAAATCGACGGTGAAAACTCAACGCGGCAGCACACGAAGATCACCCAAACTTGCAGTTGCGCCACCTGTCATCAAACAAAGGTACTTTTTGTACCGCCATCGTGTTTAACTAAGAGCCCTCTCGTATTTAACTCCCCCTGCTCTAATTTTCAATACAATAGTGAATTCCTTGTTGTCACCAAAATTAATATTTTTTCTAACGGGAGTCCGAGATATATATGATCTTCAGGAACCACAGCTATACTTCTCTTTAATTAATTTTAAACGCCTATAATTGTATGTACAGTGGAGTAAGATCGAGTACTACAATTTCAAACAATTGTCAGATAATATTTTTACTTATTTTGATTGCAAAACAGAACATTTTTATCCAAGCGTACTCCCTACTCTGCCTCTTCATATATTTTCAAACATCTATTGCATGTATACATTTTTCAAAACTATAATTTCTTTCTACTATTCGCCTTTTGAAGATTTGAACAATTTCCCCCAAAATATATTAACTTTCTTTTTACAAATTAAAATAGAGAAGATCAGGACTGCTCTTATAGTAAAAGCAGTCCTCATTTTTAATAATAAGATAAAGGAACGAACCCCTCCACACACACAAATTATAAGAACTTTTAGTATCAAAAATTTGATTAACCAGCGAAATTTTAACCAAAAAAAAAAAATACCTTAAGAGCTTAGATACAACACCTAGCTCTACACAGTTTTTATTTTTAAACGTTTCCTTTCTAGTAAATTATTTCTAACGTTTAAAATTTTCACTATCAATGCGCTAATTTTAGAAACTAAAAGTCTCAAAAACTGAAACTCCCTGCAAATAAAAATTTTGTAAAGCTAAACATAAAAAAGGTTTTTGAAACACGAAACAATAAAACAAAACAAACATAAATCCCCCCCCCCCAAAAAAAAAAAAAAAATTGCCTCAAAATATTTCTAAACGCCAAACACGATCGCGTATGCAAACAAAAGACCACGTAAACTAAACAAATAACACGCAAAACAAAAAAGTAAAACTGGGAGCGTGATTTTTAAAAAACCGCACCTTCCTGATACGCGAGAATTCAGTTAGTACTCTTAATTGCCCTTTATGTAGCCAATTTAATACAACGACCTTTCTTTTCCACGTTCGGAAAACAAAATGAAAAAACAAAAATAACAAAAAAATTAACTTTATAAGGCAACCTAACAAACATAGCAACGCGTCCATGGACCGACCGCCAGGGGCGTAGAGTGTCCCGCTACGGTGGCGCATCGATCCGCGGCAAGCGTGCGCCGAGAAGGGCTCTCCAAAAAGGGCGCCCTAAGCTGCGGAACATGCCGTTGCTAACCAGACTCAGAAGCGGGCCATTCATCCTTGCAGATAGCAACATCATGCGCCACGCAAACGTGAGTCACCTTGGATCCCTCTCTCTCTTATCTCTCCATCCCGACTGAAGTGGCTTGGATGTGTACGAACGCGGGACTCCCGGTTAATTAATAATTAGCTCTGTCCGATATACATCTCCGCAGCGTATGTTGGCTTCGCTTCGTAGGTTGACCACCTTCAGGGGAGGACGATGGGTTGGTAAAAAAAAAAAAAAAGGAGAAAGCCGCTAACAAACTTACGTGCCTTATTATTTTTTAAGATGGGAATTTTTTAAATTTTTTTAAAGTGAAAACATATGACGTCGCTCGAATGAGCGGGGATATTAGCCATGTTGAAGGATCAGTAAATGTGGTAAGACTGCTAAAAAGACGTTGTATGGCTTTTGATGCTCATAAAAGTGTACAAAACTTAAATTAGGGTTTTTATCCATATTATCCTTACAGAATATTTGAAAATCGATACTTCCACAAAGAACTAAGACACGAATTTATGCAATGAATTCAAATAAATTCTAAATTAACAATAATTAATTAATCATTTAATATCACTACAAATAATGAATATCTTAAAAAAAGCACACATGCACAGACACACACATTTATCTTTCATGTCTTTAATTTAGTCCTATAACAGAAATTATTTAAAGTGCAAAATTATTGAACATCAAGCGTTAAAAATATCATAATTATAAAAATTAAAAATTATCTATAAAAATATAATGAATGTCTCACGTCAATAAAAAGAAAACAAAATCCTGAATACGAAATTCCAACAACAAAATAAAATAATTCCAGAGAATATAAGTCAAGCTCTATAAACATTTTCAATGAATATGTAACTCAAAGTGAAAGTTTCATTAAATGGTAATGGTATAAATTAAAATCAGTAACCAAAAGCCACATGAAAATGTCACCCCAAAACAAACACATTAACCTTAATACAAAATCATTTTACTTAATACCAAAAAAAAAAAAAAAAAAACCACCTTTTCAGAGGAGGAAAAAAATCTAAATGTTTATTTGAAAATAAATAACACATGCATCTCTGTTTACCATACTGCATCATTAAAAATTTATTCAATTTTCGTTTTAAAGGATAAAACTAAATATGAATTTAGCACTGCAACATAGGATACAAAGCATGGAACATAATTTATACAAGAAGATATTAATTACTCTGGAAAGAAATGAGTGTGAATGAATGTCAAGTTTAAAGGCGCAAGAGCCGAATGTGGCCAAACGGCGCCAAACAAGGTAAAGCTATAACCTCATACTCAGTTTAATGAAGACCATCACAAATAAATATTAACTCATTGTTGACCAACAATTTTACACAGTGGTTACTTCATATCATTCACAATCACTTCGTATAATTGAATGTGGAAGTAAAACAATCTAAATAAACTTCATTTATACATAATGAATTAAAATGAAACTTTGAACTAGATCTCATACACAACAGGTTTAGCAAACATATCTCACTTCATTTTGCTTTACTTTTGAAGAGCATACTTTATATATTCCAGTCGGATTTTTTTTTACGCCAGTTTCTAAAATATGTTCTCTTGGTTGTTTTGAAAGGTGAATCATGGTAAGGAGCTCTTTTAGAAATATGTGAAGTGCCAGGCACTGTACTGGATTTATTGGAATCTCCAGTTATCCATTATCTAGCTACTTCTAGTATAAATATTTTATATCTTAGTTTACTTTGTGACTTATAGTTACCAATAGCGTAATTGTAGTAATACCAATAATTATAGTAAATTTTGAATGCATTGAACAAACTACGACTGATCAGAAAGAATATTTTTTTAGACCACTACATACTTTTTCAAAAGATACTGCTATTCGCCAAGAACTAGCCAGCCTGATCGATTACTTTCATACTCCGAATTAACTTGTGATTGAAAAACAACTGGGCATCAAAACACGAATTAACCTGTGATCTGTCAACAATGTTTGGGACGAAAACATGAATTAACCCATTCCCTGCTGATGTTGTGTTTTTTCAACATTAATATTTTTATTTCTTATTATTATTTCAATTTTTGAGCTTTGAATGTTGGCATAATACGATATGAAAAAGTGATTTACACATTTTTTTTTATTCTTTCCAATTCCATTTTATTTTTACATTCAGACATGAGTTTAGAACACAGTAAGTGTTTTGGTTTGGGGAAAAACTTTAGAATATTTAAAAGAGTTAGGTAATGTAAAATTGTCTGAATTATTTTCTGATGAGTATGATGGAGGCACTGAAAATCAAGCTGACAATTATCCTACCCGATGCAGATGTTATTACAGATGAAAAGTATATTGACAATATTTTAAATGATAATGCTACATTAAAGGATATTTCAGGTGAGCTTTAAATTTTTAATAAATCACGCAATAAGGGGAAAAGAAGAGATATTAAAAGGGTAGTTTGGAAAAAATCTATTCCTGTAAATAAAAATGTACCATCCGATGTTGAACAATTAAAAATACAGAATTTTGTAGAACAATTACGTAACTTTGAACCTATAGATTGTTTTTATCAGATGCTCAGTGAGGATGTATTTGATTTGATTGTTATGTATGATTAAATATGCACATCAGATTTACACAAAAGATCACACAGATTCTCACAAAATCTGCACTAAAATGCTTTATAGGTTTTTTTACTATTACCTGATTATGCATCTCTACCTCAAAAACAATTATATTGGTCTCTTTCTGAAGATATAAGCGGACCAATAGTGAGAACCATGTTTGACGTACTTAGGAATTTAAAAAAAAGAAAGTGCATTCAGTTGATAATTCTTGTTTGGATAAAACTGATGAATTGGCCGAAAAAAGGCTGTATGCCAACATGTTAGCAAAAAATTTCATGCAGTATGATGTGTTTACTTCAAATTTATCCTTACATGAACAAACAATTCAATATTTCAGAAAACATTATAGACTGAAATGTTAATGAGAGGGAAACTCATACACTTTGGATACAAGGTATGGTGCTTGTGCTCATCTGACAGATACCAGTATAATATTGAATTTATACTGGAATATCTAAAAAAAAATCTAAAAAGCTTGGCCTTAGAAGAAATGCTGTTACAAGACTTGTTGACAGTTGTAAAAAAATTCTCTGATCATGTTATCCATTTTGATAATTTCTTTACATCATTGCCTCACCTTATAGAGTTGAATAATGTGGATTTTTGTGCTAGAGGAATGATTCGAAAAAACAGATGTGGAAAAGCTCTTCTTACCTGTAAAGCTCTATTAAAAAAAAAAACCTTGGGGAACTTACAATTCCCTTTTTGATAGAGGAAATGGCATATATGTAATGAGATGGAACAATAATTCAGTCATTTCCATCGCTTCAAATTGTTGATTCACCAATTGCAGTAAAAAGATATTCAAAAGTGTAAATATTTCCCAACCTAAAGTTATAAAAAACTGTAACAAAAGCATGTGACACATTGATTTACTTGACATCTCTGTCTCAATGTATGGAATAAAAATTAAAGGTGAAAAATGGTGGTGCCTATCTTCACAAATTTTATTGATGTGGCTAAGACAAATACATGGAAGTTATAAGTTAGGAAATGGTTCTAAAATGTCTCTTTTTGACTTCCAAAGAAGCTTAATTATAGCTCTATTATCAACATCAGAAGTTCTTAAGGATAAATACAATAAGAAAGTTATCAACAGTAAACAATATCGGACATTCATCATAATTTGAAATGCAGCAAATAAATGTTACGAAGAAAGGCTAGGCTAATAATCTATTTTAAAAAAATCTTGAGAATAAGAGAAGATGTAAACATTGTTGAAGTCAAACAATTACTATCTGCAATAAATGCTATGTGCCACTCCATACGAAGACATACAATGTGCTTTAAAGACTTCCACACAACAACAACAAATAAGATATTTTATATCATTTCATGTTGACATTGAGTTTTCGCAATATTTTGCAAGTTCTTTAAAAAAATATTTTTTTTCTGAAATCAATTTTGTCTTTTTTTTTTAGTTAACTAATAAAATGAAGTAAAACAGATATTTGTTAAGTTTCAGTCAGTAGAAGTGTGACAAACAGGGAATGGGTTGATTCAGTTGAAAAAGGTTCCTCATATTAACCTATATTATCATACAGCACTTTAAAACTGTAGCAATAAATGGAGAAAACTTTATGACATAATCATAAGATATATCTGATAAAGACTCTTTAGAATTTAATGAGACATTTCAGTGGTATAGAATTTTATATGAGAAACAACTTAAACCTATTTATTTATACACACAGTTTTTCATTAGTTTCATCACCCTAAACTGGAATTCTATAATTAAAAAAAGTATTAAATTATATGGGTTTTTTATCTTAAAAATCAAAAATAAACACAATGTGATTATTTGACTTCATTATAATATAATTCAAATTCACTGCCTGATAGAAATCCTCTAATTTAATTAAATTTTACAAATATTTATATTAATACTGTTTTACTATAAATAAGTTGATCAATTGTCTTTTAAAATAGAAAAGAAAGAATGACACTCATATTACTTTTAATTAATTAAGCTAATAAAGACAAATGATCAATTTCAGGAAATGATTTGATCAATAATAATTTTACTCTTTTCAAGATTTTTTAACAATCAATCAATTTTAAGTAATTGTTATTTTATTTAATGCAACTATTGCACACAATAGTTCAGATGATGTTTATTTCTTCTTTCTGCTTTTGTAAGATAGAGAAATGAAAATGTACTACCAATGATATTAAAATATCATTAAAAGTACATTTGCAAAATTTTATTTATTACTTAAGTGTTGGAATATATATATATATTTACCTTCATGTAATACAAAGAGTAAAAATTTATTATAAGATGTTAATAATACTAATCTTTTAATCAGATGCAAAATATGTGACTAGAAATTCATATTTGCAGCCTAGTTATCCCCAAGGTGCAATTCTATTAAATCACAATGAAAAACTAAGATAAAATTTTCAATTAAAAAGAATATGAATACATATCAGGGAAAATAAAATTTAAAACAAACTTATAATTTATAGCAATGATTATATCAGTGGTTGTCACACTTTTTTTTTTTCATTCAGAAAAACCTTTTAATCTGACAAAGAGATCTAACATACCCTTCTAAGAAAAACTTTCCCAAAGGGCCATGCAAACAATGAGAGTGATTTTATGTTAAGAAATTCAAATGTGACTCAAGTCATTAACTTAACTGGACACCAATATATATATATAACAAAACCAATTAACATAATAAGGCTTGAGAATTATGCTTTAGTTATAGATAACTATGATTTCTCTTCTGATATACAAAAACTGTATAAATCAAATTTTATTCAAATTTCTTTCATAAAATTTTATATTTCTTGAAATTTAAAAAAAACTACATATTTATTAAAGTATAGATATATTAAGTACTTAAAAGCACAGTAAATTATGTATAAAATTGAAATGATTCATTAAAGTGAATTTTTAGCATTTAGTATACATTGTAACAAAAGAATTAACCTTTTTTTTATTTATTAGATTGTAAGAGATTTAATTGATATTCATGACTGAAACCATAAATATTATTTTAAACTATAAAAACAAGATGGATTATAATCTAAGAGAAATAAAGAAAATTATGAATGAACAAAACCTTTACAGGCTAATTTGATTTTTTTTTTTTTAAATTCAAGAGCAATTCCTTGATATTAATGAAATCATTTGAAGTAAGAAGAAAACTTTGATAAAAACTCTGCTGAGTTTATTTCAATTTTAATAGATAGCATATCTAAAGTTGTTTTTTCACTCACAAAAATATGATTTGCTTTTTCTCTTTTTGAGAAAAAATTAATCAAGCACATATGTTAAATTATTAAATAAAAATTTTGTTTTATTTTGCTATCAAAGCAATAGTTAATTTTCTTAACTGTGGTCTCTCTCTCTCTCTCTTTTTTATTTATAAAAATAGAATAGAATTAACTAGAACACATAAATTAACAGAAATGTTTAAAATAAATTCTAATTTTTTAATGTAATTACACCAACAATCAAACATGAAGAGCTATAAAACACCAAACATTTTATATGAATTAATGAACATTCTAATAAATTTTGAGAAAAAAATATGATTAACATTGAAAGATTTTTTTGAAAAGGCTTGCAAAATGTAATAGAACATAACTGATAAATAGGGAGAACCTACTTAAACCATATTTTACTAAATCCTTTCATAATGAAACAAAAAGAGACAGAGAGAGAAAAGTTTCCTCTCGAAAAAATTATTACACAGCTTTTATTTCAGCAGATATGTCCAGGAAAAAGATATTGTCAGTCTGTTTAAAGGCTATCTTACTTAGATGCTTTTTTTTTTCAGTCATTGCAAAAAAAATGTAAACAATTGGATACAATCACTCTCAAAAAACACCTTTTGAGTATCCCCTTTCTAGTAGAATCGTATCAAGAGATCACATCTGGATTTTGTCACATTACAGTTTTCATTGCTAAATCAAAAAGGTAGATTTCTCAGCTGTGATACTTGTTCACTCTTTTAAAAAGCCTTCAAGCATCCAAATGAGTCCAATATCACAGTTTAAGAGCTACATATAGCATATAATATAATTGTGATTGCAAAAACTTGAAATTACACTAATTTTTTTTTTTTAAAAAAAAGGGGGAGGGGGTTACTAATTAGTTATTTTTAATATAATCCAGATATTTTTCTTGTAATTCTACGTGAGCTATTACTAACTCCACAACTACAATGAAGCACCTCTCTTTGAAAGAAAAAATGAAAAAATAAACTCAATGAGTTGTAATTTACTGAAAAAGAATTTAGATGAAATCTTTACATTAGTTGTATTAATCATGTTTTAAAATTTTAATATAGAAGGAAAAAAAATAAGCTAAAAATCATCAAAAAAAATTAATATTTTGAGAAACCAACAACAAATTTTTATTTGTTTATATATATTTTGCAATCCTTCACTCAAAGCAATGCTGCAGTGGTAGTCTAGGGATCATGTTTGCAAACTTGTTGCCATTGTAATTTCATCACAATTTGGGTTCAAGTCCTAATGCCAGCAAAGAACACCATGTAACAGGGCTGATTCATGTTAAATCTATTGAGACTTCCAAGTCCAACTGTTAGCGTAGTATGGAAGTTTGGAGAGGGAGGTGCCAACTCAGATGTCCTCCTCATCAAAAGTCCTCATAGTGTTTCAATAAGCAACCGATATTTATAGAAATCAATTGTTCAAAAATTACTCATGATGAAAATTATTCTGACTGATAATATGAAAACTAATCACCTATTTTCGGGGTTCTTAAAACATTTTAGTTTTGAAACCTCATTCCCACACTTAACAATTTGGAATGAACTCTCTTCTCCACCAATCATAAGCATTCATAAAAAAAAAAATCGTTTTAATTTCTAATTTACTTAATTTTTAATAAAAACTTTAATTTGTTAAATTAGAATGAAACACTCATAATTTTTATTTCGCTTGTAATAGTTAATGAAATAAATACCAACCTAAGTTGGATAAATCAGTAAAATACAATAATGTATTTTTCTTGTTATTTATGTATTTGTAGTGAAACAGATGCAACTAGCTATAACATAATTTTTCTACTAATTGCAGTGGCGGTGAGACTTCCTAAGTGGAACAGGATGCTACATATTATGCGATTGCGGCCATATTTTGATCCTGAAATATGCTGATATTGCAATGTGACACCACTAAATAATGTAATTATCAATATTTTATTTCAATAGGAAAATATAATTACAGTTCAACTTAGCCAGTACTACGATTTTATAATGGCATTGTACAGAAAGTATAATATATTAAATTAAAGATAATGAATGAATTGCAACTGTTTCTTTAAATTCCTGTATCTAAATTAAATTATTGTCACCCATTTGGATCCACCACCCACAGTTTAAGAAGTGCTGGCCTATTACAAAGTTCTTATATTATTGAAAGATTAGAATATAGGTACTTTTTGGGTTATTTGTATTAAAATGGATATCATATTTCAGTATCAAAACTAAGCAACAATACATACACTAAAATCAAGACTTTAATTGAATTATCTGAGAAATAAATAAAAAATTGATTAATCTGCAAGCACAATGCAGCCTCCAAAATTGTCCATTTCCCTTGCATGACAAGTTATAACAGTACAAACACATATTTCTTAAACAATCAACTTCCACGTGTTGACCTCCTTCATTTAAGAGATAGTCCCACACAGATGACTTGCTTCAAAAACACAATATAAATTTACCATTTATCTGAGCAGTTTTATTAACGTCGCACTAGAAGCAACACGAGGGCTATTGGTGACGGACCTCGTAATTTTGAATCTCGGTCAGGTGATGACCATTAATCTACCATCTCTGTAATTTGACAATTACTTTTATGCTACATCAAAAGATAGAAAAGATCAGATTTTTCTCTTTCAAAGCATCATTTTATTCTTTTAAAAATTCTCTCATGCTTTGTAAGATTAAGTACAATATCTTATAAACTGCCATGAGGTGAAGATTTCATTTTTCTACAATAACTTAAAACATACATAATCAATAAATGAAAAGCTGAATTTCATAAAATTATTCTTATCCATTTAAAAATTTGAATTAGATTAGGATGCTGTACATTCATTAAAACTGAGAAACATGCCAAAATGGACGTTCAATAACATTTTAAAGAAACAATTACAAAGACGAGAATAAATAATAAATACATTGAATTTGTATGAATCAATTTCGAGAGTCTTGATAACACATGATTTTGTATATATTGTTAATATGTAAATATTGACAACATAAGGTTCATTCCAAAAAATTTCAGCAGTTAGCTTAAGAGTTTCTAAATGTAATGTGCAATTTCTTATATTTTAAACACATATAACAAAGGAATGACTTTATACACAGTCAAAAATTCTTTTCCTTATATAGAGAGAAATGATAATAACTAATAAGTTATTCATATTGCAAGTCAGAGAAAATATTAAAAATTATGATCACTAAGAGACTATCTTCAAATATATACAGATAAATTTCTTTGACTGTATTTTTAAATGTTCTAAAATTTTTATAACAGGATTGCCAAATATATATATATATATAGAGAGAGAGAGAGAGAGAGAGAACAAAAATGGAAATAAAGATTAGTACATTACAAAATACAGAGAGAACCAAAGTCTAAATTTAAAATTAATTATAAAAAAAATTATAAAAGTACAGGAAAAAAGATCTAAAAAATTAATAAATCTAAAAAATAAAATTATTCAAAAAAATAAGAAAAGACTTACATATATAATAAAAAGAAGAATATACATAGAAAAACAACATTAAAGATAAGATAAAGAGATAATTGAAAAGAGGAAATCCTTTAAAAATGAACAAATTAGAAACAAAGTTATGTAATACTGACAATAGATTAAGATGTTGGTTTAAACATGCTTTAATGATCAAACCTGAACAATCAGTAAAATAGCTCTATAAACAAAGGTACAGCCTAATATAAACAAGCAAGCAAAATTGTAAAAGAGAGAGAGAGAGAGAGAGAGAAGGATTAGGGGGTATCAGAAAACCTTATTATCTTTTTTAAGTTATCAGGATAATAAAAAAATAATGTAACCAGTAAAACAATTTCACCTCCAATAAAAAAATATAAATTTTACAAAAAAAAATCTTACACTATAGTAGCAACAAAGGAAAATAACACATTTACATGGGTATATTAAGACTGAATAGTAGCATAGTTTCTGAGTATATCAAGGCTCCACAAAGAGATTTTAAAAATAAAAATAGAATAATTTTATTCATCACTTACTTCAGAGGGAAATAATATAAAATATATTATTTCCCTCTTAATATTAAAAAACATCAACTGTAATCAGGAAAAAAAAAAGTTGACGATACTCGAAATAGCTGTGTGTGTATGTTAATCTGTTTGGTTTTATTAACGTTGCACTAAAAGTAACACGAGGCCTATTGGCCACAGATCTCATAATTTTGAACCTCGGTCAAGTGATGAGGACAACATCTGCGAACTAGCACCCCCTCTCTTAACTTCCACACCAATGGGAGGACTTTGAGCCCCAACATATTTATCCTGCATCAGCCCCGGCTACACAGCAGGTCTTCAGTGGCATCAAGGCCCAAACCCTTGACTCAATGAAAACCGCCAGTTGCGAGTCTGATGCCTTAACCACTAGGCTACCAAGGCCTATGTTAATCTATAAGAAAACATAACTAAAAACAGCTACATATACTTTTAAATACTACCTAGCATGATTCAAAATTTGATGAAAAAGTTTTTAAAAAATACTTTTATATTTCCCAATCTTTTTGAGAATTATTTTAAAATGAGTTATGCTGAATACTTTCATTGCGAAAAAAAAAAAAAAAAAGCAACACTTTAGTAAATATTATAATGATAACTCATTAAAATAAAATATAATTCTTCGAGAAGAGAATCCAGCAGTTATCAGGACTTACTTGATTGATATTGAGGGCCATATGAAGAATGCTTATCTTGATTGTTCTGACCATAATTTTTTTTGCGACCATGATTTCGATTGTGGCTACGATAAGAATTAGGAGGGGGAACATTTCCATAACCATAATTTGCATTATCCCTCATATTGTGGCTAAAGAAAATAAAACGAAATTGAATTACTCCAAAGAGGAATTTTATAGACGTGGAAGTAAAGTAAATTCTTCAAAATACACAATTTTGATTTTCTATTTTTCTTTGATTCAGAATTTAAACAAGTCATAAAAAGAATTGCAAATAATTTGAAATAAATTTCTATACATATAAATATGCAATAAAATTAACTTTTATATATATTTTATTTTTCTTTGTGAAATAGTTACCAGAGGAAAATATTTCAATGTTTGAATCATTCCAACTCTGTGCTTATATATACAATCAATTTTCAAAGTGAAATAAAATTGCAAAATTCATATAGTTCAAGAGATTCACTACACTTTTGAAATATTTCTCAAAAGACTAGATGTTGTACATAACAAAAAACAATATTTATTGCATCTGATAAGCAAAACAAAATGCACCCATTCAAATTCAGAATTCATTTTAACTTAATTTGGTGCTAGATTATTTTTTCAAAATTAAATTAAGAATTCTTATGATATAATATTAAGTATTGAAAAATCAAATATGTTTACACTTTTCCAAAAATAAAATTTTTTGGAAATAATTCCTTACATGCAAACATTTTCATAATACAAATCAAATAATCATACTTAAGCATTCTGTGTCCAGCAGCATCAAGTGTAACTTGTTTGTTATATGGTGCCATTCCCACTTGAGGTCTCTTGAATTTATTTCTGTTTCTGTAATCTGGTACACATGTTTGGCCAGGTCTTAAAACTTTTGGAGGATCTCTGAAAGAAAATAATAGTAAATAAATAAATAAATTTGAATTTAGAAGCCTTTGTAAAAAACATTTACTGATATAACAAGAATGTATAACTTAATATAAAAGTATCATTGTTTATTTAATGTGCTTGCTTTTATTTAATACTTTTAAGACAACTCTAAATCACTTTTAAAGTTCTTTAGGGTATTTCGTAGGTCTTTTGGGTAAATTCTTTAAATTCTCACTATTTAGGAACTAGTGGTGTACAAAGTAAACATGTAATACAGGTAATACTATATCAATAACTACTTTGAAAAGTTTTTTTCCTCAATTACAAAATTTTTTGTTTCATGTGAGGGTACAAATTTTCACTTGTTGAATAGTAAATGAAAAGAAAATTTTTAAGAAATACTTTAATAGTTGTAACATCCAAATCCTCCTATGTACACCATTTATATGATGTCAAGGATATTAAATAATGAGACTGACACTGCCACAGAAGAAGTACACATGCACCAAACACCAGCAACCGACAGCAGTTAAGCATGAAGCATGATCTTTTGAATGCAGTGCCTCTCATTTCTGTAAACTAATCTGTATAGCCGTAGCCTTTGTTTGGTTTTTTTTTGTTTCACAGGAAAAATTATAAGTGTAACAATAGAGCTATAAATAGTAGTGTAATTTCACATGAAACTTGGGAAAACCATTACTGAAACTTATGATTTATTGAAAGAAGTGTATGGCAATGAATGTTTATTACATGCATGTATTTTTAGGTAGTTTAAATGTTTTAAGATGGCTGAGGATGTGGAAGATGATTCATGCCTGGGTTGCACTTCCAAGTCAAAATTTGATAACAACATCAGGGAAAAGTCAGCAATTTGGCTCAACTTGACTGTTGGTTAATTGCTTGTGCAATTGACGAGATTGCAGGAAATTACAAATAATCTGTATGGCAAATTTACATAACAATTTTAACATGCAAAAAGTGAGTGCCAAAATGGTGCCTAAAATTCTCACATTTGAAAAGAAGAAGCCCACAAAAATGACTGCACTAACACTTTGAATGCCATTGAAAATGACCTAATCTTATTGGAAAGGCTAATAACGTGTATCAAATCGAGGTTTCTTCCTTATGAGCCTGAAATGAAGAGCCCCTCTTCACCTTGATCCAAAAAAGCTCAAATGAGCAAATAAAAACTCAAAGCAATTATGATTGTTTTTCTCAATATTCATGGGATTGTATACCTTCACTAGGGAGAGGGGTTACTGAAAGTCTAACAATTACTCGACATTACTACCTTCACGTTCTTGCTAAATTCTGTGACAGAATAAGTAATAAATTATTATCTGAATAGTGGAAGGACAAGTCAGTCCACCTTGTCAGTCAAAAGGTTTCTAGACAAATACAGCATACCAGTGTTAGATCTCCCTTATTCACCAGATTTTGCACCATGAGACTTCTACCTGTTTCCTCAGATAAAATCTGCATTAAAAGGAACAAGATACGAGTACACTGAAGTTGTGAAAAAGAAAGCAGCTCACATCTTGAAGGAACTGACAAAAGAAGATTTCCTGTTTTGAACAATGGAAAATTCTCATGCAGCATTGTTTGGATAGAGGAGGGGTGTATATTGAAGGTGATGATAAGTATAAAATCAAAAAAAAAAAAAAAAAGAAAGAAAGAAATGTAAGTCTCGTTATTTAATAACCACACCTTCTATGTGAGTGATTAAGTATGTAATAAGTAATTTTTTCTGAATACACTTCTTTTATAATTGTTTTTTTTGTATAGTAAATTTCTTCCACCATTTTGATTAAAATTTTGAAAGACAAAGTTTTTTTTTTTTTTTTTCATAACATCAATCACCATTCAATCAAGTTGTTTGGTGGGCTACTAGTAAACATCACAAAATTGGATATTTAATTTGTTTCACACCATTAGATTTTAGGAGTTTCATAGCTCTTTTTAATGATTTTTAAAAAGCGTATAGATATGTATATTTTCTTACTGGAATTTCTTTTTAATTTAGAAAAAATGAATTTCCTTCCAATGTTTTTCCTCCTCAGTTATTATTGTTTGTATGAGGATTTACTCATGTTCAATTCATTACCATTTTGTTATAAAGTAATCTGCTGAAGAGTGTGAAGGTTGAATCCATTTTTACAACTATAAATATACTATACTCAGTCCCAAGACTTGAGACAGCATTTAGAATTCCTTTAACTCTAATTCTGATCTTATTTCCTAAAATCTTTTTACTTAATTCATGAATTTAGGTCTTGATATTTTGTTGCAATCTCTTAAATTGTTTTTTAAATTTTCTACTTTTGGGAGTTTATAGACTTTTTTAACATTATAATACTTTGATTTTGTTAAATTTTAAATAATCCATTTTTAACTTCAACAGGTTGTTTTTAGTTTACAATGTTTATTTAATTTTGCAATAATTACGTAGTAATAATTTAATTATTAATTTTTTAAACTTTTGTTATAATTTGTAATTTATTATAAATTTATAAACATGTTAAGTAACACATCTAATGAACATTAATAATTATATACATACACACACGCACCTAGTGTGCAAAACTTAAGCAAGGCTTCAGAGGCACAGTGTAGCACTTAAAGGTTAAAGAAAGCATAGTAGCCAAAAATTCGATATAAAAACCAACGTTTTTAAAAACAACGTTTTTATATGGTGGCAAAGTTTATTAGAGAAAATTATTGAAATATTAGTTAATACTGTTAGTTATTTTATCTTTAAAATTTACTTAAAAAGAGACATTTGTGAGCGTATTAAAAAATTCATAATATAAAATCAAAACATGCATTTGAAAGTTTGTAAGTCATTCTATTAAAAAAAAAAATGGGAACCAGAATTCAGAAAAAATTATTGTGATAAGACATGGCGCCTAATATTGGAAACTTTCTTTCTTGCGAATGATTACTGACTAAAAGTCAGCAACCCTTACTATCTCGGAGATTGTAAAGGGGAGATAGTATCTCCCCTTTGTGAGTACAAAAGGTTTACGATAACCTCATGCTGCGTGGGGAGTGCCCGGTGCTCCCAGAGGGGGAAAGAAATTTTTCCCTGAATCCTAAAAGCGCCTCGAGGAAAGAATATTTTGACTTATTAAAATTATTGAAATATGAGTTAAAACTTGTCGCAAACGAATAAATATTGCATTGTTAGGCGAGTACGAACGATTCCCGAAATTTCAAAGCTCTAGCTTGATGGGAAGTTGGTTAAATTAACGATCGAAAATTTGATGACACACACACCAAGTGAAATTCAGAAAAACGTTGTAAAAATGAATGAACACAGTGGGATGAAAGGGGTAATTTACTGAATATGGTGTTTTCAACTGTTATTCTCCCATAAAAATTTAAATGAGGATAATCTATGTATTTTTCTGTGCGTGTGTGCGGAATCAAAAGGTGATATCTGTTTGACAACAGGAGTGAAGAGAAAGAAGTTAGAGTACTTTGAATAAATCTATCTGACTTTATTTGTTTTCATTACCCATGTACCTAACTTAAACAGGTACCTGAAAACTTGTACTTGTTATATCTAAAAAAATATAATACTTCGGACATTAACATATTTTTCGGTCATTTTTCTTCCAGTTTTCTGCTAGTCAGGATGAAATTTGCCTGTAACTGAATTTGATTAGATTTAAATACATATCTATGTTTGAATATTAGAAGTGAGTAGTTGATTCACTCATTACAATCCACTCCATACAGCTTAACATAGATAGCTGAATTTTTAAGAAACAGGTTGATTTTATTTGATAGAGATGAGATAAAAAGGGATTGTTCAAATCTATAATTTCACTAAAAATATAAACAACAAAATTAATAAAAGAAGTCTGAAATTTAACTTTAAATACAATTTCAGAAAATAAAAGATATAAATAATTAAACATGATCAAAAGTCGCAGGGACCAGGGAGCAAAACATAAAATCTATCAAATTTAAAAATATTAAAATACAAAATTTATTAATATAAACTAAAACATATGACACAATATTAAAAATGACAACAAAAGTAATTTAATTTAAATAACATTTAAAACAGCACAACAATAAAATGCATTAAACAATGAAATTCTTAAAATAAGGTACTTTTAGTTGATTTCCATCACAGAGTTCGTTTCTTCTAGGAATTCAAGGGCTTCAACATAATCCATTAAAAATTCTTGTTGCTCTAACTCTTGACATCTTTCAGCAACATTGCAAAAGCTTGCTGCATGGTCATCTTCTTCAGTGATACATTTAGGAACAAGAAGCAACTGTTTATTTTCTGGGAACAATTTCTTGGTTGTTTTCAAATCCAGTGATCAGAGCTGACTTAGAGTATTTATAATAACCTCATTCGTAAATTTTTCAAACAATTTTCTGACTGAACTCTCTGGATTGGCAAAAACCTTCATAAGAGCTTCTTGAAACTATTTTGAGAATTTTACAATTATAATAATAAAACTATCAATTATTTTTTCACCATGGATCAACACTTTATACACAGTTGATGGCATGACATACTAACTGTAGTGATCGACATAAATCTCAGTGATTTATTATGCAAATGATTTGAATTTTCTGGTACAAACCAGCTTACGAGAAGAAACTGCTTGCAATACAACATCTAATGACCTCTTCAGTGATTTTTGCTGTTGCCATGGGATTTTTGAGAAAGATCCATACAGTATTACCATTGTTATATGTTCCAGAACTTTGTTTCAACTGATCAACATGAAGTCCCCACTCATCTTGAATTTGTTTTTTGAATTTTAATTTTCTTTTGTTATAGTTGGTTTTTGTGTAAATCTGTTTTTGTCAAGGAGAGGAGAAATGCCAAACCTATAATGCTCAACAATAGGATTTATTTCGTTCATTCACTTCAGGCCGTTCATCATTGTTGGTATAGCACCACATGGAAGCACTTGAGCCAGTTACAACATTTATGGCTTTGTCATCGACCACACCATCATGTAAATTTTGTGTTCTATCTTTATTTTATTGATGTGTGCAGGGATCAGTGAGGTAATATCTGATTATATTCATTCCTTTTCAGCTCAATGACTTTCGGAGTTTCTTTGCAGTACACAAATTTCACAGGTCTACAAAAATGCATCAACAAAGATCTTATGCTTTTCCAAACAATTGATGAGACATCTGTATCAATTAATTTTATTTGAAACATTGTAGTCAAGTACAACGCTGAGTCATCTGTATTTAAGCCATAGTTCGATGAAAAAGGTTATTTATACAGACTTACAGACTCTAGTTAGATGACCCATTGCATCTCTATTTCAAAATGAGCTTTAGGTTTTGCTGTTTTTTTAACCCCTTATCCATGACGACTATGGACAAAATTCTCGAAGCAGTACAGCTCAAGAGACCCTGAAGAGGAATCTTTTCACAACTCGGTTACCTCATGTTCTTCAGGATAACATTCCTTCTTGACTTTGCTCATAATAAAATGAAAAGATTTTCTCTTCTGTTTTCAAATTGACATTTCTTAAAATAAAGCATTTTGATTTGAAAAATAGAGAGATGTTTTTAAGGAAAAAGCATCCTCACTTGAAAAGAAAATCATTTCAGATTTCTTATCGACCTTCACATTGTTTTAATACCTCTGAATCTTCTCAATTGCCCAATACTTTGTTAATGATTTTCAATTTGATGTTTAGATCTATTTGCCACAAATTCATTTTCACAGCAAAAAGTAATTCACTTTTCCAAAACACCTTGCCCTAAACCCTTCAATTCTATGCATTTTATAACTTTCAGAAAGTTCATGAAAAGGCTTGAACATAACAACAATTTCTTCATGAGACAGAAGAAAACCCTCAGGATAATCAAAATCTTTGTTGAGCCCATCTTTCTTTTTTCAAAGAAAGAATTCTTTATTGTAATGAGTATTTATCCACATTTTTTCAAATAAACACAAAATGATTTAATATTTTTAAGAAGTAAAATATTACTTTGAGATAAATTCAAAGCAGACGTGTTCAGCAAAATTTTCTTTAAAATTCGATAATTTTGTGGAATACTAGGCTGTATTAATAAATTCAATAAATCTTGGTTTGTCCCAAACATTGTTGCTTTTATACTAAAAATAAAATAAACTCCAAGTGTAGAGATTGAAGTTTTATAGAACACACAACCTTCAAAAACACATAAAAACCATTCTCCAGATCAAAAATGCCAATTTTACAACAAAATGAAAATAAAGGCCAACAATAAAATATTACAGTAGTCAATAAATATTTATAACTTTTGACAATGTTCTTTTCATACATTAAAATGAAAAGAGTAAAATATTAAAGCTGATGATAAATTATTAAAGTTAATGACACTACACTTTTCAGATATTAAAATTAAAGCAACCGATAAATAAATTAATGTATCTTAAGAAAAATTAACTATTATTCCAACTAAAAAAAATAAATCTGTACAGTGTGATTTTACATAATATAGATTTTTGATTCCATTTGATATTTAAACTAGGTTTACTTGCAAAATTAGACAAAGTTGGATAAAATTTTTACACAATTCTCTCATAAAATACCTAAGAAAAACTTCAGTGAAGTCTGTTTTTTGAAACAAATTGGAATATTTTTGTAAAGCCCCTAAAAGTACAAACCCAGTAGTTACTATTATTCTCAAGAATTATAATCTACTTCAGCCCCACTGATTTTGTAACAATATTTTTCTAAGTTCTAATAGACCTCATTATATGCAAAAAAAAAAAAAATCCTGATGCAAGAATTTTATGAAAACAGCAAATCTTCTAGAAACAATTAAACTGGAAAGATATGAATTTATGAAAATTCAGTCTTCAAGATCTGGATTGCAGGTATATTTGCAAACTGAGCTTAAACGTTCGATGGGATATAATCCCAGGAGCATGCTGGTCAATCCATTCTGTGGATATCCTCACTTTCTAGATACTCCTCAACAGCAGGTCCTGTGTGGAAGTACATTATTGTTCACAAAAATAAAGTGTGGTTCAATAGCACCTTGGAACAGATACATGTAAGGAAGATAATTTTGTCACAGTAATAATTTTCAGTACGTGAGTCGCTGTCGAAAATATGGAGTTCTGTTTGATCATTTAACATAATACCTCCTCCCATAAGGACCTCCTTCCAGGACCACCCCAACAGTCTCTTTCCCCGATTTGCTAATGGGATGAAATCGTGTCCCAACCTACCTCCATATCAACTGGTACTGAGAATCGCTGTTCAGACTAAAACAACTCTCGTGAGTAAATAGAATGTGATTCCACTGATGAGATGTCCAGTTTTTGTGTTCCTGACTCTACAGTGAATGGTGCTGCCAATGATATGCAGCTTTCAAGAGGACGGAATCAGCCTGACCAGAATAAACCATGATGCCTGGCTTCCAGTTGCCATATGCAGCTACTGAGCAATGTTGCCCAATGTCTGGTTCCAAATTTTTTTTTTTGCCTGCGGAATGATATAACAGTCATCACTTGTCATTATTTTCCTCAGCTGATCACTGCCAATCTTTTGTACAGCTATAACTGACATTTGGAAGCTCTTGAAACTACATTTTTGTCAATTCTAAAATTTTGTACAACACTCGTCAAACTACCCCTCTTCAAGCTAACCGATCTTTCTACCATTTGTAAAGACATCCTAATGGTTTTTGTAGCCATTATGAATATACGATTTCACTTGCAAGGAATGCCTGAAAATATGTCCTCCCTCCTTTTTTTAAAGTTGCCTTAGCATTGGGCATGTGCATACCACATATTTGATTGCCATGACATTCCCTCTAGTGTCATACTGCTGATATTTGCATATCCATCACCTTTCTACTGAGCTGTCATTTCACTGTATGGTAGAGGCTTTTAGTGACCCTTAAACGAAATTGTTAAAAGGGTCACTAAAAGTGCCTTTTTTAACAATTTCATTGCTGTAAGTTGAAAATGTGTATTGCTTAAGTGTTGCAATTGTTAAATGTATATACACGCTTCTTTCTACAGTAGTTCTGGATTTCAAATTGTACAAATTTGAGTCAATTTTTTTTAAGAGTATGATGTTGTAATACAAGAATTAGTTATATGACATATACATAGAGGAACACCCAATAAAATTTTTGATTGAAATGAAACATACACACACATATTCAAGGCTATTCAAAACATTAAATCTTACGGACAATGACAATTTGATCAAGTAAACAAAATTACACAAATACTTTAATTGAAAACAAAATTACACATATACTTTCTATACTGATAAGTTAATACTCACATTGCAGATTTTAATCTTTCAGCAGGAAAGATAAAATTTTCAGGATAATGAGGATCGATAAAACTAATGCTAAAATAAAAAACAATATTAAGTTTAGTATAAGTATTTCAAGAATAAAATATAGGAATAATATCGAAGAAATAATTGTTTTAATTATTTTAACAGAATATATATAATTTCAAAATATCCTTTACAAATGCTTAACTCACCATACTGCAGCATTTCCTGGTAAATCAGGCAAAGCATGAAGAGGACTCTTGATAGTTCTGAAAAAAAAAAGTAAGAAATAATGCAATTTTCAATGAAACACAATAAATCACTAGACCAAAAACTTTCAAGGTAACTCAATATCAATATACATATCAAAATCTTAATTATGAAAGGTTTGTTTGCTTACAATTAACATAGCATTAGACATGAACAATTAGCAATTTTCAGTAGCCAAATGGTCTCAGCATCGAACTTGTGGCAAATCACATGAAATTTAAGTCAAGCTAATTGTTTGAGTTCTGACTCAATTGAAAACCCATTGTATAAAAGAGCTGATGCACATTAAATCTATCAGGGCACAAAGTTCCCATATTAGAATTGATTAGGAGAGTAGAATGCCAGCTCGGATGTCAATGCCACTTTCCTCATCTATTCCAAATTAATCTAATCGTGGAACAAAATTATGAAGCTTGATTTATTGTTTTATTTACATCAGACTCAAAAGCAACATAAGGGCTATAGGGAACAGACTTCAGAATTCTGAGCCTTAATCAGGAGAAATTGACAATACTTGAGTCTAGCATTCTAAACTTTCTCATCATAAGGATATTGAGTCTCAATGTATTGGTATCACTACACATTGGGTATTTTGTGGCATCAGGACTCAAACCATCAAATCAAAAGACAGTGTCAGCCTAAAGCTCACAACCAATGACCACTTCTCTATCAAGGCTGCAAGATACGAGGGATATATTGAAATCAGTTAGTGGACCTTTGTGTAGGGCAAAAAGAGACAGTCAAAAGTGCTGTAAGACAAAACTGAGGCCAAAGATCTACTGAAAATGCACTTTTTTTTAAAAATAATTTAGAAATTATAGTCAAGATAATGATAGCAATTTGAGCTAAACTTTTTTAAACTGGAAAAACACTTTGTAAATTGCTATACAACATAACAGAAATACTTGGAGGCTAAATACAATTTAATGTTGTGATGTCTATTACCAAAAGAGAACCTTTAGCATGCCAAATAGTGATCATGGTGATAGTACTGTTTGAATTTTTGTTTTTATCCTCTTTGCTTGTAATGTAAACTCAGGATTCCTTAAAGAACTCTCAGTTAATGCAGATGTATTCGATAATCTCAGAAAATAATGAAGTAAAAAATTTGTAACTTTGCAAATAATTACCTCAATAAATAAGCTTTATTCAAATTTAACAAGTCATTCATACAACATGGTATGACTGTATTCATTAAACAGTTAGACCCTATTAACTAATGGCTTGCTAATGCACAAATCCACTAAAATCATGGTTTTACTAAGATTCCCTTATTAAGAGATTCAGAATTTTTTTCTCTAAACTATAATACTTTCCTTTCCATTTTATAAATTTTGGAATACACATGCCAGTTTGTTACGTATGTATATACTCCTAATGAGAGAAATTAGAAACATGAAAAAGAAATATGTCAAATGGTGTTTGCATACCTAAACACAACCCAAAAAGACCATGGGGTAGAGAAGGAATCTCTTTTTAAACCAAAACTAAAATAAATAAACCAACAAAAGACGAACAGAAACCGAAATCAAAAAGAGGAGTGAGAGAATGAAGCCTGTCACTAACCTTGGAAGAAACACATCAATGAAGCAAAAGCTTAGGTAACAAAAATTTCAGTGAGCTGGGGGAACTTTAAAGAAGTCTGAAATGCTAATGACAAAGAGTTTTAAAAAGAGATGGTCATAAAACCAAATTTCTATCCAGATCAAAATAAACAGGCAAGTGACAAAAATGAGATACAAAAATGTACAAGGAAAAGTCAGCAATCTGAATGTCTGAGGCTAAATGGGGTGACGAAGTCACTTTATACATAAAGCCACAAGTCACTTTATACATAAAGTACAGATAGTTACTTTCTTCACACAAAAAATATAGAGAGAGAGAAGATAAAAATCCAACCAAATGGAAATGAACAAAAGGTTGTGTTTGAAAGTTTGAGGCTAAAAGAGGTTTGAAAATTTTAATACTTTTTTATTTTATTTATTTATTTTTTATTCGATTGCTTGGATTGGATATGAATCATTTTCATCTTTTGAAAAGTAAAACGTTTCATTATGGATTTTTCTTTCGTAACAGATTAGTTTTACAATCAGCCATTTTTTACTGGTCAAATTTTAAGAGTTATGAAGATTTTTTTTCTTGTGTAAGTGATTTTTGTAATAATAAAAATGCCAAAAAAGTGTAACTGCAATGCAGAATATAATTCCAACTGATATTATTGCTTCATTCACTAATATAGTGAGCCATGACAGGTTAGTCATGGTTCACTCAACTCACATGGACCCTGACTATTGTGAATTAATGAGGTCTGACTGTATTGCGTGATTTTGTTTTCAACCACAAGGCATCACAGGTAAGTATCATACCATTAGTAGAGATTACTCCAATGCCATGGAGGGGGAGAGAGCAGTCCTTTCAAACCCTGGACCAGTGGGTCCAAAGAAAAGTTCACTGGTCACTTTTTGTTATGCCTTTACTATTCAAGACTAAAAGAGACTTTCCTTTTGATCTACTTATTAAGGCATTTTAACTTCAGGTAATGTTGAAGAGAGCTGCAGAATACTCCCTCTTTAGTCTCTTCATAATGACAAGATGATAAATATTATTTGTGATATCCCCTTTTTCCAGCCATTACTGCAATTGATATATACTCCCCCCAGTTGTGTTGAATTTTGTTTTTGTATGGTGCTCATTTGGCATCATCGGCTGCCTCTAGTTGAGTGATACATCTCTTTGATGTCTGCATCATAGACAGAATATCACTAGTTGTGATTTATGTGCAGTTATCTAACACACAGAGGCAGAATGATTTTGTATTGGGGGCTTATGCAACCAATAGTTCTAGGATATGCTGCCATCTAGTGTTCAAGTTCTGGGTCATCACTTTGGCAGCTAATGTTTTCGACTCTGTGGAGGAGGAGATCTGGAGTGCCAATGGCGTTTTGAATCATGGAACAGTGGATTCAAAGAGAAGTTGAACGATCACTGCTTCTTGTACTTTTACCCATCAGGCTAAATGAGGCATCTTACTCCGGCTAGATATTAAGGCATTTTAACTTCTGGCATTGTTGTTGAAGAGAGCCACTGCACCATAAACAAACTACAACCTTTATGTGCTTTGTGAAATCAGTCATTTAATCTATTATCTGATAACCACGTAAATCCCAATTTATTATTTGACAATTATGGCCAAAGCACTAATAAAGTTAAAAAATAATTATATAACAAAGATCATTACAAATTAACCTTTAAACATTGGCGGTACATATGCTGTACCAAGAAAAATTTTGTCGCTCGCTTCGGCTGTGGTACAACCTCTGTACCAAGCTATCTAGAGACAGTTCTTTCTCCCCTTTTCCCAGCAGATCCTTTTACAACTTTGCCTAGCCCTTTTTACGACTTTGCTTCTACTGTCCGTAATTGGGTGGGGATATTTTTCTCCAACGTTATCAGTAGTGTGCAAATTCCTTATCATTAGTGACCTTTAGGAACAACCAAATTCAAAAAAATACTCCATTAGATGACTTAACGCTGTCTATGATCGATAGAATTTTCTTTTCTCTTGCTTTTTCTTCAAATTTTTAGAATGAATCTGATATCTCTCGCAGATATAGAGATTGAGAATTGGATGAAAGATTTAGATGAAAAACATTTTGTTGATAGACACCCAATAAAAATCTAATGGTAATTTTGTTGAATAGGAAAAAAAAATTAACCACTTCCAAGCAAAAAATTGTGGCAGATTACCACAAGCTCATAGGATATGTTGATTTTAGGAGACCGCAAGGCATCCACCTACACTTTTGCTAGACGAACTAGGAAATTGACAAAAAATTATTCTTTAACCTCATTGATATTATTGTGTTTCTGATATTTAAGCCATGCCAAACTAAGTTAAAAACTCAGTTTAAAAGAATTTAAAATGAATTTAATAACATCTCTGATAGGAAAATTGAATCATAAAAATGCAGAACTTTCAGTAATATAAAAATGAAGACAAATGATAATAAATTTTCTCGTTGGCCAATTGACGAAAAGAAAAGAAGTACACATATTGTGCAAAAAAGAATATACAAAAAAAGAACAACTATTACCTGTAAGGCATGCAATGTGGTTCTTTGTACTGATCAGAACTGTTTCGAAGAATAACACACAATTTATTTAAAGATCTCTTAACACATAAACCAATAAAAAAAAAAAAAAAAGACTAGAATAAAAAAGATTAAAACTGATGCATTTTTAATAAAAAGAAAAGGAAAAAATAAACAAAAAAGCTCTTTTAAGAGCCAAAAATTTTAAAAAGTAGAATTCACTTTTCATTTAAAATTTTAAAAGCATTATTAACGCAAACATTTAAAAAGCTATGTAACAAGAACTTTACAATTTAAGGTATAAGTTTCATTTAAAAACAAACAAACAAAAAAAAAAAAAATTAATACTTTTTTTTCTTAAAGATTGAAGATTCATAGAAATATTTTATATAAAAATGTGTTACATATTATTTTCATTGGAATGCATGAATTAACTGAAGATTTTGCCTTACTTTGACGTACTTAAAATTTAGTCAGCAGCTTTGAAACATGTTCAATTAATATTCTTATTTCTTTCAAAAATTATTTCTTTAAATCTCACTTTTGATAATATTTAATCACAAAAGGACCATGGTAGCCGACTAATGAGGTTGCAAACTCGTACACAGGATTGAGTTGTGAGTTCCGAGTCCTGTTCAATTGAAACCTGGCTGTTAAGCCAGTCTAGGTTCTATGTCCTAATGTTGGGATGGTGTGGAAGTTTGGTGAGTGGATGCTATTGTTTCAAAATGCTATGTTATTAAAATGTCAAATCAAAATATTAGGAATACATTGATTTTTTTTGTGCAATAAAAGGGCGTTAATTTAAAAAATAAAATGTTTAGTAATAATGTTCAACATATTGTTCTTAAAGTTTTCCTTGTAATAAAGTATTTCTTCGAATAATTTTGAAAACATGAGGCATTATTTTTATTACATGGATTCAATGTTGCAGTTAAATATGTAAGTTGCAATAATAAGACCACAGATAAAGTCTGCACACTAAGTCATGTGATTACACACCTATATGTGTATATATATATAAGCAAGCACCAAATAAATTATTACGAGTTCATGATTCAACTATCGCATTCTCAAAGAGTATAGTCATGAGATTACAGAAGCTATTAATTTAATATTGTTTTAACATACTTGCTTCTAGAAAATATCTTAGTAATATGGTATCGCTGTCGCTTTCTTTGTTATTTGTTTTGTTTGAAAATGTTAATTTATGCAATACATGACTTTAAGTTATGATAAATATACATTTGAAAGTTTGTAATCACTATTAAAAATTGAAACCAGGAATTCAGAAAAAATTATCATGATATGATATGGCACCAAATATTAGGATCTTTCTTACTTGTCAATGATTACTGACTAAAAATCAGCAACCCTTACTATCTCCCCTTTGTAACTAGAAAAATAACCATACCACATGTGGTGAACTAGAACTTCCCAGTGGGGAAAAGAAAACTTTTCCTCAATCCTAAAAGTGCTGAGTGGAAACAATATTTTGACTTAAAATCAGCCAAGTTCTAAAGGTTAAATAGTGCATCTGAATATTCTTCAGATGATATTTACACACACAAAACAAATTACATTTTTTCCCCTTACAAAATAATATCAAATACTATATAAAACAATTACTCTTCAAAGAGTAAAATTCTCAGTTCTTTTAATCTATACTTATTTCATTTTCACCACAAATTTAAATACATTCATAACATATATTGTTCTAACAATAGTCATAACAATTTAAAACATATATATATATATATATATATATATATATATATATATATATATATATATATATATATATATATATATATATATATACACACACACATATATATATATATATACATTACAGCATTATATTTCAATTTTCCCATTAGAAGAATACAAAACAAATGACATTTGTAGGTGAAAAGTCAGTATTTCATGCATTGAAAATAAACTTCCATCACTCACTATATTAGATCTATGATTTAACTTTGCTAGAAAGAAATACAAAATCAGCTTCTATGAATAACACTTTCTTAAAAAGAATATATGATTGATGCTCAAGCTATGAGCCTACACAAAATATAGTTCAATGTTCTATTAATCATTGGTATTTAATTTTACTAAAAAACTTCTCAACATATAGATTTCAAAAGCCTTTTTACATAAAGGGATGGGATAATTGCAATATTATCTAATTGTATAGAACCTATACTTATTAAGTATTACATAATAAAGACATAAAAAAAAAAAGAAACAAAGTTATTTGCTATTATGTCTCATTAAATTACACAGATTAAAAATTTAATCTGTATATAATCCCTCTTCCTATTTTTTTCAAAAGACATAGAAAAATGACTGATTGAAGATATTGCAAAATCATAAGCTAACTATAAAATAACTATATTGTTATAACGAAGAATAACTATATTGTTAAATAACAGATTTTAGAATGAATCCCTTTTCTTTTCTTTTGCACTTGAAATACATTAATGGTCAATGTTTTTCATAATTGAGAATCTCAAATAAACTAGTAATTTTCACTGCTAATAACATCATTGTACATTGAGAAACAAAAGAGGTCCTAACCTGACAAATGCTTTTAAGACAGTAGAGGAACCTAATAACTATTCATGATAAGTAAACATGTAATGAAAATTTATTCATTTTCAAAATAGATCTCTTCTCATGTATTTAACACTAAAAGAATATCAACATTTTCTTTGTTTCTGTTACAGATTAATTTTTGAAAATGAAGCCAAAAGAAAAAAAAACATCAACTGTAATGCGATAAATCTAACCGGTTAATAACAATTAATAAGTAAAATAAATTATCTTACTCTTTAGGATGGATAACATCTTCAGTCAAAATAACAGTCCCACTCATGCCAGAGAAAAGTTTAGGGTTTATATCTATTTCCTAAATAAAAGAAATTAGGTTTAGAGTTTGTATATTTATGAAATAAAAAGTAGTGTTAAAACTCTTTCTAAAGCATAATTTCAAATTCAAATGAGATGACAGGATAAAAAAAATTGATACTTGTGTATCATCACAACCATATTGGTGGAAGTCACCAGAGAATGTGCCAAAATCGGACACTTTAACATTGGTGCTTCATGGTAACTATGTACGAGTTGGGCTATTAAATAACAAGACTGATGTTGCTACAGAAGTATGCATGCATCAAATGTCAGCTGTTTAGCATGAAGCTTTCTTATTTGAATGCAGTGACTCTTGTTTCTGTAAACAAATTTGTATACCAGTAGCCTTTGTTTGCATTAAGTCTTATTTTATTTATTTTTTGCCAGAAAAATGATAAGAGAGCAACAATTGTAGTGAAATTTCACATGAAACTTGGAAAACCCGCTACTGAAACTTATAATTTATTGAAAGAAGTGTATGGCAATGAATGTATATTACATGCATGTGTTTTTGAGTGGTTTAAGCGGTTTCAAGACAGATGAGAAGACGTTGAAGATTCACACCTGGGTTGCCCTCCCACGTCAAAAACAGATGACAATATCAAAAAAATTGGTAATCTGGTTCAATCTGACCATTAGTTAAGTATTTGTACAATAGTCGAGATTGTAGAAATTAACATAGAATCCGTAAGGCAAAATTTTCCATCATGAAGATAAACCAACTCATTATACATTGTTTATCAATAGGTTTCTAGCCAAATGCAGCATTCCAGTGTTAGACCATCAGCCTTATTCACTGGATCTTGAACCATGCAACTTCTGTATCCTAAGGAAAAATCTACATTTGTTCCTTTTAGAACATAAGAGTCATTGAAGCTGTGAAAGAGAAAGCGTAGTGCATCCTGAAACAGCTGACAGAAGATGACTTCCAACGTTGTTTTCAACAATGAAAGATTCACATGTAGTTTTGTAGGGACTGAAGAGTGGGGTATATTGAAGGTGATAAGTAAATATGTATGAAATCAAAATAAAATGTTTTACAGCCTCAGTCTCGTTATTTAATAGCCAAACTTTGTATATGTGTGTATGGTTTAGTACATAAAATTTTTATTTCTTGCAATGTTTCAGCAAATGACACTGCCACTTTTGTTAGCATTTAGCTTTCTATATTTCAATACATTACTTGTTCATTTCCCCTTTTATCAATACAAGCTGAATTTCTTGATATGAATACACAAAGCATGGGAGTATAATCTATTTTAACCATGGTTTGCAAAAAAAGAAGGTAAAAGGAAGAGATGGCTTTGAGCACAGAGCTGTGAATCCTAAGCAACATGTTGAAAGAAAGTGGAGGTCAGCAAAATGGTATAATAAAAAGTATAAAATGTCTTAAATCAAATCTAACAGAATTTAGAAGGTACTAAAATCAGGAAAACAAAGGAAACAGCAACTTTGAAAATACTTCTAAATAAACTGTGATGAAATTTCTACAAGAAAAAAAAAAGAAGAAACCAGTTGAAAAGCTCAAAACTTAAAAATAATAAAAATCTAAAGCTATGTCATTGTTAATGTGCATGCACATAATTAAGATTTTTTTAGCTTTAGAAATAATCAGTCTTTTCCTATAAAAAAAAGTCAAAACTTCAACAAAGTAGTTTTACTAATATACAAATTCCCAAAAATGCAAATCATACGGAAGAGATATTTGTAAGAATATGCATAGTAATATTTACTATGCATAATCAAATTTCCTGATCAACAGACACAAAAATAAAACAAAAAATATTTTTCTAAAGAAATTAATTCAATATCAAGATTATTTCGCAGATTACAAGGATGGTCTAAAAAGTGTCCAACCTAACAAAGATACCACAAATTTTTTCTTTATTTTTTATTTTTTTACAGTCTCCTTGTAACTAAACATAATTCTCCTGTTTCTTTAGCCGTCCAGATAGTACTTGGCATCTTTCTCTGCAAAATAATTCTTTGTGAATGGTGATGGTCTCCTCATTTGATGAAAATATGTCCTCGGAGTGTAATTTTCTGATCAGGGGACAAAAAGAAATTGCTTGGATGCTGGAGGGTGGTTAAGCAGTTCAAACTGTAATTTGTGGATTTTTGCCACAGAAGTTTGAGACGTTGCACTGTCATGGAGAAACAGAATTTCCCCCCCTGCAAATGTGGCCACTTTTCTGCAATTTTTGCCTTTGACATGTCAAGTAATAATGTGTAGTATACTACTGTAATGGTTTGCCCTGTTTGAAGATAATCAATTAAGATAACTCCATGACTATCCCATAAAACAGTAGTCATCACTTTCCCATGCAAAAAAAAAAACAGTTTTTGCTTTTTTTGGAGTTGATTCCCTCTTCACAGTCCACTGTTTTGACTGTATTTTTTTTTTGAGGTGTATAATAGTATACCTGAGTTTCATCTACAGTAATTAATCAGTGCCAAAACTCTGATTTATTGCATCTAAACTGCTCTGAATGTTGGAAATATTCATTTGAACACATTCTTGGTCTAACGTGAGGAAATATGACACCCAATGCGCGGACAGCTTTCTCATGCCTAAATCTTGATTCAATATGCAACAAACATGTTCTTTGGACACATTCATAGCCTTTGCTATCTTTCTCACTTTAATTTGACAGTCATCTAGTACCATTTGGTGAACTTTAGACATGTTATCATCAGTAGTTGCAGTTTTTGGAAGTTCTAAACGTTCATCGTCTCCCAAGCTGGTACAGCCATGTTTAAATTCAGCTGTAAAAAATTTCACAGAGGTAAATAAATGATGGTGCAGACAGAATCAATGTACACAGCATCCAACTGATCTTTGATTTTCATAGGTGTATTACCTTTCAAAAACACACATTATTAACGACAGTTTGATACTCGATTTTTTTCCATTTTCACAAAATATTTAAAAGCTACTCTCTCAAACGATTGTCAAACAACACATGCACATCCGAAATGGCTGAAATTTTGGTACCTGTCAAAAGGTATGCAACCACAGTCCCTCGCTTTTATTGACAAGTCCTGCTAACCTCACATTAAGGTCGAAAATTTTTCAGACTACTCTCGTATTTACCTTTACCAATAAAATAATTTTATGATTAACGATCTGGAATACTTTGACATTTTTATTTAAATATTTTGATAATTCAATATCGGTTTATTTATTCTTCTCAAATAAAAAAAAAATTTCACTCATTTCATACTCACTGATTTCCAGTTGGATCCATTTTCATAAAGAGCAATTAAAAATTCATAACCATTGTGACCACTTCGGACGTACAATTTATCTTTACCTCGAACATTCCTTTTTACTGTAAAATAAATATATAATAATCAAGAAAATATAACAGATAAATTACAACATTTTCAAATAAAAAATAATAAATCTAAATTTAATTTATAACCAAAAATATTTAACAATAGCAGCTACATGCAAAATATAATGTATTTGTAATATTTTAGAAAAACTTTTAATAAAAAAATTAACATTAAATAAGAAAATGAACTCAAAGAATACAAAAATTACAAGTTAAATATATTACTCATAGAATTACAATGTTTCCTTTTAAAAAAATTACAAAAAAAAAAAAAAAAAGTGCAAACACTTGCTATTTTCAGTGAAGTGAACCAAGCCCACATTTTTTGAGGTTAACCTATAACTCTGGACTATAAATATATTGACTATATATATTCGTGATCTATTCATATATTATCTACAAATCTTTTATTTTCAAAATATATACATAGACAGTAGCCCAAAACAGATGTAAACATACAAAAAGATCCAGAATCAGAATTCCTTTGAGTGTTTGGTAGCCATATTTGTTGTTTTATGATGTCTCTTAAATGATTTTTAGATTATTTAATGCAGATGATTTGGTAGAAGTGAGGTATATATTAGCAAGTACTTCTCTGTCAGTTTTATCCAAATCAAATTTAGTTGAAGGTGATCCAGAATACCAACCCCCTTGTATAGAGGATGAAGAATTGCAATTCTCAGACATGATAATAGCACAAGTAAATATATTTGATTTTGAACAATTTGGTGAATTACTTTTTTTTTTTTTTTTTTTCAAAAGATTGAGAGTCTATATTTTACAAAATTATGTATTTTAGATGATGAAATAGAAAATGCTTTGCCACAATTAGCTACAGATGATCCAGTAGCAACTACATCTTGTGTACTAAAAGAGAAAAGAAAAGAATCTGAAATCAGAGGGATAATTCTGGAGCATAAATGATATTCTACCAAAACTCTCAGAGTTTGAAAAAGAATTCAAAGATGACTACCCAGCAGCATCATTTGAGTAAGTTTTTATTGAAGACTATGTAAAATTTTATGTTAGAAAAAAAAAGTTTTCTTAAGCAGCACTTCTTTAATTTAAAGTGTGCTTTTTTTTTTCTATAAGTTCTCATTAAATATTAATTCTTAGTATATTTAAATAGTTCCTTCCTTATGAATAACAAAACTGTTTGAAGTTTATAGTAAAAAATTATTAAAATACCTATTTCTAAGTATTTTTTTGAAAAAGCTCAAACTTGAAAGTGTTAATAATTATGTAACTGGTTCAATCTACCATTTTATACATTTCAGTTTTGATTAGCATTACTTTCATAATTTGTGTGTGTCTATGTGAATAAACTAACATTTTTACAAAATTATTTCGAAAAAAATTTTAACGTTAATTTTGAGTAACATAAAATTTTAAAATGATTACATTTAAGATATCAGTTAACATTATATTACATTAAGTATATGAATGAGAGATCCAGGTGAAAAAATAAAATACTTGCTTTCTTCTGGTGACAACTTAGAATAAACTGACTTTAAAGCTTTGAGTAGTCTCTTTTCATCAACAAATGGTAGAAGAGCAACACCTGGAAGAAGAAAAAGTACATATATCTAATATAACACTTCAATAAAAAAGAGTTCTTAGAAAATTCATTACAGAGCAACTATCTCAAGAAAGTCATTGACATATACAAGGAGTGCTACGAAAGTAAGTTACATCATTTTTTTAAAGAGCACATACCACACCAAATGAAACAAACCATTGCCATAAGAATCCACACATGCTGCTGGTTCCATGACAGGAGTAGCTTGACTGACAACATGGTTGGCAATGGAAGTATGTGCTGCTATCTGGTATGAATGGGCATATGAGACTAGTCATCCATGAATGCTACAGACCCTGTATGGTCATGTCTTGGCAAAAGGTTGGATATTGGTATTGCATGTTCAGTGAAGGAAGGCAAGGTGTGGAGGAGGAAGACTGAAATGGGCATTCCTCCACATTAACAAATGAAAACAACACTGCTAGAGTACAGAACATTGTGTGAGCAGACAGGCGCATAACAGTACAAGATGTGGCGTTCCCACTGTGTATTGGCCGTGCTTGGGTCCATCCAAAACCATACTGAGGTGGAGCAAGCTGTGCATCAATATCTTGCATTGCATGGCACTAAATGTTACCAGAGTAATTGCAAACTATGACAAATGTCTCAATGTCAATTGCGACTATGTCGAAAAATAATGCAAGATGTATAGTTCATGACATGGTTTATTTTTTAATGCAATAAATTTTCCTCGTGAAAAAAAAAAATGACAAAACATACTTTTCGAACATTCCTTGTACATATAAGTCAGAACAAAAAAATGTGACACCAACACAATGTTTATTAAATCATAAAATGCTTATTTTCTTACAAAAACAATTCGCTTAAACATTTTAAAATTAATGTTCCCAAACACATATATAATATGAATCAACCAAAATGCATTTAATAAAAAAATAGTATATCACTGAAAAAGGCAAAAAGCTGAAAAATTTGCCAACAGGAGCAAAACTAGTAGAGAGATAGTTTCATTAAAACTAATAAAAATAATTTTAAGAAAATAACTCAAAATATTATAATATATTTTAAAAATTTGAAAGCAGAATAGAATACCTTGCCAAGCATATTTCTTGCCATTGAGATCAATTTTAAAATCAGTTGGGTAAAAGTCAATGATTGGTGAATCCTAGCATAAAAATAACAATTATAAAAAATATGTAAATAATATAAATATATAAAGTACCAATTAAAAATTATTCAATAAAATATCACAACTCACAGGATCCTCCATCAATTCACCCCATGGAGTTGGAACATGTTGCTTACTAGCAGCTGGAAACACTGCCATGAGTTGTTCAAGCGGATTGAACTAATAAAAAATACATATCAATAACATATATATTAATTGATAATTTGGCAAAAAAATATAATTAATTAGGAAAATATTATGAATTTGATATTTGAGTAACTTTAAAGCAGGAATGGAAAAAGCTTTCATATTGAAAGCTTTTTCCATTCCTGCTTTAAACTGATGATATAGACATTAGTCTTAGGAGGCAGCTTTTAAAATATATAGCCAGGCTGTTATCAAATAATATTTCAAGAGGAACTTGCAATATATATATATATATACACACACACAAAGAGCTTAAGAAATTTAATGCATTCTTATGGCCGCAACAAATCTCTTGGATTATTATTTAAATTCAAGAAATTCTCACTTTTCATCTAGAGCTTGGAGCATAACACCAGATTCTCAGAGGTTATGGATTTACCACTCATTTTACAGGTTTTATTTAACTTGCAATGTTTGTATATATGCCTTTCCAGAGAGATATATACTCAAATTTTAATCTACTTCTTATAATTTCATTGAGCTGAAATTTCGCTTTTTCTTTTACACAAATTCCAATAAAAATACAATACTATAGTATGATGAAGGAGTTACAGGCTTAGGATGAGCCTAGCATTTGGTACTCAAATTTTAATCGACTTCTTATCTGGTATAGATGAAATTTTGTATACATATATAACTGATGACATAGTCCCAAGCAGTTATGAATTTAGTGGTCCCTTACACTTTATTCTCAAAAATTAACCCACTTCCTATCATCTGATCATGCTGAGAATTTGAATACACATATAATTCTGATGATAATACAATATTATGTTATGTTGAAGCAGTAACTGATGCAGAGAGAGAGAGGAGAGGAGGGGCAGGTCTAGCACTTAACAGAATCCAATTCAGTTGAAAATTTGCACACATCTATAGCTAACATATTTGCTTTTCAATCTTAAATTTTCTGACAAAAAGGAATTAAATAAATATAAGTAAAAATTAATCAAGTCTTTATTTAAAAATGGACTACAAGGTATAGAACTAATTTTTTAAATGTACAATAATATATAATTTATAAAAACATAAGGCATTTATACTTCTTTTGATCTCATATGTAATTAAATAAGTACCTATGGTACTTAATTAATTGCTAATTACCTAGTAAGTATCGATAATTACTTAGTAAATGCCCGAGTTAAGTGTCTCAAGTTTTTATAAACTGAATATTATTTTACATTTAAATAAATGTTTTTATACCTTTTGGTCCATCTTTAAAGAAAACTGTAACTTAAAAAATGTTTTTTTTATAATTTAAAATATGAATTTACATGAAATTACTGAAACAATATAGAGTGAAGTATTCTGTTTTTATGCAGTCAGACAGCATTAAATATTTATTTTCTTCAATATATTACATTGTATTAATACAATTATTTTATGACAAGTTAGAAAACTAAATTTTGAATGATTCTTGAAATAAATTCAAATGATATTTTTTTTTAAAAACAAGCAATGTTTTGTTCAAAAATACAAAGAAAAAAAAACTGATATAAATATAAAATAATGCGACAAATATGTTTTATAAATGTATCCTTGCAGTCCCTCATCAACTTAAAAAAAAAAAGAATCTTTTTAAAAACAATACTTTCTAAGTCATCACTAATTAGTACTTCATATAATAACTTACAGGTTTTCCAATATCAAAGTTTATTTTTATATCTCCAATATTTACAAAATCAGAAGCAAAAGGAGCATAATGATAAGGGAAATACCAATTCCAGGAAGCACAACCCTGTGAAGAGAATGAAATATACCCAAATATTAAGACAATAATAATACTACATATATTATTTAAATTTTACTACATCTAATAAAAAGTAAAATCAACACTAAACAGGTAACCCCCTTACAACATGACACTTCAATAGCATAGATTCACTCTAATACAGTTTGAGAATTTTGGAATAACACACAAAACTTTTATAGCAGAGATTAATTCAAACATTAATCCATCAGAGAAATAAAAATAGATGACATTAAATGGTTGTTGGAAAAAAATATGGCCGGAGTCAACTGAAAATGAAAATTTGATCTAAACAGTAGAAAACAGAATGCAGTAGTAGAATTTGCCAAGTCTCTAGATGGGTAAATTCAAGCCTCTAGTTTTTGACGATATGACTGTGGAAGACATTAAAGAATTGCTGGTGGAAAAAGAAACTAATGAAGCAGATAGGGTAGCAATGAAATATGAAATTCATGATAATTTAAAGGACAATACCATAAGTGAAGATGAAAAAAATTAAAAAGTTTACTCCACAAAGCATAAAGAAAGGATCTAGGCTTAGCTGAACAGTTAAAGTAATATTTCTTAAATGAAGGTCCTTTACATGAAAGAAGCACAAAATTTAAAAGAGAGCTTCAAAAGTGCTTAGTACCATATAAGGAAATTTATAGATTAAAGCAGACAATCTAAAATAACAGGACTTTTGCAAACGGTATACAGCATGGATCTGAAGATAATGCAGAAAAATTACCAAATTATGAGGATTGCCAAAAAGAAAATACCCTCAGTTAATAGTTTTTAGTTTAATTTATATAAATCAAAATTACTTAAGAAAATTTTAAAAATATTTCTCTTTATTATGAAATACAATAGCATGTTAGTTAATTTTTGGAACATAATTCCTCTTTTCATATTAGTTTTTTTGTTTAGTAAAACAAAGCCTTTTATTGTTATAAAAGGGTTGCCTGTATATCCCTTTCAAGGGTGGTATATTTTTTATACCACATATTTAGCACCTTGTAAAATAACCTTTTTTTCCCACACATTTATCTTCAAATGGTACCTTATAGTTTTAATTACCTAAATTAGATGACATAACCATGCAGAATGATTAAAAAAATTATTGCTTTGAATCTAATAAAAATTCTTAACAAGTGATTGTTTTATCCCTTCAAGAAGTGTTTCTGAAATGAATTGAAAACTTTAAATTCATCAGCTACCCAATCTACATGTTTGAAACTTTAAGTAAATACTGTTAACTCAAAACAAGATATATAAAGTATTCATTTCATACTTCAAACTATGTGATATAAAATTTTTACCTCAGCTCACACACAGGGTTAGGGAGTAACAGATGGCAGCACTGAAATTTTCAATTCAGACATATGTATGACTGTTCTATTTGTTACAGTGAAAGATAGAGGTCATAAATATGTTATAGAGAGCCAGTGAGGCAAAAATCGGACTTATTACCTGAAGAAAAGAAATTTAAAACAGGAAAAAAAATTCTACACTAAGTTTTGCAGAGAACAGATTTAGCCACCCAAGGAGCACATTTTATTATAATTATTATTAAATTACTCCTTTAAATATAAGAAGTAAATGATTAAATATCAAGAAATGGACAATAATAAACTTTTCCAATATCAAAATTAAAGGAAACAATAAATTATTAAATTGAATACTTTTGATAAACGTAATTAAAATTGAAGCAAATGATAAATTACTAAATTGAATATTATATCAGCTACAAGTAATTAAAATAAACACAAATTAAAATTTTTAAAATTCATTGTATTTATTAAGCTAAATTTAATTAAAATTGAAGCAAAAGGTAAAAAAATGGGAAAAGCAATCTGGTACGCCAAAGTGCCCCGACTATAGCCCCTTAACTGGGAGCAGATTCAGGGTTTTTATCATTGATAGAGATGAGACTTCCTAACAATAATGGACGTATAGCATTAGCATGGGATAAAAATAGATGATAACCTGCCGACAATAGGGGTTATGTGCCTCTAGCAGTGAACTTTATCAAAGGGTCTAAGTAAACAAAGATGTAAATCATTGAAGAAAGGTATTACACAAGATACAATACAGCAAAGAGATACCTGCTGTGTTAGAAAACAGAGCCCTCAGCATTTGGGCACCAGATGTGAATCTAGAAAGAAAGGATGATTGTTTCTAAACTGTGAAAGATATAGGAATACCACTTTAGTGGAGATTAAAGGGAAAGAAAAATAATTGATAATGCCTCCTGTAAATAATTCAGAGCAAGAAGCACTGACCTTTTTTTCTGATACATCAGTCCATCACATATGTGGGAGAGTATGTTTCAAATATGAACAATTACTGGATGGCTACTTTTCTTAGGGGGACCATACATCCAACAGCATTTTAGTTTAATCTAGCATTCCTTGAATTCACATCTTACTGTTTCAGATTCTGTACCATAGTGTGCAGAATTATTTCAGAAAAATTCTAATTTTATTTAAAGTAGCTTCATAATCTAAGTTTAATTATTATTTTTTTAAATATATATATTTCTAAGATATAAGAATGCCTACACGGAAAATTTTAATTGAATAAGAACTTGTTTTGTTTGAAGAACTGCCTTCTGATGGATTGGAGTTATCTTCAGAAACAAGTGAGGAAGAAAATATTTTTACAGTCTATGCAATAAAAAAAAAATATGCCTTATTTTAAATAAAACTGTATATGCATTTCAACTATATTTGGTTAATTAAATTTATAATATAGTTTTATCATTAAATTATGAAAATTATATATGTATAAAAAAGCTATACTTAAATTAATTGACATATTATGATACAAATTATCACTCTTAGAAAGAAAAAATACATCTAATTTTTTCAAAAATGTTTTGTGATCCCCATATTTCCCAAATTAACTAAAATGATATAATTTTTTATGAAAGTATTTCTTATTTCTTTGAAGGAATACAAAACAGCAACTGTACAAATAAGATGTCTTACAGGAGCAAATAAGATGTCGTATATTATATATGTGTCTTAAAAATCAGGAAATAAATATAAATTAATTTTACCACTATGTGCCCTTTTAACATTATAAATGCATATCAGATGAATTTTAGCTAAAATTTAATGTTTTTTACATACTGTCCCTCAAAAGGATACATAAAAAATTCTTTAATGTTTGTTTATTTATTTGAGAACTGAAGAGCAAAACTTTTTCTACATATTTCATAAATGTACCAAATTATTCCATAAAATCTTATTTTATTTGGAAAAAACCATACTATGAATATGTTACCTAAAATGTTACAATTTTCCAAAAATGTAAATCATTAAAATTTTCTTTCAATAAAATCTAACACAGTTATTTTAATTTAAAAAAAAAAAAAAAACTTAAGATATAAAATAACACCATACAAAGCTATATTTTACCTGATAATAATATCTAAGCACCCAACAAAGACCTTCAACATAAGCAGCAGCCTATAAGTAAAAGATATATTTCAATCTGCAAACATATTGACCAATAATTTCCATTGTGCTATTACCAATAAATTAATGAAAAAATAAGGATATAAAATATATCATTTACCACTTTGTGCCTAAATTCAACATCATCTCGTCCAACTTTAAATTTCACTTCATAATATCTTTCTTTCCAGCCATCTTCCCATAATCTAATTGAAAATTATTATTCTTTTTTTTATCATTAGATTACACATATTTTTAAAGTAAAATAACATACATCTCATTTTTACACATTTTCCAATATATTTCTTCAGTGTTATAACATTTTCTAAATATTAAAAAAAAAAAAAAAAAAAACATTAACATTTGTAAAATCTACTTAAAATTACAGTCAATAATTAAAATGAATTTTCACACTCCAGTTTAATATGTAAGGTTTTGTGAAAGTTATATTCAATTTAACAATTTTTTAGTTATAAATGGAGAATAAAATTATATATAATACAACTACCAAGTCCTGCAGCATAATTCAACATAAGTGTTTAATATTTTTTTGGATGAGTAGATGGTTTTCTGCACACACACAATATGAGTACATAACAAATTACAAACATCAAAAGTATTTTACAGGAGGAAATGGTCAGTTCAGTCATTTATTAAAAACAGAATAGTGAGAATATTTCAGTAAAACAAACAAGTTTTCCATACCATTATTAAATTATTGATATACAATATCAGAAGAATGTGGGTGGGGAAAACTCACTTTTAATTTTCACTTTGATATTCTTTATAATAGGTTAAATTAAACTTCAAAAACATCTAGTTTTTAAATTTATAAATTGACAAATATTTCACCATATAATTAATCTCTTGAAAAGTAGAAATTTATATAATTCATTAAAACAATAATAATTAATAAGCTTATAAAGAAGTTAAATCACTTACTTTACATCATCTTCAGGTTCTGATTCTTCTGATTCAGCTTCATCCCTTTTTCTTTTCATGCCCAAAATTTCTGATGACTTATCATTATTGTTTTCCTTCACATTTAGAAAAAAGTTATTAACAGTAAATAAACAAGAACGATATAAATGAACAATGTAACAATTTATGATAACTGTTAGAAAACATAAGACTGAATTAAAAACAGATTAAATTTAAAAAAAAAAAAAAAAAAAAAAAAAAACAGAACAGCATTTAGATGCCTAATAAAATGAATGATGCTTTACAATGAAATACAACAATTCTTTGTTCATATACTTGTATTGTAAATACTATCGCTCTATAATATACAATATACTTATAAATTATAAATAGAGGCTCTCCCTAGCTAATGATTGAGTTCCATTTCTAACTGGTAGGTAGCAAATCTGATCTATATTTCTCAACAAAATTTTCAATCAAACAGGTTATAAAATTTTTATATAAAACATAGACATTTAATCCATGTGTACATAATTATTGAACATAAGAAAAATACACATGAGCTCTATTGTACCAGCTGAAAACTAAATGCAATTTGAAATTACAATAAATTGAATTGCATATGCAAAAAATTGTTTTGTATAGAAAAATAAAAGTGCGACTGAGAATTAATTTTCACTTTTCACAGTTCCTAATGTTCTTCAATTTAAGTAGATGGTTCTTTGAAGAACATGGTGAGGTTTATTTGTATATATTTCTTTAAATGTCTTTCTCTGATGTCCAAATCCTCCCGTGACGTAGGCATCATTTCTAAGAATTTTTTTGCACTACTAATGTAATATCTTCCTTCATTTGCTATGGCTTTAAATTTGTTTTTGGATTGTAAGTCAAGGAGAAGGTATAACATAAATTACATTAATAGTTGCACTTTTGGAATGATTTCTCAAATCAGTTTCTACTTATTGCCCCCTATCCTCTTCAATAACTAATTTTGAATACATATGAAAAATTAAAGACAAAATTAATGACTACCCAATTTTACCAAATCTTAGTATTATATATATATATATATATAAATAAAATCTAACATAATTAATTTTTTAAATCCATTTGTAACTCGAAATAAATTTATACAATATTAGATAGAATAAAAATATTTTCCATTATAAGTTAACTGAAAACAGATTGTTCAAATATATATATAAATTTAAAAAGCATTTTCAATTTACAAGCTTGAAATACACTTTTGATATATTACACAGTTAAAAAAATAATGAATAAATAATTAACATTATCAAAATATATAAGCTAAAATTTGATAATACATATAAAAACATAAGATAATACAATAAACTATACAGAAAACTAGAAATTAAAATAATTAATCGATATAAAATTTTACATATTGATGATTTTCAAAATAAAAAAAACTTAACACAGAACAACATTAAATTCAAAGACTTTTTATAGATTTTTAGATTTTCTCATTTTTGTAACTTCTTTAAATGCATATGAACAGTTTAACTGTGCCTAATCCAAACAATTTTTCCAATTTTTTAAGAAATAAAAGTTTGCTCGCCAATTTTTGCATTTTTTTTTTTTTTAAATTGAAGTTTGTTTTGATTTCAGCAACAAAGCTAAAAAATCTTCAGCTTTGTCTATATCTAGAGCTTAATTGAAAATATGTGCAAAAGTGTAAACTTATACATATATTTCTTAATACTGTAAATAATAGAAATAACAAAAGCAAATTTAGATATTTTTTAAAGTACTAACAGGAACCATCATTGATTCAAGTCTTTGTTTTGAGGAATTTGCACTGCTAGATGAGCTTGACATTCGCATTTGATATACTTCCTGTCGTGGATTTTGAACAGGAGAAGGACTTTGTGATAAAGACTGAAAAATAAGTAAAAGCATAGGCATAATTCCTTAAAATCAAACAAATATTTTTCATGTCCATTGAATAAAAAGAAAACTAAGCCAAACTACTTAAAAATATTTATAGTAAAAAGAAAGTGATAAAAGCTAAAATACTGTCAGACATCAGTAACATGCTTCTTAACTTCCAAGTTCGTTTAACTTATAGTTTTACCATTGCTCCCTTTTAAAGAGATTTAAATTTTTTTTTCTTTTTCAGATGACATCTGGAATTCCTGTTAACAGCAGACACTGATACTAATGATAGACTTTTCGATTTTATATTTCTATTTTACATAATTCCTTTTTGCAAGAGCAAACTCATATTGCAAATGAGAAAAGATAAAAACACAAGAAAGAAATAAGTCAAATAGCAAAATTGAGTAAAAAAGTAGGAGTAAAGTGAATAGGTTGGTTGTATTAGTGTTGCACCAGAAGCAACACGAGCTATTGGCAATGGACCTCATAATTTTGAGCATTGGTCAAGTGACAAGAACGACACTTGAGCTGGCGCCTCCACTTCAAACTTCCACACCACACATTCATGGAAGATTTTGAGCCATGACAGATTTAATGTGCATCAACTCCGGCTACACAACAGGTCTTTAGTGCTATCAAGGCTCGTACCTACAACTCAATGAAAACCACTAGCCACAAGTCCAATATCATGACCACTAGGCTACCTGAAGGTAAAGTAAGAGTCTTTTACAAAACTAAAACTTGCAAGTCCCTGATCATAAAGTGCAGCAGTTACAAATGAGGGAAGATAAAAATCTGATTATGTGGAGGCAAAAAAAAAAGAATTGTATTTGAAAAGTGTCCAATGAAAGTTTGGGGCCAAGAGATGGTCAACCATTGTAACAAGTTTTATTTATATTTTTTGGATTTAAATATTTCAACTGGATATGAATCTCCATTTCTAAGAGAGAGAAATGTTCCAATTCAGAATTTTTTTTTGTAAGAGATTATTTTTAAGATCTTGCAGTCAAATGAGATAAGCTGTAAATTCAACCATTTTTTATTAGTCAAACTTTAAAAGTTATAAAGACTTTGTTCTCATGCACTATTCAAAAAAAAAAATTAAAGGAACAAGCAAAGAAGGTATTGCAATGGAGAGTATATGTGTAACAAAATGAAATGCAGGAAAAAAAACAATGCAAAAAAATTGTTTAGGAGCTTTAATTCTTTGAAATTATGGAAAGAACATGGAAAGATGTTACAGAGTAACAGTTTGGTTACAAGTTAATGACAAAAAAAAAAAAGTATTGTCTGAATATGATGCAAGGTGTTTAATATGGCATGTGGTCCCCTTGAACAGCTAAGACTGCTGTACATTTGTTCCACATGGTTGCAATGAGATTATCGATAAGACTTTGGGGAATATTCCACTTTACGTTATTTATTGCATGAAACTTTAAAATTACAAATATAAGTAATTTGACTTTTTTAGTAATGTTTACGCAATCAATCCCTTTAACTTGTTTAACTTGCTGTAATTAGGTTCCATGATTACTGAGTTAAGTGAACTGTGAGTAACAGTATTGATATAAAAATTGAACAATATAAAGGCCAATATTGATATGAGTTTTCTATATTAGGTTTTTTTCTTCTTTTAAATTATTTTTAACAATTACAGAAATCAGATGATCCTATTTTGGACTGCTGATAATGAACCCTATTTTGGACTGCTTGGCTTGACACCCTTCACTCTATTGCAAAAGCAACTGTTCTAGCAGCTGAGTAACATTACCTGTTTTATCTTGATGAGTCTTTAACAGGATACATTGATCATCAGTTGATGTGGTAATATGTAAACAACTTTGCCTTTGTCTACACCTAACATTCACTGTCTCTTGAAATTCATTCCACAGCCTTGAATTGACATTCCTTGCAACTCCAACATCTGCTACACTTTTGTGTGTTTGTACCGATTCAAGTCTCCCTATAATAAGCCAAAAGCCAGGGCTTCTGGTTAATCACTTAGTTGTGACATTTTCAAACTCCTTTTCTCAAAATAAAAGCTGAACACAAACAAAGCATTTCACAGCTGAGACAGTAGGGGGAAAAAAGCATCAGAGAAATCACAATTTTATCACTTTTATCTTTTTATCACTTTTTGAATCTCATCAATGCCTATTTACATACGAAGTTTTCTTCTCCTGCTTCTGAAAATCTTTTAAATTATAGATATTTTATTTGACATGAGTAATCAATGTAAGTATTTGCATATTTTTGTTAAAACTATGTATTCTAATTTTTTTTAGAAGTGTATTAGTGATTTCTGTAATAGTTAAAAATAGTGCAGAATGAGAGGAAACATAAAGCAGAAGATTCATATAAATGTTAGCATTCATATTATTGTTCAATATTTATATCAATACTATAGCTCACAGTTCACTCAACTTGTGGTTGGATAACCGTAGAATTCAAAGTTTAAGGAATCCAATTGTATATGCATTACTAAAAAAGTCAAATTACTTACATTTATAATTTTGAAGTTTCACACCATAAGGCTCCTGTCTACCGACCATTTTGATTTCGTGGACGTAATGTTAATCATATGGAATTTTGACATCAATTCTCACATCTTTACTGTTTGATCTATTTGAATCCAATAAAGTGCATTTGAAAAGGCAAAAAATAATGAATGCTTTTGAGGAATAACTTTTTTCCAACGATTTTTTAAAAAAAATTAAAGACCAGGAAACTCACAAACAAATCTTTAAAATAGGGGTAAAAATATTTTTAAGAATTAGAAGAAAAAATTAATTCCACAGAAGCATTCATTATTTTTTTACTCTTTCAGGTGTACTTTATTGCATTCAAATAGATCAAATAGTAAAGATATGAGAATTAAAGTCGAAATTCCATAGGATTAACATTATGAAATCAAAATGGTGGGTAGACGGGAGCTTTAAGCAACATAAAGTTGCAAATAAGCAGTAACATTTCAAGATTTTAACTGTACTGTAAATCCTAATATATATTTGATTAAATTAACTATTAATTAATAAAATTATAAAAAAAAATTTATTTTTAACTGTTGATAAAATGCAGTTTTTTAAAACAATTCAAGTGCTTGAAAGTTTATAAGTTTTCGATATTTTTAAGTAATTAGCATTCAATAAAAAGGGCAACATGTAAAAAAAAAATATGAAAATCAAATGTTATAATCACTTTAATTTAATCCTAAAAGGTAAACAGTCAATTTCATTGAAATCATTATAAGCAGGTCAAAATTTAATAATGACATTGCATGTTTTTGTTAAAAAATGTATCACTTTCTAAAGAAATCTGCATTTTTTGAATCATTATGTTTTCAGAAACAAACATGCTTGAATTAAAAACTTTATGTTATTATTTAAAGTTTAACAATGAATAAGTTTAAAAATTAACAACAAAGTATTAGTAAAATAAAAACAATTATAAACATACTATTGGACTAAACTGCCCACCAGGAGTCCAAGCAGGTCTGCCATCCTTGTTCATCTATTGATAAATAACATATAAAAAAGAAAGATGTTTTCAAAATAAATACATTTAGTTTTCTCTTCTACTAATTAAATATATTTCCTTCCCATTTATAATTTTAGTTAATTATTTCTTATATAATAATGAGAAAATGCTAGTAAAGAATTTGAAGGAAACACTGAAAACAACATATGGAAAATTCAATATCAGAATTATTAAAATGTACCATTTTATACCTTTATTTTTTGCGGGAGTCACTGTCATATATGATTACTTATGTACATTTTTAAAATTTTTTTGAAGAGTTATCTAAACAAAACTTAAAGTTTAGCGTATAGAAACATACAAATAAAATTTCAGTTTTTAAAAAGTCAATAAGATCACATTCAAATAAATAATACCTCTATATAACAATGAAAATATAATTGCTACTTTCAAAGAAACAGGTAAGTACAATGCAAAAACTAAATATTAAAATTTTTTAATAAATGCAGCTTAAACACCAAAGTTTTAAATAATCAGATACCTTCATTCGCTTCTTTCTATCTTTCTGCCGAGCTTGAAAAGCCAGCTGAAAGATAAACGATTGTAAGTTTTAAAAAAAAATTTCAAACCCTATTGTTCTACACATATATATGTACAAAAGTAGCAAGGTTAAATTTCCGAGAATCAAATATGCTCTTAACAATATTAAAATTCCTCCTTTATCTCTAAGAGTTAAACCAAAAAAAAAAAGGACTACCACATTTTTATGAGGAAATTTAAAAAACCAACACAAAAACAAATGGACAAATATAATTTTAAAAAAATATTTCATAGCAAAATAATAAAATCTAATTTTTATAAAAGCGTTATAATATATGTCACAGGAAACACTTAAAAACTTAAAATATTTTCCATCAACTATATCTTATGTATAATTAAAATTTACAATAAATAAGATTATAAGGATCACTCAATAAATCTTAAGAAAATTGAAGAAAGGGCACTCGTAACATTCGAAAATATTTTGTTTTTGGTATGTATCACGACTCACAAGACAGCTGTTTAAGTCTCAGTTATTTCCATCACATGATTACATTTTTACTGTCAAAAAAGCAAGAAACTGAAGTTTTTTTTAGAAAAATGGGGGAAAGTAAGTTTAAAGTAGTGATTAAAACACTTTTAAAAGTCTTAACACTGAAAGAAATCAAAGCTGAGTAGGATGAAAATCATACATCTGCTATTGTTTTTGTACTGTTTACAATTGGGTAAACTAGTTTAAACATGGCTGTACATCCACAAAATATGAATGTCCTTTAAGATGTTCAGAGAAAGTGACTACACTCAGAATGATTGTTAAAATTTCACAATACTTTCTTAAGTGATCAATGAATGAAAGTGTGCTAAATAGTTGAAGCCACTGGCATATTGCAATATACAGTGTTTTAAATTTTGCACAAAGCATTGGGTGGAAAAAAATCTCAGCATGGTGAGTGCTGCATTTGTGGATGAAACATGCATACACTACTGCACTCTAGAGACAAAGGAACAGTCAAAACAATGGGTTTTTTAAAGCGAACGGGCTCCGAAGAAATCAATGATGGTGAAATCAGCTGGCAAGTTGATGACCCTGGTTTTTTAGGATGCATGTGGAATCATCTACATCAATTATTTGGAAAAAGGAGAAACAAGAACTGAAGAGTATTGTATCATTATTGCACCAGTTAAGGGGGAAAATTAATAAAAACTCTCTTCATTTGAAAAAATATATATTCTTTTCCATCAAGATAATGCACAGGTGCACACCTGTGAAATTTCAATGGCCAAAATCATGGAATTTGGCACCCAGTTATTATTATTATTATTTTAATTTACAATATTTTTTTTTTAAAAAAAATAAAAGGCTCTGTGGATAATGGTTCAAGTTGAATGAAGAGTTCAATTTCTAAACAGATGCCTATTTTGAGGATCTTCTGAATCTTACTTTTTAGGTGGCTTAAAAAAGTTAGAGAAATGTTTAAAAAAAGTGTATAAAGATAATAGGAGATTATATTTAAAAAATACAAATCTACTTAAAATAATTTGTTTTTCTATGGAGTTAACAAATGACCCTCGTAAATAACCGAATATGTATAAGACTTTTCACCATTAATTCCATTTCGAAATTGCATTTTAAGGAAAAACTTACAGTTATTATTTATCCCTGAAACTATTTGAAATGACAAATGGATAAAAAAATTTTTTTTAATTCACCCTAAAAATAACGAAGGTAAAAAATACGTGATCCTAGTTGGAAAGAAATATTTACTTGCAATAATGATAGGAAAATATTAATAAATAAACATATTTGTCAACTGAAAAAAATCTTAAAATATAACTTACTCCAAGTAATTCTACATGCATTAATAAATATAAGCAAAAGTTAATTCTTCTTACAACTCACAATAGAACATTTCAAATACACACCTCATTTTCTTGTCGTAATTTAAAAACTTCATCCTCTGCTTCACCAAGATCTAAAACATAACAGAAGTGCTACTTTGATACTTTTATATTTCACGGTACCCATGAATAAAGTAAATAAAAATAATTCAATGGTAATGCATGACTTTTTAAAGGGCAATTCCTTCACCTTCATGCAACAAATTCTATTATTAGCACAACTGCTTAAAAAAAAGTGTCTAAATACTCATACTCAATAATTCATGAAGATGAAAATAAAAAATGTAAAATAATTCCCACTCTCTATTGCCATTACATGTAAGTCATATTTGCCTTTTTGGGAAAATTTGAATTTAGAATTAGTTTAGATTTTTTTTTTCAGAGATAAGTGAAATATATTTAAAATAAATTAAAAAACATTCACATGTGCAAAAAATATTTTAAATAAATGATGGAAAGTAAAATTAGAACTTTGTAGAATTGCAATACCTCATGGTTTATAAATTATTTTCATTTTCCAAAACTGAATGCATGAGTCTTAATTATTACTTCTGATAAACAGAACTTTGAATTATGAACTTTATCAATTTCGTTAGTCCAACAGAAAGTTTATTTAAATAATATTAAACATAAATAAATCCATTTCAATGTTGAAAAAAGAATGAAATATTTCTAATGAATAATTTTAGACTGTCATAACAATTAAGAGTAACTAACCAACAAAAAAAAACCATTCTTCCAAATGCTCAATACAATGATGTGTTTATTATGCCACTTTTTATTTATGTATTAAAGTCTGAAAACTATTTTTCTAACTTCGTATTAAAGATGTCAATTGAGCGATTTTAACTCTTCAAAATCCTATATTTAAATCCATTATTCATGCCAAAAGAGTTTTAGAAGTTATAATTGAGTTTAATATAGTTCCTCATTTGTCAAATTCACACATGTTACTGATATTTCCTTATTAAAAAGAGAGAATCCTTAAAATTCAAAAGAGCAAAACAAAAGATTTTTTACATGCCTGTCATAATTAGTTGAACCCTACTTAACTCCACATATCCACTTTTTGTAACAAACCCCTAGAATATCATCAAATAAAAGAGAAATTCAAAAAAGCGTAACAATAAACATAATAAATATGATAACATAATTTGCTCAGAGTTACAAAAAATTGTAGCATTAAAAAGCAAAAGTAACATTTTTTTAAAAAATATTTACAGTTGTCTAAAGCATTATATAATTCATTTGTAGATTTCATCTTCTTTATTAGAAAAGTAACATTTTAATGGCAAACATGTACAAAGAAATAAAACATAATAAAGTAACCTGTGGCTACTAAATAACGAAACTGATGCTGTAAAATATTTTTTGATTTCATACATATTTACTAATTATCACCTTCAATCTACACCCCTCCTCTAAACCTACAATGCTCCATGCAAATCTTCCATTGTGGTGCAGAAGACTTCCAGCACTAGAAGGAACAATGGAAGATGGTTCCAATTGTTCCTCTAACAGTGCTGGAAGTCATCTTTTGTCAGCTCCCTCAGGAAGTGTGTCGCTCTTTCACTTTCACTGCTTCAACAGATTCAAATTTTGTTCATTTAAATGCAGATTTCATCTTGGGAAATAGACAGAAGAGCCATGGCTCAAGATTGCATTAATAAGGTAAATGGTCTACACTGAGATGTTGAAAGTGGCAAGAAGTCTCTTAACAGACAATGTAGAATAACTCCACAATTTAGGTCATTTATTCCTTATTCTATCACAGAATTCAGCAAGAATGTAAAGGTAGTAATGCTGATTGACAGTTTGACCTTCAGGAACCCAATGAAAGTACACAATTCCATGAACAAAGAAAAAACAACAACAATCATCATTGCTTTGAATTTTGATTTGCTCTTTTGAGCTTTTTTTTTTGGCTCTCAGAGAAGATGGGCTCTTCTAGAGCATGCATTGGCACTTCATTTCAGAATCATAAGTAAGAAACCATAATTCGCTACACATTATTATCCTTTCCAACACATCTGGCTCCTTTTTAATGACATTCAAAGCATTACAAATATTTCTGCGAGTTTCTTGTTATTCAAATGTGATAATTTTGGGCACCATTCTGGCACACACTTTTTGATTGTTAAAATTGTTATGTAAATTTGCCATATGGATCCTTTGTCAATTCCAACAGTCTCAGCAATCGCACAAATACTAACCAACAGTCAGATCAAACCAGATTAACAACTTTTTTGATAGTCATCTGTTTTTGACGTAGAAGGGTAACCCAGGCATGAATCATCTTCAAAGTCCCCTCGGCCCTCCTGAAAATATTTAAACCACTCAAAAATGCAAGTATGGGTTAAACATTCATAGGCATACACTTCTTTCAATAAATTATAAGTTTCGATAACAGTTTTTCCAAGTTTCGTATGAAATTTCACAATTAATTGCTCTCTTATCATTTTTTCGGCAAAATAAAGAAATAACCCTAATGCGAAAAAAGGCTATGGCTTTGCTTACAGAAGCAAGAAGCACTGCAGTCAAAAGAGGCTTCACGTTAAACAGCAGTCAGTCATTGGCATTTGCAGCATGCATACTTCTCCTGTTGCAGCACCAGTCTCGTAATTTAATGGTCACACCTTATATAACAGTACATAAAGTCAAAAATTGGTCCTTAAAGAAGTGGAAATAAATATATATATATATTGTTACAAATTTGTAAATATTATTTGTATTTGTCTTAAAATATCTCAGACAGATTGGAAATACTCAGAGTTTAGGCAAAAATAGCACATTCAATGTTAAAAGAAAACAGCATTTCTAGGATTTGACGACCTTTTGGTGGGATTATTGGCAATCACTTGGCAAGATTTGGTGAAAAATAGATGTTTCTGGAAAGTTCCATCGTCGAAACTCTAGGACCAATATTAAGCGAGATAGCCTAGAACCTTGGCGAAACCCTTAGATTTTCACGCCAAGCCAGGAAGGTATAGATACCACTGGTCGAGATAGAAACAGTAGTAGTGAAGATGGTCATTTTTTTTTATTGCGAATCAAGTGCATAGCAGTTGTTATCTGTCTGAGATATTAGAGACTTCTGCAAACACGAACCTCGAAGCGCGGTAAACTAGTGTCAGAAGTGGGATTGAAGAGTTGATGCAGCGTATCACTAGAAAGATGGATATGATGAAAAGTCTTCTAAAAGGTTGGCTGAGCAGATGACGGAGATGAAAGTTGGACAGGAAGAGCTTAAGAAGGACATTGTAAGGATTAAAGAAGAATTCTCCAATATCATTCAGAAGATGAATGCAATGGAAAATAAGGTAACATCAGTTGAAACTAAAATTTTGAAGATAGAAGAAAGTCTTGAAAAGAAGGTTTATGAAAACATTGAAGAGACATTAGAGAATGTGAATAAGGAGATTGAAGGCCCAAAGGAGCAAATGTGAAATGGATATGAGGGATCCAATGGTGCATTTATGCCTTCCCTAGCCACGATTAAACTCTTAACATTGGATGGGAAAACATTCTGGCAAGTATGCAAAACACACAGTTTATGATGGTAGAGGAAGCTAATGGATGGAATCCTCCAGAAGTTGCCAAGCGAAAAGCTTGGCAACTTCTTTAAGAAGAGATTGGCCGACATCCTCGAGACTCTTCCGGAAGAGCATAGGGAAGATTTTCAAGCCCTATCGAGTGTGCTAGAGACACGCTTTGGAGAGAAGTGTATTAAACAATACAGCTGACTGCAGTTAAAGTCCCTCTATCAAAAAGCGGGTGAAAATCTGCAAAAATTGGCTGCCGATATTCAGCCACTTTCCCATCTAGCATTTCGGACTGCCCAGTTGAAACACGTCAAGATCTGGCTCTCCAGCACTTTATGGATAATGTGCAGGATTCAGAGACACCAAAAGCCCTTAGACTCGCAGATGTCAAGGATATTGGATCTGCTTTAGCCTATGTGCATAAGATAGAAGCTGCCCTTTACGCCACACATAAGGACTGGCACTCATTCGGAGCAGTCTCTGCTATTGATTCGGACTCTGATTTCAAAAAGCAAATTGAAGATTTGCGACAAAAAATCTGTTGCTTAGAGGAGTGTAAAAGTGCCAGAAACACGAAAATTCTTTGTTGGATTTGTGGTGAAGCCATACACGTCTGCAGAAACTGCCCAACATCTAGAGTAGGTGGAAATAATCTAACGACAGGGAAACTAATATACAGCCACCTCGCGAGGTGGTACCCAGAGAGTCAGAAGCCCCATTTAAAAGTGTTTCCTATTTCTTCCGTAAGTAGCAGCAACAACAGACTTTTCGTTAAGGGGTATGTCAACAAAGTCCCCTGCAGAATGATAATCGATATTGGAGCCAACATAACCATCACTATTACAGAATTTGCTCACAAACTTGGAGAAAAACTCATCTGCATTACCTTCTAGACTGTGACAGGATTAATGTTCCTGGAAAAGTTTATCTTAACATCGCTTTGGAGATGCCATGTACCATCATATGGAAAATGTAGCTGATATAAATGACCAATTTATTCTCCGATTGGATTTCCTCAAAGAAAACAATTTGAAGTTGAATTTTAAGAATAATGAAAGCTGCCGATATTGTTCTAGAGTTGAGAAGAAATATCAACTAATAAATCCTTTGGCATGCCAAGTTGCAATTTCACTGACATTGAAACCAGACTCATGGAGTGATGAAGACCTTAGAGAAGCCCAAAAAGAAGATCTAGATATAAATCCAATTTTGGAGTTAAAAGAATCTTCCAATAGGAGACCAAGATGGCAGGACATCACTTATAGTCCTACTACTAAACAGTATTGGGCTCTATGGGACTCACACCAAATTAAAAATGGCGTGTTATACAAGCAATGGAAGTCCGATGACGGATGTAACTTCAAATGGCAGCTTGTACTTCCAAAATCAAGAATCTTGGATGTTTTAAAAGAACTGCATAGTAGCTCCACAGAAGGCCACTTCGGAGTAATGAAGATTCTACAGAAAGTTGAAGAATGCTTCTATTGGAGATGTAGAGAAATGGTGCCAATCTTGTGATGACTGTGCGGCTCATAAGAGACCAAAGAAACTTAGCCAAGGGAGATTACAAAGGTACAAAGTAGGAGCACCTTCCGAGAAGACAGCACTGGACATTTTTGATCCCCTACCACAGTCTCCAAATGGCAACAAATACATTCTAGTTGTCATGGGTTATTTTACTAAGTGGCCTGAAGCGTTTTCAATTCCCGACCAAGAAGTTACTACAGTAGCAGAGGTTCTAATGCAACAATGGATTTCCAGATTTGGCACACCCTTACAAATTCATTCAGATCAAGGAACGAATTTTACCTCTGCTGTGCTTATGGGAATGTCAAATTCTCGGAATAGACAAGATGCAGACAACGCCTGTACACTTCCAATCGGACGGCACGGTAGAAAGGTTTAACTAAAAAATCGTGACCAACCTCTCACTTATGGTTTCCAGAAATCAGCAAGATTGAGACTGGAAGCTACCGCTGATCTTGCTTGCAAATTGCAGTGCTGTCCACGAGACTACCGGATATACTCCATCGCACATGCTCTTTGGTCGCAAGCTTTGTCTCCCTTGTGGCCTTCAGTTCGGTAATCCATCGGATACATCTTCATTGCCAGAGGAATACCTTCAAGATCTGCAGGCATGTCTTGAAGACATCTATAACTTTGCTCAAGACTGAATCAACCTGGGGACCAAGAGAATGAAAACGAGGCACGACACAAAAGCGACGGGACATGAATTTCAGGAAAGGGACAAAGTTTAGTTATGGAACCTGATTCGACGCAAAGGACTTTCTCTGAAGTTGCACGCCAACTGGGATGGTCCATACACAATTGTAAAAATTCGATATAAAAACCAACGTTTTTAAAAGCAACGTTTTTATATGGTGGCAAAGTTTATTAGAGAAAATTATTGAAATATTAGTTAATACTGTTAGTTATTTTATCTTTAAAATTTACTTAAAAAGAGACATTTGTGAGCGTATTAAAAAATTCATAATATAAAATCAAAACATGCATTTGAAAGTTTGTAAGTCATTCTATTAAAAAAAAAAATGGGAACCAGAATTCAGAAAAAATTATTGTGATAAGACATGGCGCCTAATATTGGAAACTTTCTTTCTTGCGAATGATTACTGACTAAAAGTCAGCAACCCTTACTATCTCGGAGATTGTAAAGGGGAGATAGTATCTCCCCTTTGTGAGTACAAAAGGTTTACGATAACCTCATGCTGCGTGGGGAGTGCCCGGTGCTCCCAGAGGGGGAAAGAAATTTTTCCCTGAATCCTAAAAGCGCCTCGAGGAAAGAATATTTTGACTTATTAAAATTATTGAAATATGAGTTAAAACTTGTCGCAAACGAATAAATATTGCATTGTTAGGCGAGTACGAACGATTCCCGAAATTTCAAAGCTCTAGCTTGATGGGAAGTTGGTTAAATTAACGATCGAAAATTTGATGACACACACACACACACACACACACCAAGTGAAATTCAGAAAAACGTTGTAAAAAGACTGAACGACATTGTGGTTCATATAAGGAAATCACCTTCTTCTAAGTCGAAGGTAGTACATTATGACAGATTAGCTCCTTATCGTAGTGTAAACTAAAACTAGTAGACCCTAGTCTCTTAGTAAATAGTGTATTTGGCCTCCTATCAGTGGATTGTACTGCCTGGGACATGTAGTCTTGGAGGGGGGGGATGTTACAAATTTGTAAATATTATTTGTATTTGTCTTAAAATATCTCAGACAGTTCGGACAAATCGCACATTCAATGTTAAAAAAAAAAACGGCATTTCTAGAGATTTGGCAAAAAATAGATGTTTCTGGAAAGTTCCATCATCGAAGCTTTAGGACCAATATTAAGCAAGATAGCCTAGAACCTTGGCGAAACTCTTAGATTTTCACGCCAAGCCAGGTAGGTATAAATACCACCGGCCAAGATAGAAGCAGTAGTAGTGAAGAGGATGAGCAGTAGTAGTGAAGAGGATGAGCAGTAGAAGACAGTCATTTTTTTTTTTTTAGTCTAATCAAGTACATAGCAGCTGTTATCTATCTGAGATATTAGAGACTTCTTCATTTGGAAGCTATTTCCTGTGAAATTAGCTGAATTAGAGCTGTGTAATTGTGATACCTACAGCTGGAATTTCCTGCCTCCTGTGGAAATTGCTATGAATAAAAGTCTTGAGATTTTTAAGAGATTGTTTCATCGACTCTCAATCAACATGAACCCCGAAGCGCGGTACAATATTAATGACTAGTTTATATTTTCACAACACTAGATATAAAATATTGAATACACACCAATTACAAAGAATTCAAAATTATTGGTTTTAATTTATTTAGTTTTCTAAATATATAAATTTAAGAATAATTTTTTAATTGAAAAAAAAAAATCCAATATAATCCAGGACATTTAAATATTTAATTTATTTTAAAATATTCTTCATCATTTAACAATACTAATTTTAATTTAAATACCTACTTGAACAAGTTATACTACAACATATCTATAAATTTAAATGCAAGTTTAATTATATCTTGCAACTCCCATATACAAATTTTTAAAATAGAAACATACAAATTTTTAAAATAGAGACATATTTTTTTTATTGGAATTGAAAGGAAACTCTAACAAAAAAAAAAAAAAACAGATTAATTTAATTACTAAGAAAATAACAAGCAAACTAAACATACACCAGTTTTATATACGGTCTTCTTGTACAGTTCTACAAGTTTGTCAATTGCTCCCTCCCTATAGGATAAAAAAAATACAAATGAAATTAAAAAGAAAACAAACATTCTTAACAGATACACTTTATTCTGAAATCACAATAAACTATGTATCAGAGCATTTATAAAATTATGTAGTTTAATTAAGACATTGAGCAATTGATTCAGCTTTAACTCAACAATACTTTTCCATGGCTGATTTAAAAGATAGTGAATGTTTAAAATAACAAGCTTCATTAATAGTACACGTCTTTTGTTCTACTGATGATAGAACAAGAAAAAAAGGCTGAAAAGCATAGAACTCTTCTACCTAATGAAAACATACCTAAAAGATGAAAATAGCTCACAAACACTAAGTATACACTCTGATTTAAATGCCTCAATAGATTGCCTATGTCATTCACAATTTCACTCACATGCACCATTTCTCATATTCTACTGCAGAGACCAAAATTGAAAAAATGCTCTACATCTTACAGAAAAACAGTGTTTTTATTTTGTGAACATGTTCTATAACATCTTTGTTTACTCTTCTGATGTTGATGACAAATTGTTAGGATGATCAATTGAATCATTTTATCTCTTCCAATAGTATTCATCTCTGTCAAAAAAAATTTCAATTTCACCATTATCAAGTAACTTAGAACAATAGTTTATTTGTTTGTTAGTTTCCATGATGAGGTGTTAAAAAAACTTCATAAATTTGGTTTTTAGTAATGTGGCAATTACTTTCAATTTTCTCAATTTAAATTTATCAAATAAGGTAATTTGATGTATGTTTGCAGAAACATTTACAAAACAAAACAAAAAAAAAAAAAAAAAAAAAAATGAAACATCTTTCTCTTAATATATAATTGATATGTTGTTACAGAAAATGAATGCCATGCTTACAAATAAAAATTACTATTTGTAACAAAGCAAGAGTTTCTGTAGATTGATATTAATTACAAACTAGTGAAAGAAAAGCTTCTTTACAGGCTACCACTGAGCTCTATAAATAGCCTTCTTTACAGGCTAGAAAAAAAACTCTATAAATAGCCTTCTTTTCAAAATTAGTAAGGTTACACTGATAAATAATTACAATAGTGATAAATAATTTTTGCAGTAACTAAAAGAAACGGGATTTGAAACAAAGAGAAATTACTTCTACAGTCAAAAATAATAATAAACACTTTCTATAATTTATTATATATTTGAAATGAGTGTCCTGTAAAACTAATTAAATATAAGAAAAAGTAAATAAGTAATTGTAACTAGTTTCATGCAGGATAGCGACAATTTGGGAATGAAAATTGCTTCATAATATGACTTTCCTTTTATACTCATTTGCTCGTTCAAGTATTTTAATTACTGGATAAAAATTGCTTTGTGTATTTGTTATTAAAATTGTCTATTCAGTTTTACATAATGTATTTTTGAAATAAATAAGAATTTCTATTTTCTTTTTATACCTATTCTAACAATTTCAGTTACATTTTAACATGGAATATCAAATAATAATTTTACACAATTTAGTACACAGCAGGATATTTGATGCACAAGAATAAACTTTACAAACAAATGTTATTACATCATTTGTTTAACCATCAGTTTGTATAGTACCAGTTGTGGGCAATAACTAAAGACGTTTCATGCCTAAAAATCTTTATGTATTGAAATGATACTGCACACAAAAATTGGATAGTTCTATAAAAAAAAAAAAATATTTGTCTCTTTCAAGAACAAAATTGTGCAATGCATTAATATTAACTTTTTATAAATAATTATTTATGCTGTAAGAGTTCCCACGACTAACTTTAACAGAACTGCTAACGTCACCAAAGGTGATGTTGAGACTTCTTCCCACTCTCTAATAGTTATTGTAGTAGTACGCGTGAAAATGTCTTTTATGTATTTCTTATAAGTATTACTGTGATGTATCCATGTGCTGTGAATCCCAAAATAAAATGCTTTTAATCAACCAAAATGACAAGATTCAAATGCCCAAACAGCATTTCGCTCACACGTGCGAAGCTCCCCAAAAATTGGCACCCAACGTGGGGCAGCAGTGGATTTTATCACAGAATAAGTATTTTTTAATTATTAGTTTTGCAGATATTTAGAATGGAGCATCTTGTTCCCTTGAATTATATTCATAAATAATAAAACTTTAATGATTCTTTGAATTGATATTGTTTAAAAGACAGTATTTCCTATTTTGAAACCATTGTTGTACGATTCATCTTGAAACAAAAGTATATCTTGATTTTGAAAGTTAACAATTCTATATCTCTTAAATAGAATTGTAATTTTAATGATTCATAACGAATCAAAAGTATATTTAGATTTAGCCAATCAACTACTCTTTAATTCTAAACTGTCCAAGAGACAAAAATTCTCATTTTGAAACAGTTCTATCATTCTTAATTAGAACTGTATTTAAAAAAAAAAAAAAAAAAAAAGAATATAAACTGCATACCTTCATATATTTTCCTTGATTTTGTGTCTCAAGCAATCCATTGCCCAATTATTATCAAAGAAAATGAAACTACATTGAAGCATTTATTGGAATGCATTCTCATATGTTTGAGAGTACCCAATGTTGTAAGTCATTATTGTATGTTAGTAAGTCATTATGTTAAAACGAAACAGCATTAAAACTTTTATTTAAGTGAGTGAGTGAAGGTTATTGGCACAAGAGTCAGATGTGGCCAAACAAGACGAAAATGTGGTCTAAATATATAAAAAAAATAGAAAGAAAAAAATGGTTGACAAGAAAGAGGGTCGATAATAGAGAAGGATCACTAGGGAACCCCAGGGGTGCATCACCCCTGTTTACCAAAAACAGTAAACCCCATGAGGAAGGAAAATATGACTAGTGCGCCTCAGGTCCAAGATGCCCATACTTGCCAAAAGAAGGCAAGTCCCTGAGCTCTCATGTTTATCAAGTTTTTAATTATCATATGTTTGAGCGTGCCCAATGCTATATGTCATTATTGTATAATTGTGTAAAAACGAAACTTTTGAAAACTTCTTTATTAATTTCTTGTGTATGTTAATATCTAAAATATTTAAATACTTAGCAGTCTGGTATTCTGACATTCTGAAAATATATTATTAATATTTTGTGAATTATTAAAACATTATTCTGTTATCATAAAGAGCTTGCTTCTCAAAATAAAATGAATTCCAACCTAATGTTCTAAAATGGAGTTCCTCCTCATATAATTCTGTCACATCAAGAATTGTTCTTCATTCAAAATGAAATTGCATCTCTTTACTTCATTGAGATAGAACATGTATATGTAATCTTCATTAAACGGAAACTTTTTATGTTTTTTTTTTCCTTTTGCTAGAATAAGGTGTTTTTTTCTTCTAACGAAATTTATTCTCACTCAAATGAAGGACAATGAGACATAACATCATCTACGTTTATACTAGAAGAGAAAATGAAAATTTTTTACTATTTTGTTACTTTCATTTTGGTTTGAAGACTAATGCATACTTTTAAATTGAATATCAATTTGATAGAAAAGTGTTTTCATTATATATATATATATATATATATATTCTCTCTGTGGTGTTCTGTTGAGTGTTGTATTCATATGAGATTTTTTTTTGTTCTTATAAATTACATATTCTGTTTGTAGGAGACATGTATGTAAAAAAAAAATGTATTACTCATTGAATGCTCTAATTGATTTCATAACTCATTTTTTTTAATATATATATTTTCTTTGTCAAATGTTTTCTGTGTATTAATTTTCAGCTTCAGTGTGTTAAAAAAGTTATTTTTCATTAAAAAAAAAGAAATTTTTTTACTTTTTTTTTTATCACAAACTGAACTCAATAACAGAAAGCAATGGCCTTTCTCACAAAAGGAAAGAAAAAGGATTTTAGGGGATTGGCTTGTGAAACGGGTTCATTGCAGTAAAAGATTTAAAAATTTTGGATATAAAACAACCGATCTTAATTTCCTTCACATTTAGAAAAAAGTTATTAAAAATTGTAATGAGTGCAACAGGTACCAACCATCGAATCGGAAACATTTAGTTTGCTACAGATTCCAGTGTATGGTCAACGTTTTGAGACTCTTGCTATAGACTTATTTGGTCCCTTACTGGAAACCTCTAACGGTAAAAAGTGGGTTCTAATTGTTGAGGATTACACAACAAAGTGGGTTGAGCTATTTGCGTTACCCAACGCCACAACAAAAGAATGTGTTGTCACTCTCCTTGAAGTCTTTTTGCGATATGGCCTATCTAGGCACATTATCAGCGATAATGGAGTACAATTTGTCAGGATAGTTATGCAGAAAGTGTGCTATCTCCTAGACATAAATCAAGTGTTCACTCCAGTTTACCATCCCAAGACAATCCGGAGGAACGACAAAATCGAGATCTAAGACTTTGACTTGCAATCCTAGTTGGAGACGATCATACAGAATGGTCCAAGAAGCTTCCAGCTATTCGCTTTGCAATGAATACCCATAAAAGTGAAACTACCAACCAAACTGCGGCTTTTCTTGAGTTCAGTCGAGAACTTTGGACGACAGATGACATCAATCATGGAATTAGGAGTGCCATCCAGAATGATAACTTTGTAGCCGAGATTACTCCATACCTAAAACGATTTGCTAACCTTACGAAACAAATAAAGGAGTGTGTAGAATCTAAACAAGACTATCATAAAAAATATGCCAAAAGTCGTATGCCTAGCTACAAATTCAGAATAGGGGACAGGGTTTAGTTTAACAAACATCCTTCGAGTAGATCTGCACAACAAAGAACATCAAAGTTTATGCCACGCAGAGAAGATCCCTATGTTATTCTCAGCCAACGATCTCCTACTACATTTGAGGTGGCCAATCCTGCAGATCCTGATGTTCCTATTGAGGTCTATCACACCTCAGTATCAGGTCCTCATCAAACTAAGCCTCTAATTCTTCTTCATAAAAGAGGCAAGCCACAAAAGACTCTTCCTGGCTCCTCCCCAAGTCAGCATCAAGACCAGAGAGGGAAAATGTAATCGTTCCTATGACTGTAACTTTAATGGGACTGCTAATACCACCTGTGGGGGTGATGAGAAAGAGACGTCTTCCCTCTTTCTAGTAGCTGTTATGCATGTGTATGCATGAAATTGTCTTATATGTATTTCTTATAAGTATTACTGTGATGTATCCATTTGCTGTGAACCCCAAAATAAAATGCTTTTAATCAAACATATGGACAAGATCTTCATTCATATGTCCAAAAAGCCTCTCACTCAAGCAGACAGAGCCACAATGCATAATTATTTATGAAGAAAAAATGATGGAAGTATTTTTCACAGATTTTAAAAGATAAAAAAATCCATTACATAAATTATTATTTCAAATAAAAAAAAACAGTAACCAAATTATTATTCACAAGCTGCTACAGAACTTTTATCTTGACACTGATTTCAAATCACAATTAAAACAGGAGAATTTATATTGTTAATGGAATATAGTTTTTTTTTTTTCTCTTTTTAATTTTCATATATGATGTTTTATTGAAAAACAATGGAGAAATAAAAAAAAACTGAATTTTATTGATAATGTAATTAAAAATATTAAAATTACTCTACCTACAAAATTTTAAGTCTATAAAGACAATCTAATTACTCTTGACCACATTATCTTGAATGACTTTATTGTTTATTCCATAAGAATCATCAATTACATATTTCAATAAAGAATACAGCAAAAAAAAAAAAAAAAAATTAAATCAGATTCTTATTCAAATTCAAAATACATGTTTACACCAAAATAAGAATAGTTATATTAAAATATTGCTGACAGTACCTTATTTCCAATGAAGGGAGATGGGGTAAGAAGTCATTTCCAACAAAAAAGCACATAAAAACCCAATCATCAATAACTCGCTATAAGATCATCAAATATTAAGTTAGTTCATTTCTAATAGAAACATTTATGCAACTATTTTATTAATAGCAAATCATGAGAACATAAAAATAAGCAAATAGTCAAAATAATAAGCAAAAACAGAGCAATTCAGCATTAATTCATGCTTTTTATATCCAAACAAAATAATATATATATATATACATATATTACCTCTAAATCAAACTGAAATGGTAGATTATCCATAGTTAATTCTTTTGCAAGGTACTCTCTTAAAACATTCAACCTTATGAATATAAAATCCACATCTAGTTCTAATGGTTTTTGTAGTTCATCAAACTAAAATAAGGAGTAGGTAATTACTATTTCTCATCAATAGTTTACAAAAATAATTTATTTTGATAAAAATAAAATATTCATTTATATTCACTTCATCAGTTGAAAAATAAATATCCACTAACTTGTGAATAAATTAAAAGGAGCTCAAACTTGTCAAAAAATATTATTTTAAAAAATAAAATAAGAATACAAATACCATAAAATCTTCACTATAATACGCACACGTGTATAACACACATGCTTAATTTGGCACAAAATTTTCGAAAAAAATTTAAATTCTAATATATGCACTCATAACTTTCCATATTTTATTTAAAAAATGCACAAGTATTTATTAACATAATTGAAATTTTTAATAAATAAAAATAAATAAGACAAATTCAATACAAAAAACTTAAATTTTAACACAAAACAAACATTGCTGTCAAATTATTGGTCTTAATCACTTTCACTAGAACACAGTTTATCTATTGTTGCATCCAAGTCATAATTATTGCTGCTGTTGTAAGATGCAACATGTACTGTAAGTTCCAGTTGGTGTAAAACAATACCCGAGCAGCACGTGTGTTACAACAATCTTTTACCGCTGCTACAAATTCATTATTCGATATTTAAAAATCTTTTTTTAAATTTTTACACAAGTATAATATACACCCTGCTTTTTATGTACCAAAATGTGAAAAGAAGTGCAAATTTTGTCAAGATTTCATGATATGTTAAATACAATTAGTAGTTATTTACATTTGAGTGTATTAAAATTATTGGATTAACCTCACGAACTAAGGTAACTTTAAAAATCCAAGAAAAAAAAAAGAACTGCTTTCTAGCATGAAAAATTCATCAAAATATTTAAGACTTTCTTTTGAAATAAAGAAAAAATAGTGATTCTATAAAGGCATAATTTTTTTGTCATACTTTTTTAAAAAAATGAATTAGTAGATTTTTTCAACAGGCTTTAACCTGGTAATTCTAAAAAAAAAACACTTAAACCATCAAATATAGTGATAATGATTAAAGCAATTTTCTGAATACAGATTCATTACAGAAAGAGTAGGATATCTAATTATGTAATTACTAAAAGAATAGGACAAAGAAATTAGAGAATTTTTGTGCCAAGTATGAATCCTGAATTATGGACATTGATAATAAAAGGTAATGCAAACAGAACAGAAATGAAGGTAAATCCATTTCACTTAATGTACATGTAGAAAAGGTGTTTTTATCAACACTTTTAACACATAATCACTACATTACTTCCTTCATAATATTTTCAATCGCTGGATCAAAAATTAATACTTAAGATGTAAGGAATTACTCATTTTTTTCAGTAATATGATAGAATAAGGGTAAAGATGAAATTCAGCTTACATACAAAATTTAATATAAGTTCAAAATATAATGCCTGACAGACATTTATTTATGTATTCTTAAATTTTTTCTATTTCGGGTATTTTTAGTCCACTGAAATATTTTGATACATATCAAATACAATTTGTATTTATTAATTAAAAACGAAAAAGAAAAAATTATTTACTTATATAATTTAAAGCTGCATAAAAATATTTTTTAATAATACAAATAAAATAAATGTACTTACCTCACCTTGCTTTTCCTTAGCTGCTCCAGTACACTCTTTCATTTCATGACCTTAAAAGAAATATTTTATTTCAGAAATAACCTATGCAACACATAATAAATATTTATGATATAAAAGTTGTAATAATTTCATAAGAGAATAGGTCTGAAGAAAAATACATTATACAAAGGTTTTGAACCTTCTTCTTTACAAAACACACATAATTGCGTCACAACCACTAAGATATGAAAAGTAAAACCTCTGATTTCTGCACAAATAAATGCTTAAGATTTCATTCAATGTTTCAGAATGGATGGAGCGAAAATGTTGATAACTAATGCCTTATAAAAAAAAGTACACAATTATTACAACTGCATATTTTACCCTAGTATAAAATGTATTATTTAAATTTTTTTGTTTTTATATTCAGCTGAATTTCATATCATATCTTGCATACAAGAGCAAGAAATTCATTACAAAACTAGGGAAATGAAAATAAGAAAAATTACATGATATTTACAAATATAAATAATACAAATCTTATACCGATTTGACCACAGAGTTCACAAGGTCTAGGTTGATTTGGTTTGAATTCTTCTCGAATAATAGTAAAATTAGGTTCATGAGTTGCTAAACCTGAAACAAAAAATATTCACTTTGATAATTAGTTAAATTTTAAAATTACAATATTCATTTAAAAATGTTAAATATAATACAGAATTAAAAAAAAACATTTGAAATAAGAAAAATTCATGAGATATATATTAAAGCACATTTTGTTTGCACATATATTAATTTTTACTTTTAAAACTATATCACTATTTCTTAATAAAACACCATTTTATAAATGCCTTGCCCTAATTTCTTTTCCATTAATGGTTCTCAAACTGCAAATAATCATTAACTGAAAAATAATTAAATTACATATATAAACTTAATAAAAGCTTGAAAATATCAAAGAATTAAATTACAAAATTAAGAGCTCTAAAGCAAATCAAGCTGATCCATTGGGACTGATTTAGGAGTAGGATGAAGAAAAGTAAGATTTATTGAAACAACTGGATATTTCATTTAAGAAAATAAAACATATCTTGTCCTCTAAAATTTTTGAATGCTATAACAATTTTTCTCCCCATTACATTTTATCCAGTTACATAAGTAGTATTGATGGGTCATAATGAAATTACATAAATGTAGCAAATTTCATGTGCACATAACCAAAAAAATTAAACCTTCTCACTCACCTAAAACTAATGCGAGGCTCCTACAATAATTCAAAGAAACACAGTAAAAATCATTTTTCTCTCAATTTTTTCGCTTGAGTAACACCTCTTACCCATTTAAGCCTCAAATTGTTTTAGTATATCATAACAGCTGGCAGCACCAATCTTGAAAAATTGAAATCTTTGATTTTGTGAAAGAAATGAATGTTTTAATAATATCATTTGTTTGTTACAATCATAATTTTTTCCCTCCATTTATTAGACATACACTTTATTGGGCACCAAAACATGGCACGAGACAAAGCATAATTGCTGATTATATGGTGCAAAATTACTTCTTTGAAATTAGGAAATATATTCATTCTGTTCCAAGTAATGCATCTTAAAGATTAGCTGTATAAAATCAGACTACTATTAGACCACTTTTTTAGTGTTTACTGATAAGTACGAACAGGAAGAGTGCATGAAATGATTTTGTTCATAGGAAGGACAAACATCAAATAATACATAAGAGGTAAACCCCATTCATGGGGAATAAAATCCAGAGTATTAGCTGGAACTTCTGGCTATTTTATATCTTTCGAAATTAATCAAGGTGTAAATGCTGAATCTCAGGAATTTTGTAAAGAATTTTTAGCAGTTAGAAGTGAGCGAGAGGGTTAAAGTAAAACTGAAGTATTTTTAACTAACATTTAATTTTACATTTCAAGAAATATATAATTTATATACATACTTACCCAGCATAATTAAGTCAGCTGAAATATAAAAAAAAAAAAGACATTAAATCCTATTTATGGGGGGAAAAATTAAATAATTATTTTTAAAATTTTATGTTAATGCAAAAAATATACAAAAATTCGATATAAAAACCGTTTTTAAAAACAACGCTTTTATATGGTGGCAAAGTTTATTAGAGAAAATTATTGAAATATTAGTTAAAACTGTTAGTTATTTTTAACTTTAAAATTTACTTAGAAAGAGACATTTGTGAGTGTATTAAAAAAATCATAATACTCATAAAATCAAAACATGCATTTGAAAGTTTGTAAGTCATTCTATTAAAAAAATGGGAACCAGAATTCAGAAAAAATTATTGTGATAAGACATGGCGCCAAATATTGGAAACTTTCTTTCTTGCGAATGATTACTGACTAAAAGTCAGCAACCCTTACTATCTTGGAGATAGTATCTCCCCTTTGTAAGTACAAAAGTTTTACGATACCTCATGCGGTGTGGGGGGAGTGCCCGGTGTTCCCAGAGGGGGAAAGAAATTTTTTCCTCAATCCTAAAAGCGCCGAGAAGAAAGAATATTTTGACTTATTAAAATTATTGAAATGTTAGTTAAAACTTGTCACAAACGTCTAAATATTGCATTGTTAGGCGAGTACGAACGATTCCCAAAATTTCAAAACTCTAGCTTAAAGGGAAGTTGGTTAAAAATTAACGATCAAAAATTTGATGACACACTCACACCAAGTGAAATTCAGAAAAACGTTTTAAAAAGTTTCAAACAAAATATTTAATATTCTAATACAGTAGAACTTTGCTTAGTGAGCACCTCCCATAAGGAAAAATTAACATGATGAGCAACAAAAAAAAAATTTAATGACTTGTTTAATGAGCAACATTTTGCATAATGAGTGATGAAAGAAGGGGAAGGAAGGAAACCTCCTACATCAGTCCATATTTTTAGCCATAACACTAAATGTTGTTCGTGATCACTTTTTTTCAAATATGATTAATTCCTGTGGAGCCTGTAGTCAAAGATATTGTGTCTTTGGCCAAGATTACATGACTAAAGATGGATAACAATGATGTTGATGTGAAAGAGCACAGCTAACTTCCCATCAAAGAATTTACAGAGTTGCATTATATTTTACAATAAGAAGTTGATTTGACTTTGTCAAAGGAGGAGGAAAAGGTAACAGCAATATTTTGGAGCAATAGGAAAAATACTGCAAGCATGGGAAATTGCTGCATCGTACATTGAGAAGCACCATTCTAATAAGATATACACAATACATGCCACAAATGTATTGAATGGTAATGCTGTTATGCATTCTCACTAAATTTTGAAACATCAGTAAAAATGTCTTTAAATAGCTTTCTAATAATAATAATAAAAAAAAAAAAGAAATAAATATGGACCATAAATATATATATATATATATTAAAATTGAGTTCGCATTCCAAGTTAGTTCATTTCACAAAAGAAGAAAAGGTGAAGATGATTCATGCTCCTTACAATAAACATGCAATTTTTTTCAAATAATCATTAAACATTAATTTTTTTGAATATTTTTCTGGCATGAAAAGCATTATTGTATTTTACATTAATTTATATGGAAAAAAATTGTTTCATTTACAAAATTTCACATTACAAGTAAGATCCTGTAACAAATTATGCTCGTTAAGCAAGATTTAAAGGTACTATGTTTTAAATATTTATTTAATCAATATTTAATCATAATGAGACGGAGCTTTTACAATTTTTGATATAGGCTTAAACATTAAAAATTTTAAGAAAATAAATATTATGTTAAAGTACATATAAATAGACAATTGTAACTTTTAATAGTTACTAATCTCAGAATGATATTAGGAATTTCCATTACCATCAGCCCCACATAAACAATGTCGAGTATTAGCATCATGCTCTGGATTAGCTGCAAAAATAAAAATCAAACATCATTAAAAAAGTAACATCTACGTAAAATGTAGTGAAGTATACTTATGCTCAAAATGTAAAATAAATATTAAACATACAAGAAAGCAAAAATTTAATGCCAAAAATCTGAAAAACCAACAGATTTTTTTACAGAAAATTCAATTTCTGCAAATACATAAAAACTTCTTTTTGTCGTATGACAAAAATATAATTTGGTACACATAACAGATTATAATAAGCAAATCTTTTAATCTTTTATTCTAGGGTTTAATTAGTATTGTAGAGCCTTTTAATCAAAAGTGGGAATGAATATAATGATTAAATGACAAAATTAAAAAATATTTATTGCAAAAGAAGGGGGGGGGAATAGTATACTACAAACTATTATTATTTAAACCAAGTACTTTGCTAAAATATTTGAATGCCAAGTGAGTAAGTGAGTGAATGTAAATTTTATTGGCACAAGAACCAGATATGGCTATGCTGCGCCAAACAAGATTAAACTGTGGTCTAGACGTGAAGTTGAAAAAAAGGTAAAAATGGTTGACAAGAAGGAGGGTCGAAAATAGAGAAGGATCGCTAGGGTATCCCGGGAGTGCGTCACCCATGTTTACCAAAGACAGTAAACCCCATGGGAAAGAAAAAGATCACTAAGGTGCCTCGGGATCATGATGCCCGTACTTATCTGAAGAAGATTTGAATGCCAAAGCATGGTCGGATGAAAGTCCTACATAATGTTTTGAAAGACACAATTCTCAAATAGATGCATAAGAACATAAGAAAAAAAAAAGATATTTACAGCCCATCAAGATAAATTATGCTTAATGGAATGTAAGTACAAGATGGACAGAAATAGTCTAAAATTTGGAAGTAAAAAAAAAAAAATTGTTCGTAAAAGAAGGAAAAATTAATTTACTGATGATTATAGTATTGTCTATGGATCTTGCATAATTTAAAGCTACCATAATATCAAAAATAAACCACTAAATATAAATAAAACAGGATTTCTCAAACTATTTGATGCTTAAGTGAATAAGATGTACTAAAAAGATTATGCAGATTTTTTTTTAAAAAAAAAAAAAAGAGCGATGCAATATTTAAAGAAAAGCTATGTTTTTTTTTTAACTAGAAAACTACTTTCAAGATAAATATGAAATTTTTAATAAAATTATCACAATCAAGAACAATTCATTTAACAAAAACTCTAATGTGTGCTGTGTTTATTAAAATTATTTAAAAATTAATTAGAATGAGGCATATAAAGGATATATGGGTATATAAACTAGGGGGGAAGCAAGTTAAGCATTCATAAAAGAAAATAACAAATGTAAAAATGACTATATATCTTAACTAATAATTATTAAATTTTTATGTACTAACAATTCATTATTCAGATAACAAATGTATATATATTACATCTTTGTCTTCGAATAAAATCCATAATTTTATGTTCTCCTTCTCCAGGAACATTAGCATCAGACAAAATAACTTCAATATTTCTCCAACCTGGATCACTATTCAATCGATCATGAATGTAATAATGAAGACATTTTGCAAGCCGGTCCATAAATGGAGTACCCTAGAATACATTTTTAAAAAATCTAACAGATGAAGATAAATCCAATAATAGTCAATTAAATGTAATTTACTAATGGGTGATTATGAAAGCAATTTTTCTATTCATGTAAATGCTGTCATAAACATGTTTTTCAGTATCTGATTACATTCAAATCAAAAAAATTGTAAACATTTCTAACATTTAAGGCTTCATTAGGATTTCTGGAAGAAAAAAAAAAATATTAATCAAATTACTGGTATTGCATCATGCATGTGTGTTAGAAAAATCAAGTTGAGACAAGTTAAGATCAAACAATGACATAAATTGACAGTTAAGAGTGGCATATACATATAAGAAAGATTGAATAAGTCAAATTTAAAATTCAAACATAATTGAAGTGTGGATTTCCCAAATTCTTATAGTAAGAAATACTAAATTCTAAGTTATAATACTGACAAAATTAAAAACTGGTGTTTTGGTAGTCTCTTGAACATAATAAAAATAAAAGCTAAGTATAAAATATGGTACAGTAAAAGTTAAAACAAGGGTGAATTACTTATTTCCACTTGGTTACTAAAGATATTGCCTATCCATACTCCAAGCAATCTTAGGCCATTATCAAGATTTAAATGACCAATTTTTCTATATGCATTGATTTAAGTTTTTCCCTACTGTGAATATTTCATATTTTTTAACCATTATAAAGGTTAAAAAATATGAACTGAAGATTGCTTTATTAACGTCATACTTAGAAGCAACATGAAGCCTGTTGGTGATGGAACTTTTGAAAAGGTAATTTAAAATCTCGGTCTAAAGATGAGGACAACACCTGAGCTAGTACTCCTCCAAACTTCCATACCATGTCAATGAGAGGACTTGGAACCTTGACAGATTTATAGTGCATCAGCCCAGCTACACAGCAGGTCTTTAGTGGCAGGAGGACTCAAACCTATGATTTTACTGAAACAACACCGGCTGCAAGTTTAAGACCCTGAACTACTAAGCTACAGTGAGCAAGCATAGTTTTTTTTCTTTTTCATTTCAATTATGAAGTTAAAATTGATGAAGTACGATAAGAATAAAAATGCTTATATATTGTGAATTCCTAAAAATAATATGTATCATTTTATCTCAATCTAAAACAAATGTATTCTTTAGCAAAAAAATTTTTAAAAAATACATATCACTTAAATGGACAGCTTTCTTTAATTTCGGACAGCCTCTAATTGCATCGAAAAATCTTCATTAAAAATTTTCCAGAATCCTCACAGCAAAAAGTTCTCAGAAACCACAATATATTTACATTATATCTCAAAATATAATTAACTCTTCTTTTTTTAACAATAGTCTAGTTATTCTTTAAAATCATTTTAATAATCAATTATTTGTTCACAATTTTGAGATATACTTTTATTTATAAAAGGAATATTTCAATTTAATTTTAAGACTACCGGGACATGAGGAGGAATTATGGAATACCATGCCTAAGAATCCTTGCTTTTGTGATATATATCTTTTCAAATTATCAGTAGAGCTTCGATATTTTGTGTGCTTAATAATGATATTTTAATCATTCTTTAATGATTCCCACAGTTTCAGAGCTCTAGCTTGATGGGAAGTTGGTTAACTTAACGATTGAAAATTTGATGACACACTGATACACACACCAAGTGAAATACATAAAAACATTGTAAAAAGCATTAAAAAGAAATGTACATTTAAAATTACAACTCCCCTTCCTGCAAATAGCTTTTATCAAAGACAAATAGCTTCAATCCCTAAATAGGAATTTTTGGACATTAAATGTGTGTGTGCCAGAAATAATTTAAACTACTTACAGGTGTAATACAATTGCTGTCAAAATGATCTTCTTTAGCTTTCTCTGGAGGTAAATTAATTCCTTTAACAGACAGTTCTTCTCGCAAACGTGATATTAACTCAACTTTTTCCACAGTTTCTTTTGAAGCACGAAATCTTCTAGATCTCTGTTGATTCATTTTTGCTCTAGGTGCCTAAATTTTTAATTTTTCATAAATTAATTTCTTACAAAAAAACATTTATCAACTCATTACAACATAACGGCTTTGAAAATGACACAAGAAGAATGTAACAGTATATATATATACACACACAGTGGTGGTCTAAATTGTGGACACTTTTGGAAATGTTCATGTTTTTAAACTTTGTACGTGTATAGAAAACATTATATTTCACAAAACACAGAGACGTATATATCCTTTTAAAGAAAATTTAATACTGAATTCAATACAAAAAAGAAAATGTAAATATTTACAATACAAAAAGAGTTAAGCAGAAATAATTATCGATATATTAGATACTGATGATTGCCTTTATAGGATATGATAACCTTTATTTTTTATTACAGTTTCATATCAACGTTTCATTGAGCTGACAATTTTCAGTTCATCCTTCATGATTACACAATGCCAGGATACAATTATATCATCGATTAGTTCCATTTTATTTGATGGGCGCCTCATTTGGACAAGACTTTTCAAACGGTACCCCAAATTTTTGATAGGATTGAGGTCAGGAGTGTTTCCTGGCAAGGACAACAATTTAATGCTCATTGTATGGAATCACTCTTTCGATAATTTTGGTGTGTGGCAGGGAGCAGAACCCTGCAGAAAAATGAATGAAGCATTTTGGGGAAAGAGATCCCAGATGGAAGGCTAGTGTCAAGGTATTTTCTCGCATTCAGTGTCCCATCAATGACATAAAGGTGACCAGTACCATCTGCTGACATACAGGACTAAATCATAACACAAAGTGGGTTCTTCACAGTTGCTTGAATGCAATCAGGAAGAAGCTCTTCTCCTATTCTACGTCTTATTTATTTCCACCCATCACTATCGAATAACAATATCTTAGTTTTATCACTCCATATAACTTGTGACCACTAATCATCTGTCCAATAAATGTGTTCATTTGATGTATCCCATTAATCAACTGTAATCATTTTTTGCACTGCTGTAAATTGAGAAAAGGCTTTTTTCATGGAATTCTACCTATTAGTCCAACATCTGTTTTTCTTCTCCTGATTGTGTGTGAACTAACCGAAACACCAACATCATTTACATCACTTCTGATAATCGTTGATGACATTTTTCGATCTTGGAGGCTAAGTCTTCTTATTCTTCTGTCATTAACAGATGTAGTGTACCTTTTTTGGCCTTTTCCTTTGTTTTTTATTGAATTAGTTTCCTGATATTGTAAACAAAACTTTCGGATTCCAGATGTAGTCACTGAATCACCCACTTGTCTTGCAATTTCGGCAAAGGAAAGACCACTTTCTTGTAACACAATCATCTTACATCTCTTTATAGGGGTCCAATCTACTCTTTTATTCAATATCATTGCTTCTTGACTAATAATAGTCCATGTGTTGCTTCTAGTGCAATGTTAATAAAACTGAACAAAATCGAAACCTTCTTGACTAAATATTAAAATTTTTTACAAAAATTTCTTTTACATTTTTTTACTAATTTGATTACATAAGAAACAGTCTTTTTGCTACAGAACAAAGTACAATAATGACTTGTTCCAACTCATGTCAGCTCCTATTGTCAGTTACTAACATTTGATTGGTTCCCAGAACAAGAGCAGTAATTAACCAGGAAAGTTAGACATTCCAAACCACTTTATAACTGTATTTGTCTTTTAGATTAAAGTACGCATAACATTTTTTGCACTGCTAATATTTTAATTTTGTTTTTTCAAATGAATTCAATATTAAATTATCTTTATAATGATATATAGGATTTTGCATTATGTGAAACGTAACATTTTCTATAAGCTTACAAAGTTAAAAAACATACAAATTTCCATAAGTGTCCACAATTTTGGCCACCACTGTATATATATATATATATATATATACAGTGGTGGCCAATTTTTATGTTTTTTTAACTTTGTAAGCTTATAGAAAATGTTGTAAAGAAAGAAATGTGTGTAAAAAGAAGAAATGTGTATAAATGTGTAAAGAAGAAATGTGTGTATATATATATATATATACATTTCTTCAATCAATAATCATATCTCAGAATTTTTTTAAAGAGTTTTATCCTTAAAGAAATTTTTTGGAATAGAGAAATATATTTTTATTATTTAGTATAACCTAGATCCCAAATTTTGTGAAAATTTCAATTTTCCATAATATTATTTTAAATTCACACCAAGAAAATATTTAAATTAGTGAAATAAATTTTATATTTGCACTTATCTAATTTTCATAACTACAAAAAATCTGCATTGACCCAAAAACTTTTGCTAAATTTTTCATAAGAAATATTCAAAGCAGGAGAAGAAACATAATTTTCGACTTTCAAAATGCAGAAATGTATAATTTTAATATATTGTCTTTGACTTCGTTGGAGCAAATTCACTGGAAGCAACCCATTGTTTTGATCATTGCTTGGTTTCTGGTAGCACCTGGAAAACAGTCCACTGTGAGCAATTCCAGTACCAAACTAAACAAACTAACCTACGAATAAGTGTAAAATTTATTTTCACACTGTTTAACAGATGGCCACACATAATGGTAGCAAGTTGTCTTAATAATGTCATTTGTCAATAAATGCAGGTACTTTTAGTACCTCCCACATATTGTACTAAGAGAATGATTCATTAAGCAATTAATATTTATAAAGATTAATAAATCATAAAAAAAAAATTGACGTTTAATTTTCTTTCAAATTTTTTAACATCAGAGCATCAAATAAGAAGCTTTATTTAATATATTTTATCTAATTTCAAACTTTTTTATCTTTATTTTTGAAAGGAAAGAAAAAGAGATAAGGAGAAGTAATATTAAATAAGAAGCTTAACCATTAAATAAATATTGGATTTGATATTAATAAAATTAATTCAAAATCAAATGGTCAAATTATTACTATGGTAACTAAACACATTTTTATTTAACTGCGAGATAAAAATAAATGAAGATAAATCTGAAAAGTTTCCTTTCAAAAAAAAAAAAAAAACATGAAGGAAGAGTGGGGATGTTTTCTCTCCCAAAAACATTAAAATAAAGCCTATAAGCAATATTTCCACACATAATCAGAGAAAGCTTGGCTCATATTATCACAGACAATTATTTTTGTATTGATGCTCTCTCACTATATGGACTTGAAAGGAGTTCATAATTTATTATTTCTTTTTCTGCTTTAAATTTCAAGAACACTGGTTTCCAAAAATTAAGGAAAAATAAGAAAAATTGTAACTGTGAAATTTCTAAAGGCAGACATGAAAAAATTATGTTTTATAAATTATGCATAAAAGAAAAACATAAGGTTAATTCTGATACCTGTGTAAGAGCCCATAGTTCCAAAATGAGTGCCACGGAATCTCATATTTTTACATCTTACTTACGAACAGTCATGATTTTATAAAGAGTAAAATGCCAGGAGATAACCTTCATTCAAAAAGGGTATCATAAATTGAAAACATTTGGGAAACATTGCCGCAGATCATGAAAGTCAATAAGCAATTTCAGATAAACTATCAACACTAGCAATCATTCAGGCAACAAGAAATTCTTAACTCCATTTAAAATAGCAACAAATAGATACTTTTAATTGTGAATCCTATACTATATAAATTCATCTATATATGAATTTAAGTTATAGACACACAGTTCCCCGATGCTTTTTACAAGGCAATTTGGTAGATTCCAGAATTTCCCTTTTTGTGTATGCACACAAGTCTCAGAATCCTTAAGTTATAATGATAGTTCTCACGCATGCAAGTTGCGCTTTCTTCGAGCGGCCTTCAAGCTCGTTTCATGATTCTAGTAGTGAAGACTTGACTATTAATGATGACTATTAGTGATGGCTTTTATACTCTCTGTTGGGTAGTAGTGGGTAGATTAGCTGCTATTGGTTGAAGGGTAAAATGAAGAGTTCCTATTGGCTGTTGCTGTTCATACTGTTGATTTTTGGTGAAGTAGGGTCTTTGCTTGTATGAAGCAGTAGGATATGAAAGTCCTTTTTCTCATTGGATGCAGGAGTGCGGTGGGGAGGTGTCCTATTGGCTGCAATTACTAAGAAGAGTGGGTGTGGACTATCGGTAAAAGCTATGCAGCCGTGGAGAAATAAGTTTTTTAAGAATAACACATCAATCAATAACTCCCGAGACTAACCCAGAGATGGCGCTCGTAGTAAACCAGTAACCAGGTCTTTCTAGAGTACTAACCTTTGCTTGAAACGTGTCAAAATTTTAAGTCGATCGGACCAGAAACAGCTGAGTTATCGAGGTTGGAGTAAAGTCGTTTTGTAGTTTGTTTAAAAAATGGAAAAAACCGAGTTTCGTGTTCTGATAAAACATTGTTTTTTAATGGGTAAAAACACCGTGCAAGCGAAACAATGGATTGAAAAATGTTACCCGGACTCTTGTCCATCAAAAGCAACGATTTGTCGGTGGTTTGCCGAGTTTAAACGTGGTCGTACCGACACAAATGACGCGGAACGCTCGGGTAGACCTGTGGAAGCCGTTACACCGGAAAATGTGAGTGAAGTGACAAAAATTATAATGAAAGATCGTAAAGTGAAGCTCCGTGAGATTGCTGAGATGACACAGATATCATATGGAAGTGTATTTACTTGCTGCTATGTGGCCACAGTACACTGGTTCACAGAATAATTTTAATTTCTTTAAAAAGGCTCCCACAAACACCATCTTTATAAAATGCCCTTATCCGCACTTCTTCCACACTGGTCTGCAAACTGCAAAATAACTACCATTATCTGAAAATAATCTAAATCATATAAAACTCTAATAAAAGCCGAAAAAGACTGTGGTTCAATAAAATTAAGAGCCCCCAAAGCAAACTGCTTGATCCACTGGGACTGACTGGAGAGTAGGATGGAAATAGTGCTAAGATCGATGAAACAACTTGATATCTACTTTGAAAAATAAACATATCTTGTCCCCAAAATTTTAATGCAAGAATTTTCTCCCATCACTTTGAACATCCAGCCATGGAAGGGCAGGTGATTGATGGGCCTAATGAAATCATAAACAGCAACTCCTGGTGTGCACATGAACCAAAAATGAACCCTTCACCACCTAAACTAACACCTCCAAGAACAATCTAAAGAAATACAGAAACGCATTTTCCACCTTTTCTCGCTTGATAACACCCCTACCCATTTACCAACCACATTTAGAGTAGAATGAAGAACAGTTTAAGTGATAACTAATCTTGAAAATGAAATCTCTGATTTCAGGAAAAGAATTGCTCTAATAATGACACATAACTAAGAACTCTTTTCCCCATCAGAGTTAGACATATAATTGGACAAGCACCAAAACATGGTGGCACCAGATGTTGACACTGACGCAAATTACTTGAAAATTAGAAGAAACATATTCATCTTGTCCCAAAGTAATGAACAAAGATTAATGTAGAAACTCAGATCAATATTAATTTCTTTTTAGTGCCTGGTCAGATGGTACCACTGCAGGAGTGCATGAACACTTGGTTCAGGGAAGGACAAACACCAACAATACATAAGAGGTAAACTCCCATTCACATAAACAAAATCCAGGAGAAGGAGCTGAACCTTGCCATTTCTGAGCATCTCAACGAATCAAGGTGTAAAATGAACTCAGAACCTGTGAAAGAATCAAAGAAGGAGCTTTGAGAGGGACAAAGCAAACCTCCCAGCTGGTTTTAACTAAGATTAATCTATATCATGAAAATATATCTGAGAGGCTAATTGTAGCACTAAGTCAGCTGAAATATAAAGTGACATTAAATCATTATGGGGAAAATTAAAGAATCATTTCTTTGTAAATTCCATGTTACAAAAATAAAATTACATAAAACAGTTTAAAAACAACTTTTATATGGTGGCAAATATTAGAGAAAATCATTGAAATATTAGTTAAACTCATAGTTACTCAACTTAAAACTCTACTTGAGAAAGAGATGACTTGAGCAGGAGGCATTAAAAATCATAGCCAATTCACAAAATCAAACATGCATTTCCTTGAAAGCTAGAAGTCATCTTAAAATGGGAACCCAGAATCCAGGAGGAAAACCATTTATAAGAATAATGTTTCAACATTGAAACTCTTCTTTCTGAATGATCAATATCAAAAGTCAGCAACCCTACTGATCTGGAGATAGCATCTCCCCTGTGGGTACAAAGTTCTTACCAGACACCCTCATGCTGCGTGGTGGAGGGTGCACCCAGAGGGGGAAGAAATTCTTTCCCTAATCCTGCAAAGCAACAGAAGAAAGAGAATATCTTTGATCTGGCTGGGTAAATTATTAAAACAGGTTAAACTCACAAATCACTAAACAGACATGTAATGGTTAGGCTGAAGGCTTGTCCATCCTGCACTCTAAAACTCCGACGGAAGGAAGCTGAAAAATTAATCGACTCAAAATCTGATGATAATACCCAGCACCAAGGCAGAAATTGAAAAACGCTTTAAAAGCTCAACATTTACATTCTAATACAGTGAACTCTGAAGTTCAGGTGACAACTCATAAGAAAAACTCTAAGATGATGGCACAAAAATCTGACTGATCTGATGAATGATAAGACTGTACAATGAGTGATGAAAGAAGGGGACAATGGAACTCTGGCGATCATCCATATTTTGTTTACAACATCAACAGCACCTGTGACTGCCTTTTTCAAGAGGATGAACTGTGGATTCAGTAGTCAGTGAGATTGTGTCTCCGTTTCATGATTAGCCGATCAAAGATTGATTAATTAGTTAATGATGTTTGACGGAATGTTTAACTCCTGTCAAAGAATCCAGAGTTGGGATTATATCTTGCTGCAATGGCAGTTGATCGACTCTCAGCTACCAAAGAGGAGGAAAAGGTAACAGCAATGGATAATAGAAATACTGCAAGCATGGGAACTGTTTAACGAGAATGGAGAAGCAACTACCGAATAAGATACACATACAGAAAAGCCACAAATCACAGTCTGGTAGCCATGCATTCCACCTAAATCTTGAAAGACTATAAAAATGTCTAAATTAGCTTCTACACACAACAATGGTTAAAAAGAAATAAATATGACCAGCGGCAATTATATATAGCATTAAAACTGAGTCTCCATCCCAAGAATTCATTCCACAAAAAGAAGAAGCAGCAGATGACTATGCCCTTACAATAAACATGCAATTCTTTTCAAAGAATCATTTAACATTGAATTTTCGAATATTTCACGAAAAGACATTGCATTTCTAGCAACACTTTATATGGAAAAACTGCCTACATTTACAAAACTCACAGAATATAAGTAAGATCCCTACAAATGGAGAGTGCCTGCTACAAGATTTCAGCGAAAATACAAGGCCTTAAATATTTATCGAACTAATATTTAACCTGTAATGAGATTTGAGCTTTTACACTTTGATATGTATTTAAATATGTCTCCTGGGAAGAAAATAAACATTATGAAACAAGCATATGAAGGATGACCAGAATTTCTTTGAAGGATTAATCAGAACGATGGCTGAGAACTCCATTTACCATCCTACATAAACACCGGTCGAGCAGGCCAGTGACCATGCCCTGGATTACTTTGCAAAATAAAACCAACGACTCAGCCAAAAAGGTTCATTTAAAATGTGAAAGTAAGACACTACAAATAAAACAAAACAATGAGCTAAACACAAGAAAGCAAAATCTGAACGCCAAAACGAAAACCAATAGATCTTTTACAGAAAATCAATTCCGCGTGTGGCTCATGATAGAAAACTCTTTTAATGTGATGACAAAAAGACTCATACAATGCTAAATAGACAGGAACAAGGATAACTTTGACCCTTGACATCTGAGGGTTTTAATTATACTGTGGAGCCTTTGAACTCAAAAGTGGAACAGTTCAAGGTCTGATTGAACGAGCAAACTTAAAATATTTACTGGGAAAAGAAGTGGGGAGGGAAATAGTGACACATAAACCATTATTATCAAACCTACAATTTCTGGGAAGCACATTTGAATGCCATGAGGCGATGACTGTAACCTGAGCCAGCTGAACCAGATAGCACACAAAGCTCAAACAAGATTAAACCTGTAACTATAGTTGAAAAAGGTAAAATGATGACAAGAATAGATGGTCAGTAATAGAGGAAGGACCGCTTAGGGGTGATCCTGGAGCGTTTCACCCAGGCCACTACAAAGATAAACCTGGGAGAAAGACCACTATAAAGCCCGGGATCCATGATGTCCGCATCAGACCTCAGCTGAAGACTTGAGAATGCACAGCTGTGGTCTGATTGAAAACCCACACAATGTCTCTGAAAGATAACTCTCAAACAGATTTTAATAAGAACATAAGAAAAAGATTATAAGTCCACCAAGATAAACTTATGCTAATTGGAATGTAAGGCCAGCAGATGGACAAAAGGAATCAAAATCTGGGCGAAAAACGTCTGTAGAAAACCTGACCCCACTGATGATTTATAGACATTTATCCATGGATCCTGGATAATCGGTGCCTGCCACCAGCTAACATCTAAAATAAAACCAATAACATAAAATAAAACATAGACTTCAAACATTATCTTGATGCCATGAATAAGATAACAAAAGATTATGATCTTTCTTTAAAAAGACACGGGATGCAATATCGAAGAAAGTATGTCTTTTCTTGAACTAAAACTACTCTTCAAGATAAATAAGAAATTTTACAAACTTATCAACTAAGACAATCCATTTGACAAAACTCCAATGTGCTGTCGGCTGAAACTATTTAAAAATTAATAGATTGAGGGGCATATGTATATGGTATAACTAGGGGGAGCTAGTTAAGCATTCATAAAAGGGAAAATAAATAAATGTAAAAATGACTAGATCTTAGAACTAATAACTATTAACTTGGTATCAATAATCTAATATCTAGATAATGTATATATATTACATCTTTATCTCAATAAATCCGAAGGTTCTCCTCTGAGGAATGATATGATTGACAAAATAGAATTTGAACATTTCTCCAACTAATCATTCAATCTACTGGACGAATGTAATAATGAATATACATTTGGCAAGTCGACTCATAAAATGGAGGCCTTGAATACATTTTTAAAATCTAATAGATTGGTAGAGTTAAATAATAATAGTCAATTAAATGTGAACACTAATGGGGTGATTATGAGCAACTCTTCTATCTCACAAATGCTGTCATAAACAGATGTTCTTTCAAAGATTGTATCCAAATCAAAAATTGTAAATACTTAACATTTAAGGGCCTAATTAGATTCTAAAGAAAAATATTCAAATTAATAGTAATACCATGCATGTGTTAGAAAACTAAGCTGATAAGTTAAGATCAAATGAATGACATAATTGACAGTTGGAGGGCATACATAAAGAAAGACTGACAAGCCAACGAAAATTCAAACATAATTGAAGGGTGGATTTCCAAATTTTATAGTAAGAATAATTAAATCAGTTATAATACTGACAAAATCTAGTGTCTCAGGCTTTGGCAGTCTCTTGAACAATAAAATAAAAGCTACATAAAATATACAGTAAAAGTTGGCAGCATAGTGAATTGATTTATTCCACTAGTTACTGTGATACTGTCATCCATACCCACAACTTAGGCCATTACTGGCCTTAAATGACCAATCTTCCATGTAATTGATCAGCCTTCCCTCATCAGGATATTTCCATTCTTTAACCACATGGGCTAAAAATTGGCTGGTCCTGATCACTATGACACCACACTTAGAAGAAATACGAAGCCTGCTGGTGAGTTGAACCAGTGCCAGAATTCTTAAAAACCGGGTCTAAAGGAGGACAACACCTGAGCCAGTAATTCAAACTTCCAGGCTACCAATGTCACGTGAGGAGACTCTGGAACCTTGATAGATTTGAGAGTGGTCCAGCCACACAGAGACCCTGAAAGGAGGATCAAACTCATGATCTTTACTGAAACAACACCCAGCTGCAAGTTTAAGACTCTGAACTGTTGCTTTGCAGTGAGCAAGGTTTTTCTTTTCAGCTCTTTAACTATGAAGAACACATGGGCGCACATAGAATAAAAATGCTTGTGGACCTAAAAGAACATGTAATGAATTTTGACCTCAATTCCAAAACAATGTATTCTTTTAGCAAAAATTTTAAAAATATATCACTAAATGACAGTTTCTTTGAATTCTTCGACAGCCTCCTGAATTCACCAAAACTTCTACTAAAATTTTCCAGAATCTCACAGCAGTTCCTGTGAAACCACAATATATTTATACTATATCTCAAAATATAATTAACTTTTTAACAATAGTCTAGGTTATTCTTAAAAATCATCTTACTAATCCACTATTGTTCAGCTAATTGATATACTTTTATTTATAGTGCTGAAATATTCTAATTTAATTCCACAGACTATCGGGATGAAGAGGAGGAATAAATAATACATGCCTAAGAATCCTTGTTTCAAGATATAGACATCTTCAAATTCATTAGTAGAGCCTGGAGCATTCTAGTGTTTAATAATGATTTTAACTATCTTTAATGATTCCCATTAGCTTCCAGAGCTCCATTTCTGATGGGAAGTTATTAACTTAATCGCATTGAAAATTTGATGACACTGATGGGAGCACAGCCACCATGAAATAGACAAAACATTGTACATTAAAAGAAATGGCTACTTAAATTGCTAACTCCTTCCTGCAAATATTTCTTATCAAAGATAAACAGGCCTTAATCCCAACAGGGAATTTGACATTAAATGTAAAATAGGATCATGAACTACTCTACAGGTGCAATACAATTGCTGTCAAAATCGATCTCTAGCTTCTGAGGCAAATTAATCTTTAATAGACAGTCTCTTCCTAAACTGATACATTAACCCACAACTTTCTTCCACAGTTTCCTTTGAAGCACTTAAATCTTCTAGATCTCATGTTGTTGATCCATTTTGCTCTAGGTGCCTAACTTTAATTTTCATAAATTAATTTCTTATAAAAATATCATTTATCAACTCATCATAACATAACGCTGAAATGACACAAGAATGTAACAGACATATACACAGTGGTGGTCTAAATTGTAGACACTTTGGAAATGTCTTATACCAACCTCTTGTAATGCATAGAAAAGATTATATCTACAAACACAGAGACGTGAGGCATATCCCTTTAAAGAAAATCTATCATTGAATACAAAAAGAAAATGTAACATTTCATACAAAAGAGTTAAGCAGAAATAATTATCATATATTAGATAATTTCGATAGATTGCCTTATAGGAGGCGGGAGCAACTCATTTTATTACAGTTTCATATCAATGCCTACTTCTGAGTGTTTCTGACAATTTTCAGCTCATCATCCTTCATGACAATGCCAGGATACAATTATATCATCGATTAGTTCCATTTTATTTGATGGCTCTATTTGGATGCAAGGTATGACTTCTAAACGGTACCCAAATTTCTTGATAGGATTGAGGTCAGGCGTTTCCTGGCAAGGACAACAATCAGAATGCCTATTGTGGCTGAATCACTCTTTCATTAATTTCCAGGTGGCAGGGAGCAGAACCCTGCAGAAAATTAGAATGAAGAATTTGGGAAAGAGATCCCAGATGGAAGGCTTAGTCAAGGTATTTTCAGATTCAGTGTCCTGACCAATGATATAAAGGCAGACTAAATGACCATGACATACAGTGATAAATCATAACACAAAGTAAATTTTCACAGCTGCTTTGAATTGCAACTTAGAAGAAGCCTTTCCATTCTAAGGCCTTATTTATTTCCACCCATCACTATCGAATATCTTAGTTTTACTACCTATTATAACTTCAGACTAACACTAATCATCTGTCCAATAAATGTGTTCATTTGATGTATCCATTAACTGTAATCATTTCTTGTACTGCTGTAAATTGAGAAAGGCTTTTTCTATGGAATTTACCTATTAGTCCAACATCTGTTTTCCTCCTTAGACGTGTGAACTAACCAAACACTAACATCATTTATACTCACTCTGATAATCAAGATTGATATATTTTCTGGATCTTGGAGGCTAAGTCTTCTATTCTTCTGTTTGGCCACACAGAGATGGAAAATTTTTGGCTTCTTTTCCTTTTGTTTTTATTGAATTGAATTTGATATTGAACAAAACTTTCGATTCCAGATGTAGCTTCAATGAATCACCCACTTGTCTTGCAATTCTGCAAAGGAAAGACCACTTCTCTGTAATGCCAACTCACTACATCTCTTTATAGGTATCCTAACTCCACCTTTATCTAATATCACGTTTTGACTTAATAATGTTTAGGTCCATGTTACTGAAAAATTAATAAACTGAAACAAAATCAAACTTTCCTTGATTAAATATTAAATTTTTACAAAATTTTACATTTTTAATACTAATTTGATTTCATAAGAAATAGTCTTTTGCTACAGAACAAAGTACAATAATGACTTGTTCCAAATTCCCAGTGCCAGCTCCTATTGTCAGTTACTAACATTTGATTGGTTCCTGTGAAATGGAAGAGCAGTAATTAACCAGGAAAGAGATTCCAAAAGTTCAATTTTATAAATTGTATTTGTCTCTTAGATTAAAGTACTATTAACATTTTACACTGCTATCATTTTAATTTATTTTCAAATGAACTAACATTAAATTCATCTCTTTATGTTTTATATGACGATTTTGTACTATGGAACGTAGTGAGATTTCTATAAGTTTCATAGTTAAAAACATACAACTCCATATGTCCGATTAACACTTAGTTATATAGAGCATACAGTGAAAAAGGCTTAATTTTATGTCTTTAACCTCGAAGTTTCATAGAAAACGGGCTTTCAGGAAAAGAGGCCATCAGTAAAAGCAAGAAGAAATGTATAAATCTGCAGTTGTATTGAAAACGTAAGATATGTTATATATATTACATACATTCTCCAATCATCCAGCATCCTAAGAATCCTTTAAAGAGTCTTTATCCCAAAGAAACTTTGAATAGAGGCAGAAATAGCATTCTTTATTATTTAGTGTGAACTTAGATCCCAAATCTTGTGAAAATCCCCAATTCTTCCACACATTATTTTGAATCTACACCAAGAGAGTACCATTTGAATTATAGAAAATAAATGAGTGAGCCTGGTAACTCTATCTGAATTTCATAACTACAAAATCCATTGACCCAAAACTTCTACAACTTTTCATAAGAAAGATCTTGAGAAGAAACACATAATCTCTGATTCTCACAAATGTGCAGAAATGCGGCTAATCTTAATATACTTGTCTGACTCGCTGGATAAATTCACTGAAGAACCCATTGTTTTGACTTCATTGTTTTATTCTGGTGAAGCACCCGGAAAACAAAGTCCCACTGTGAGATAAACCAGTAACCAAAACTTAAACCATCCCACAGAATATGCAACTATTTTCAGAATTGTCAATAGATGGCGCTGCCAGCAATGCAGTAAGTCAGTTTTAATACCTTATCATCATAAACGGCAATTCTAGCACCCCACATATTGTACCAAGAGGTCGATTCATTGGAGCAACACATTTATAAAGACTTAATAACCATAAAAACTGACGCTTAATCTTCCAAACCTTTAACACTGAGCATCAAATAAGAAGAAGCTCTATTTCCATTTCATTTCCGATTCCACTCAAACTTTATCTCTTATTTTGAGGCCGGTGAAAAGAGATATGAGGAAGTAATATTGTACCACAGGTTTAAACCATTAGTTAGTTATTGATCTGATGACAAAACTACATCCAAAACTCAAATGAATAAATTATTAGCTATGGTAACTAAAACATATTTCTATTTCTAACTGCTAGAGATAAAAATAAATGAATACAACTGGAAGCTCCAGATGAATAAAGAGTGGGATGTTTCTCCCAAAACATTAAAATAAATATAAGCAATATTTCAATATAACTGAGAAAGTCATATTCCAGCATTATCACACAGAGCTAACACTATTTTGTATTGATGTTCTCCTCCTATATGGACTTGAAAGGAGTTCATAATTTATTATTTCTTTCTTGGCTTTAAATCAAGAACATTGGTTTCCAAAATTCATGAAAATAAGAAAATTGTAGAACTGTGAAATTTCTAAAGGCAGATATTGAAAATTATGTCTTTATAAATCTATACAAAAGAAAACATATAAGAATGATACCTGTAAGAGCCCATAGTTCCAAAAATGAGTGCTACTTGAACTTACATTTTATATCTTGATTACTAACAGCTGCAAGGATTTTATAAAGATAAAATGCCAGGAGATAACCTTCATCCAAAAAGGCAGCACTAAATCAAAAACATTTGGGAAACATCACGAGATCAAAGCTCAATAAGCAATTTAGATAAACCATCACCACTAGCAATCATTCAGGCAACAAGAAATCTCCAACCTAATAAAATAGCAACAACAGATACTTTTAATCAGGAATCTGATACCATATAAATCCACCATATGCTGAACTTGCCATAGACACAGTCTCCTGATGCTTTAAGGGCGTATAACTTAGTAGATCCAGGACTCTTTGTGTACATGCACACAAGTCCCAGAATCCTTGCCACTGATTCTCACGCGATGCTGCTTTCTGAGCGGCCTTCAAGCTTCATGGGTTTCCATGATCTCCAGTAGTGAAGACTCACTAATGATGACTCATTATGATGGCTTTATACCTCCTGTTGGGTAGCAGGGTAGATTAGCTGCCATTGCTGAAGGTACCAGAAGAGTTCCCACATTGCTGGGTTGTTCATACTGTTGACTTTGGTGAAGGGAGGGTCTCTGCTTGGCATGGAAGCAGCAGGAGCTGGTGAAGTCCTTCACTGGGATGCAGGATGGCGGGAGGCTCTGCATTACTGTAAATCACTGCTAGGAGGGTGGACTATCGGCAGCCGCCATGTCAGTGGGAGAACAGCCTTTAAGAATAACACATCAATCACTAACTCCTAGACTAACCCAGAGATGGTTTCGTGAGTAAACCAGAACAGGTCCTCTTCTAGAGGCCACAAGGAACCTCTGGTTTGGAAACGGGCCTGCACCTGGTCGACCGGATCCAGAAACAGCTGAGTTTAGAATCCCAGGTGGTGGCTGGAGTAGCCCATGGTGCCTTGTCGCAAATTGAAAACCGAGTCTCCGTGGTCCCTGATAAAATACTTTGAATGGGTAAAACACCTGTGTTAAACAACTGACTGAAAATGCTTGAACGGACTCTTGTTATCCATCAAAAGCAACTATGACGACGTGGGTGAACACAGAAACGTATCAGACTACACAATGACGATGGAACTGGGTAGACCTGGGAAGCCGCCATACCCGGAAAACGTGGAGGCTGAGTAAAAATTATAATGAAAGATCGAAGCTGAAGCCCAGGAGGAGGATCATGAGATGACAGATATCGCCATAGTGAAGGTATCGGCGGGGTTTCTTTGAAGCTTAGCTGAAAAGGTTTCTTTCCATGGGCGCCAAAGCATTTGTTTCTCGATGAAACAAAATGGAACCAGCCCACATGATCCTGAAAGTTTTCGTTGATGACAAGCATTTCATCAACAAAAGATTCTCATGAAAAACCTTTCTTTGAAAAAGATCTTAAAAGCATTGAATACTAGATCCTGGGCAGTGATTAACAAAAGGTGTT
>BMAW01051863.1:357116-383374 GCA_019974015.1 Nephila pilipes
ATGTTGATGAATAAAAAAAAAATTGCAAAAAAAATGTTGTTTTCAATGTTAGACTCGGGAGTTATTGATCCATGTGTTAGTTATGATCTGATTTAAATGTAATTTACTTGAGTGGCTATTGATGTTTAATAAAACTAGGCTGGTTGGTATGAGTCTAAAAAGATTCTTCTTGGTCTTTTGGTACTCTTCTAATGAATTTCACAGCTATTAATTCTTTATATAATTGCTAGAAAAAAGATAACAATTTTATCAGAAACTTTAACAATCAAACACTTGTTGATCTTTCAGCAAATTCCTTCAAATATCCATTACTTAAAGAGTGTTCTTCCTTGCTTAGTTTTTTTCATTTTGCAAACAGTTTTATTGATCTCTACAATATGTTTAGGCTCTTAGTTTTTCTCTCCCTTTGGACTTGATAAAAAGGCTGTTTAAGCATACTTCTTTTAGGTAATTGTTCCAACATTGCTTATCCATTTTCAAGTAATCATACTCATCAACAAAATTTCACAGTTTTAAAAACTATGTACTGCATTTTGTTTTGTAGCATGTAGTTTCCTGATTACCATTTTTTATCCCAAAAAAGGGGATGAATAAAAACAGAGAATTATCAGGTCACATTAATAGCAGATAGAACTCTCATTTAAATGAGGGCTAATCAAAATATGCCAAGTCACATCAAATAGAAAATAATTAAAAAGAAAAATGTGTTTGATTTCTCATTTTCCATTATTCGTCATATATTACATTGTTTTGCAACACTTTTAATTTTTGATGTAAAATTGCATGATGTACAACTTTTTTCTAGTTAGGTGAAAATGGTTGAAGAGATTTTACACAAGTACCTTGCTTTTTCTTCTTGAGAATACACTAAATGTAAACACACAAAAAACACATAATCCAAATTCAATGTGTGATCACCTTCAATATGGAGTGCAATTGCCATACTGGAACAACAGTAATGTTCTGTGTCCAAAATGATTGTGCTTATTAACTCAGTTACCTGCAAAGCCCAATATTTTGTGAAGACAGTTCAAAGACTCTAAAGAATTGCAGGGACTGGAACAAGTGAAGTAATAAATCTCTCTAAGACATCCCAAATAGACTCAGATTCAAAACCACAGAACATACTGATCTCTCTCTCTCACACACACACACTCATGCATGCATGCATGATTTTCAAATTTGGTGTTTGATTTTTTTAAGTGTGTTTTTAAAAGTAACAAACAGTACATGTTGCAGCAAGATCTTCACAGCCCAAGAAAAAGAAAATAAATAAAAATTGACTAATGGCAAAATATTAGAAAGGAGTGACTTCTCTAATTATAAGAGTACAAAACAATGAAGATTACAGTTGGGATTCTCCTAGCGAATTGGAAAGAGATTCTAGCAGCACCACACAAATCTGGCTTCTTAAGTCCACCAAAGCATCAGTGGTTGTGAATGTATTAATATGACAAGGATTCCTGGCACCAAGCCAGATTGACAACTACTTCAGTTACTATATAAACAAAATCTGGACACAACAGTAGAGTACAGACCTCCATTGATATATACTCCAAATGACCTATGTGTCTTTGCTAATTAAAACTTTTATTTCAGTCATGAGGTGCAAGAGGTACTAACAATGATGAATGTCTTGCTTATAACTCTCCTTCTATAGCTTTTGTGCACAGTTGATTTGGATACTAGCCATTCAGTGGCTGCTACAAGGAAATACCCAAGTCGGGTTTGTTGCAGAAATGCTGTGCTTCCTTGATTGTATGTTCTAAAAACTGATTTTGTTCTTAGAAATGCAGTCTATGAATTACAGATATTTAAAAAAATAAAAACATTTAGAAATAACAGATTGACAAAAAATTAATGATACAGGTAAGAGATACTCACTACACCATCAATTGCCATGTAAAGTAATCTACGAGGCCTTACAATGCTGAAAATTCGATCAATGTACTCAAAAATTGCAATCATCATCTCTTCCTCATCTTTTGGAGCAGGCCTAGAGAAGAAACAATAAATTATAAAAAAACACAATGTTTATTAAAAGATTCTGGATTCTTCATCTCAATGCCTCATTTCAAATTACTGTAAGAACAGAAAAGACATTGTGAAATTAAAATGTAAATTCACGTAACATAAAATTATAAAGATCTTACTTGTTTTCAGGATGGCAACAAGGATGTATAATACCATTCATGTCAAGATACAGGTTATCAAATTCAACATCATTTGGATTTGGTTGTGAAGTATCAACTGGAATTTTCTCTCCATTAACAATTGCTGGCTAAAAAAATAAATATTACACATTGTTACTTTTCTTTTAAAATCTATACAAAATATAAAAAAAAGGGGGGGATTCCTCTTCCAATTTAAATTTTACAAACTTTCTCATATAGAAAAAAGTCAATTTGTGTTAGAATAATAATTAATCTTTTTTTACTTAAAATTATTCAAACTTTTATAAAATTACCTGTATCAATATAAATTGATTTATTGATAAAATGATTTAATTCACTTTTTTAACAACTTTAATTCCTTTTTAACAATTCAATATTTTTCTTACATATGTATTTTGAAAATACTAATTTAATCAATCAAGCTTTAAATAAATGATAATTCTACTAGTTCAATTTTATTATACTCATATATAAAATAAAAATTTCTATTATGTTGATATATCTTTATCCAATCCATTGCCAAGCTTATATCCAAATTAGCTTTATGAATCATTGTTAAAAAATCATTTATTCAATACAGTATTTATCACATTTCAAATGATTACAAAAATAAGATGGTTTAAAATACCAAACCAGCCTTTTTCATAAATATTAGACACGAGAAAAATATATTTGCATCACACATTTTTTTTTTTGCATCACAAGCATTTATATATCATCAGCATTCAATAAATCTGAATCACTATGAGTAGAATCGCTTTTCACAGATATAATTAAGTTTTGATTTTTCTACATTTCGTCAACAAGTCCTTCAATTTCCTACATCTCTTTCTTGGTAATACAATTAATGAAATTCGCTCAATTCTGAACAGAGACCTTCTCTATTTTTTGAATTACAAGATCCTTTATATCATAAGTTTAAAAGTTGTGTTTTCCCTTACAAGTCATCTCAATGGGATTGAGCTTGCAGTGATAAGGGGATGGTCTTAAAACTTTTTGGCTAAATGTTTCTGCAATTGCTTCTATTTTATAACTGTAATACAAATGCTTTATTTTGCCGAATTTCAACAAAAGTTCAATTTTTATCATATTTGGGTTCCATATGTAAAAATTCTTTACTTAACTTCTTATTACTTTTTATTATCCTTTAACTTTATACTTTATAGAACTCATAACTTTTTCACTATACTTTTTTCTTTACTTTTCACACATAACTTAGTCTCACTAACAATACCACGACTGTTATTTATGTTTTGTACTTTAGCTTACTTAGCTATTAAGTTAGTTTACTTTCTCTTGTCATTATTCTATGAGATCAGACACACTTTTTAGTAACAACAATTGACCTTCATTATTTCAAAAACTTTCGTGTTACCCTGGTGATCAGTGCAAAATTGCCTTTAACATTCAATCACCCCTGGCCAACTCGTAGTTTACATGTGCTCTGCTCGGAGACTAGTTCAGATATGATCTGTGGGGATTGTGTGACATCTTACACTAACCCCTGTACAAAAAAAACAAAAAAAGGCACAGAAGATAACACACATAATTTTCTTTTGTGATAACCACTCCTGAATTGCACTTTACCCTTCAAACTTGTGGAAATTTTCTCCTTCATAGAATTGTAACATTGTTCATCATAACAATGCTTTTGGATTTTGATATGACATTTTCAACCCATTTCTCAAAAAGGTTACCATTCATTTCTTAATGATAGTCCACAGAATTTTTTTCAATAAAAGATACCTGTCAAATCCCACACAAATCCTATATTGCTTCTAATGTGAGTTAGGATAAGTCTCCTTCCTTTGCTTTTAGATACAATTAAACCTACTGTTAAATTAAAAGAGGAGGCATTATTACGTTTTCCTTTTTGCAAAGGGATAACTCTATTATGCTAGAAGCGTATCTGGAACTGCAATTGAATAAGGCAAAATAGCTCTTAAAAAATCATAACATTAAAAATAATTCTGGATTCTGAAAACGATAAAAATATCCAGCCAATTCAAAAATCAAAAACGTTTATTTCATAGAAACCAAACTAAAAATTGCCAAAATACAGAAACAAAACTTTTGCTTAACATTTACATTAGATTACAGTTAATGTGCACAAGTATAGATACCATGAATTAATAATAAAAAAAAAAAACTCTGAAGACATGACAGCTTCATAACTGCATTTAATTTTTTTGTCTTGCCACATTTGACTCTGAAAATGTCCTTCATTCACCCAGGTCTCATCCGAATAATACATTGATGCATTTTCTTTCCTTAACTCCCTAATATTTCACTAATAATTTCTGCAACATAAAATGATGTCTTGTCTTTCAAGATGCACAGCCAATCTTTTCCTTTTTTCAAATGAAAATCCTATGACTTTCAATAACCTGTAAGAGGTAGCCTGGCTTATGTTTCCTGAAAAAATAATGGTGTAATTGTTCGATTCTTTCAAAGCTTTGTCTGAAGTAAAAATCTCATTTCTACAGAAAAAAAACTATGAATTTTTCATTGTATACATGACAATGTAAAGTCATCACACTTTATCAGCATTCTGCTCTTCTGCCATTCTTTTTCTCAAGAGAATTTAATGCCTACTTTTCTTTTTTCAAATGAAAAACTCTCCGGGCTTCACTTCTGATTGATTTTCTTCGCTTTCACGGTGCATACAACGTGGTCAGTGACATTCCTTCTACAGCCATATTTAGTACATCAAAAAAAATCGAAGAAAATAGCACGAGAGGTAAGAATTGGAAATATGATTGAAAACCCATAGCAAACAACATAGAATTGGCATGGAAAAGTAGCAAGCTCACTAGGAATGTTACCTTGAAAACAGGTTTTAAGCTCAACTGGATTTCTATCACATCACTGTTTTGACTAAATTCATTCACTTAGTTTAAAAAATAAATGTCTTTCATATGTTATTTACATGAAATATATCCTTAAAATTCCAATTTCAATAATGTATGACTTTTTTTACAAATTTCTATGCATTTTCTTTATTTAAAATTCCAAAACAAGATGGTACTATTTTTCAACCAGATAGGTATAATTTCTACCTTACCCAATGCTGAGAAGTTAAGGTGAAATGGAGAAAACTACTAACGCAATTATAATGTCATAGTGAATAGAATGAATAATTTCACACAAAAAAAATAACAATTTGAAAAAAAAAAAAGAACCATAATAAAAAGTAAAATTATTTTTATAGCAGGTGTAAAACTTTGACAAGCATGAGATAAATTATGTTGAAAACCCTAATAATAACAAATACAGAATTAATATTTTAGTCACATAATATCCTAAATAAGCATGATATAATAATTTAAAGTTTTTTTTAATTAATTAAAGTATTTTTTTCTTCCTAAGATCCTCCAATTTTTTTTAATTAATTAAAGTATTTTTTTTCATCCTAAGATAGTTTATTAAATACCACTCAATTAACGCATTCAAACCAATAAATTAACTGATTATACCAAAATAATTGAATAAAATTTTTATTCTTTGAACTTGTAGGGAAAAAAAATATTCAATCATTAATATACAGTATACCCTCACCCATTTGCAGTTCACCATTCGTGGCCCCACATACTCGCAGATTTTGCTCTCTCAGTTTTTTTCTGTAATTTTGGCAATTTCAGAGAAGCTGCATCTGCAGATACAGAAGCTACAGAGAAGTATTACAAGACCTTTAAGCAATTCATTAAGGAGAAAGGATTCAAACCAGAACAGGTATTTAATATGAATGAAGCAGGACCAGAACATTTCTCACAAAGGATGAAATGAAAGCACCAGGATTCAAAACGCAAAAGGACAGAGCTACACTTATTACGTGTGACAATGCTGCTGGCTGGATGATGAAACCTGGTGTCTCATTTATGAATCTGCAAATCCCAGTGCTCTCAAGAAAAAAACTTTACCTGTATTCTGGATGCATAATTCCAAGGCCTGGATTACAAAGGTCCTGACACCACATTCTGATTCTCCTGAAGAAACAACATTTCCTCCTGAAGAGGAGGAATTGCCTGAACTGCTGTAAAGCCTCACATCACTGTCATCATATTCATCCTCATCATATGGTACAGCAAATTTTATCATTCATTATTAGTGAGTATATACAATAAATAAAATTGAAATGTTTTTAATTTATCATTACTACATTACTACTGTATTAATGAGTAAGACTGTCTTTAGAATGTGTTTGGGAAGCATATTTGAGCATGTATAATATCATACATAGGCATTTTAAAACTGCATCAAAATTTGTGGATTTTTTGAGATTTGTGGGAGGGGAAGGAACATATCCCCCACAAATAGCAGGGGGAGATACTGCAATATATTAAGGTGTATATATTTATTGTACAGAGATAACAAATCAACTATACATGATAAATGTAATTTTTGTTTTTGCTCATCAAATCTGATACAAATGTGGAAGAAAAATTTTTTTATGTAATATTTTTTTAATAAAAAATACTTTCAAATTTATTTGTTATTTACTCACTTTTTTTTCAATACAATGAACAACTATTGATGGACATTTTCGACTCAACCATCTAAAAAATGCTGGAACTCCCATAGTTTAAAAGGTTTTCTGAAAAAAACATTACAATTAACATACTTAATAATGAATAAATATATATAAAAAATAGATATATTAATCTCAGTTTCTACTATGGCTTTGATTTAGAATTCATTATAAAATTTGAATTAAAATTTAAGTACTTGTCAATTATAGTGGCGCCCGCAAAATTACAATTTCGAACGTAGACGGAAAATCACCTAGCAGTAAGATTTATCCCCATTTATTGTTTGGTTGTAAACTCCTAAGGTTGCGTCCTAAAGAAACAGCACTTCCTTTTTGTAAAATATTGCTTGCCTGTAAACATTACCTATTTTGTATTTTTTTTTAAATACCTATTTCGTTGCCTTTGAAAATGTCGTTAACAATTATCAATTTACCAAACAGCGAAATGGATAATGGTTTTACAAATTTCAAGGTACAATTTTGTAGATCCGTCAATGTGAGATCACACGCAAAATGTTGAAAGAATGTAAGGTTCTGCAATGTGGCGTAACAAGAAACAGCACAGTATGGCTCGGCATCATCTAGAATCCTATCTGGCAGAATTTAAGTGGAGAAAATATGTAGGAAAAAAATGCTTTCTATAAAATAGTGAACACAATTTCGGAAATATGGAATTTTATGTAGATCGATGTTCTAAAAGTTATTTAAATATTAATATTAAACATCTAAATTTTTATAGTACTTATTGGGATGAGATTTATCATTAAACATAAAAAGATTATTAAATAAAAATATTATTTAAAAAAGTTTTATATTATTTATTGATGTTTTATTTGTTTTCCTACATTTCAATTTCGCGCTCCTCTTACTTGGCGCTTTTAACTAGCTTGGTGACATTGGTGTATTCTTAATTTGGGGGCACCACTTTAATAGACAAGTACCAAAATTTATTATAAGTGTGTGAGAGAGTGATGGAGAAGTTTAATAGCAGAAAAGCCAGATCTGGTCATGCTGTGCCAAACAAGGTTAATTGTGATCTAGACATACAAAAAAAATGGGGGAAAAAAAGATAAAAATTAGTTGAAAAGAGTCTAAAACAGAGAAGGATTGTAAGGGTGTGCCAGGGAACCATCACTTGTGTTTACTAAAAATAGTAAACCCCATTGAAAATGGAAAAGATTACTAGTGTGTTTCAGTTGAGCGATGCCATATTTACCTGATAGTAAACCAATAAGGTCAAAAGTTATTATAAAAATGATTTAAATATATTTTTCAACATTCTGTTACATTCCATTGTTGTATATAACAATAAAAATATACTCAATATTGAAATAATTGAGAATTTTAATGGAATTTTCTTTTATTTCTATTCTTGAAACTAACACTCATAATGTAATAATTAATATAAAAAAAAATATTCATATAAATTGGGGAAAACAGATTTATTTGATTTTTAAAAAACTTATGAAATTGAGGAAATAGGAAAGCAGACAGCATATAACGATAGGTAAAGTGACAGATATTAGTGCTAGATAAATTAAAGTATTTAAAAAATATCACCTGCTACATTTCAGAAATTGTCTCCAGCTTTTAACAAATAGCAACTAAGGGGAAAACATGATATAGATGTTTCTCATAAGAAGAGTTAAAGGTTACCAAAAACGAATTCAAAAGTTTGAAATCATTATCATATCATTTATATACATTTTAGGACAGTCATATGTATCTCTAGAAAATTATTGTAGAGTACATACAAAAGGGAACAAATTGACAATATAACTGGAAGTTTGGTTTGGTGTTATTAATGCCGAACTAGAAGCAACATGAGAGCTGTTATAAAACTGGAAGAAGGTAAGAAATTTCGAGTGCTGCAGGAAAAAGTGAAAAAAAAATCAAGACAAATTTCAAAGTAAGAGTCATTTAACTTTCAGCAGAAATCCCTGCAACACAATTGAAAGGCATATTTGTGCCCAAACTGTCTTAAAAGCTGTTTTTAGCAATAGGATAGCAAAAAATTAATTAATCATCAACTTAAAATTTCAGAACTTCTTAAGACACACAAATTAAAGATTCCTAACTTTAAGAAGAAGGTTATCATTAACAATGTATAAGAGTATATTTAATATATTTGGTAGTTATGGTTATAACTCATTATTTCGAAAAAGTCAAATACTTCTCTATTTCCATAAGACTTAAGGTGATAACATTATGTATGACCAAAGTTGGATTTGGTCATACATAAGCTTGTTTCTATGAAAAGTGTTAAGACCCACACAGTTTTATATATATTGAAGAGTTTAAATGTGATTGTTTATTAAAGTTGCACTAATAAACAACTTATGGGCTATGCAAAACCATTAATAATAGGCAAGGATAATTTATAACATGTTCTAGAAGAATGACATATCTTCAGACACACTGAAGAAATTCATTGAATATATGCTACAATGCTTACAGGCAATAATATTAATTGTCATGAAACAAAATATTGAATCTTCCTAATTTATTTAAAATGGCAGCATTGTATATTCTCCAATTTTTGGAAAAAAAATCAGTAAATATTTTGCTAAAATGCTGCAAAGACTTTGATTTTAAAACTATTTTTCTGTATCACATAATAAATTATTCGTTTGGTACATGCTTTAAAAATATCAATACTCGTCTAAAAAAATCGGAGTTTGGCGATCAGGTACATGCGAAAGCTGGACCAACAAGTGCCAGAGAAATCATAAAAATTGAGCACTGAACCGCGTGGATAGTACACCTATCTTTTTACATAAGCCAATTAAAAACAATACGCTAATCTCTTATCGCCAATTTGAACCCGATCAATAATTTTCAACACATTTTGTCTTCAGACGGAAGAATCATAAGCATACAGTACTGTTTTAAAAAATCAATAAACGATGGTCAGAAATTGTGCTATTGATAATAAGCATTCATACTTTTTTTCACACACAACACAGTGGTATACAACAAACAACAAAGGAAATTTTTTTAACAATATGCAATTAAATAACAATACATAAATTTACATTTATTTTTTAGAAAAAAATTTACATACTTTGATTTTTATTTTATTTTGTCGAGAAACAGGATTTCAGTTTATATAGTAAGTCAAGAGTCTGAAATTTACCTTGTCGGTAAAAATATCATTAACAAGCACGCTTGTACCAACGTTTATATCGTATTGTTTTTAATTTGATTTTGGTCTTATGGAAAGCCTTAATGATAAATATATTTAAAGGTTTCAATAGTTTAAAACCTTTTTAAGCTATTAATGATTTGAAGCTATCTTTAAGAAATTAATCAAAAGAAATTAACAGAGTTAAATGAAAATTTAATTTGAATGATTTCGGACGGACTAATCTTTCACAAGTCTAATACTCAAGGTATCAACGAATAACGAATTTCTAAACTTTAACCATTTGAGGGGCGGTATGTAAAGAACATTAAATTTTAGCTAAAATTCATCTGATATGCACTAATAATGTTAAATGGACACAATATCAAGCGGTAATATTAATTTTTATTTATTTCCTGATTTTTAGATTAGGTATATATAATATACTACAGCCCCTGTAGGACATCTTATTTGTACACTCGCTGTTTCGTATTCCTTCGAAAAAATACTTTCATAAAAAAAATTTATTATTTTAGTTAATTTGGGAAATATTAGAATCATAAAACACTTTTCAAAAAATTCGAACTTTATGATATTGTATTTTTATTTCTAATAGTGATAATTTGTATCAAAATATGTCAGTTAATTTAAGTATATATATATATAAACTAAAATGCTGGAAGAGTTCATTTAAATGCGTAAGAGTTCAAAAAGTAGCCGCTTAGTAATTGTTCGTATTTGAAACACATCCTCCCACATATGTGAAGGATGAACGAGTCAAAAAAGAAAAATGGTTAGCCTTCCTTACCCTGAATTATTTACAGGATGCATTCTCAATTATTTTTCTTTATTCTTAATATCCGCTAAGCAGTATTCCTATATCTTTCACAATTTTGAAAGAATCACCCTTTCTTTCTAGATTCACATCGGTTCCCAAACGCTGAGGGCTCTGTTCTTCCTTCAAAGTGTGTATCTCTTTGCTGTATTATATCTTCTGTAATACCTTTCTTCAAAGATTTACATCTTGGTTCGCTAAGACCCTTTGTTATGGTGCACCATTAGAAGCAAAGAACCCCTATTGTAGTCCATCTATTATCGGCAGATTATCGTCTATTTTTATCTCATTCTAAAAGTTTATGTCCATTATAGTTAGCAAGTCTCATGTCTATCAACGATTTAAAAAAAAAAAAAAAAAAAAAAGGGAACCTTCATGACCGTCTCTCTGTTTTCGTTTTGTTGATTTTTTCTTTTTTTTGCAATAGTTTTGGTTTTAAGAAATCATTTTCCTTCCTGCGCTTTTGTTTGTTGTCTTTTGGTGGACACGCAAAGAATCGATAAATTTCTATAAGCTAGTCAAGGAGCAATAGGAGGGGCATTTCGGCATACCAGATCACTTTTCAATTTTTTATCGTTTGCTTCAATTTTAATTACATTTAGCTCAAATATATTAAAAATAAAAATAAATACTCGATAATTTGCATTAATTTTAATTACAAGTTGATGATATAATATTCAACTTAATAATTTATCGTTTGCTTTAATTTTAATTACATTTAACTTTAATGTATTCCATTTAATAATTTATCGTTTCATTTAATTTGTATTTCGAAAAGTTTACTTTGTCTATTTCTCGATATTTCATCGTTTACTTTAATTCTTATATTCAAATGAATAATTTAATAATAATTATTTAAAAAAAAAAGTACATCTTGGGTGGCCAAATCTGTTCTCTGCAAAAATTTGCATGGAACTTTTTTTCCAGTTTTAATTTTTGTTTTTGTTTTTTTTTGGAGAATAAGTCTGATTTTTGCTTCACTATCACTGTATAACGTATTTATGACCTCTATATTTCACCGAAACAAAGTGACCAGTCACATATCTGTCTGAATTGAAAATTTCCGTGCTGCTATCTGTTGCTCTCTAACTTTCTGCGTGGGTGGTGGTATAAATTTTATACCACTTAAATTGAAATAAGAAACAAATACTTTAAAAAAAATGCTTGGTTTTTACTACTGTAAAAACCAAGCACTTTAACAATGAAATTGAGTTTATTTTTTCATTATTATTGAATTACTAAACATCATTCTTCGGAATGATCAAATTCTTTACTGAATTTTGTTTAACTGAACTGAATTTATTCGCAACTAATTTAGTGTATGACATTGAATCTTTCATACATTTTTTTTTTTTTTTTTTGAAAAAAAAAATTCCAAAATTAATAACTAAAGATATAATTTTGAAGTAAATATAACTCTACGATACAGTGTCTTAACATACTATAATTTTTCATTCTTTATTTCTGTTTATAGCATCTGGGTCTAAACTATAACCGTTTGAGAGCCACATTGCAAAAAAAAGAAATTGCTGGACCACATATACAATATTTTTTCAACAAATTGAAATAAAAATGTTTTATTAAAATAAATTATCTTCTTTTTATTATAAAGTTTTTTAAAATTTGTATTCGATATGTATAGATACATATTTATTTTAAATATGTAAAAGTTTCATTTAATTTAGCTTAGATTTCATAAAGAAGGACAAAATTCAAAATAACGAGATGGACGAATTTGCTTTTGTTCTACTAGCAAATCGATATCGGGTTCAATAGACGAGATTGCAATTCTTAATGCATTTTTAAGATGTTTGTCAGTGATCTTTGTCATATTTTTGTTTTTTCTATGCTTCGTTATTGAAAATAATTGTTCAAAAATATAGGTACTGCCCAAAGTTGAAGACATTAATAAAGTATGATTGTAAGAATTAGGATATTTATCACGGGGTAGGTAATTTTTTAAGACTATAGTAAAGAAACATTCTAAAATTTTTCTTTCAGTTGAATGTCACTTTGCAGTTCAATGCATTCCATTTGAAGATTTGAAGGTAATTTATTTATTTCTTGAGAAAACAGGGTAAAAAAATATGATAAAACACTCTTCATTTTTTCGAAAATCTTGAAATTTTTTTTCAAACTCTTGAATTAAATCAAAAATTCATGCAGCATATTTTTTGCAACTCACAGGTTTATGTGCAGCCAAAGTACTGAAATGTGTCAAATATTTTCCTTTTATTTGATTGTGCCAAAATTTCAACTTTCTTTCAAACGCTGTTATTGTTTGGAACATTTTATTAATAAATTGATTTTTTTCCTTGATGTCTCAAATTTAAATAATTCAAATGTTCAGTCAAGTCTACTAAAAAAGCTAAATCTAATACTCTATCTTCGTTTTCAAATTCAGTCACAGGTTTCCCTTTTGTTTCCATAAATATTTTTATTTCAGTTTTAAAATCGTAAAATCTTTTGAACATTTTCCCCTTACTGAGCCATCTTACTTCTGTATAATAAATAACATCTGTAAATTCAGAGCCCATTACCATAAGAAACTCTTGAAATTGTCTATGATTAAGTCATTTTGCTCCTATAAAGTTAATGGTTTTTATAACGCTTAATACACTTCCCATTTTTAAAATTTGTCCACGTAAATTGACTTGATGTATATTACAATGATATGCAATTAAGATCGTATTGCCGGCAGCGACGGTTTCACTATTAACCATTTTAACGAGTCCCCCATTTTTACCAACCGTGGCAGGGGCTCCATTGGTTATGGTAGCTAATAAATTTTTTATAGATAAGGAAAACCTTTTCATCGTCGTTTTTAATGCATCGAATAAATCTACAGATTTGGTTTGTCTTTTAACGATACTAAAGCAATCATTTCTTCCGTGATATTATAATGTTCATCAGTTCCTCTTATAAAAATTGCCAATTGGGCCGTATCAGAAGCGTCAATGTTTTCGTGTCCATGGCAATGATTAAAATTTAAAATTAATTCTATAGCTTTTTAAGGACTTTTCAACTGAATTCCTCAATTCTTGTGGTTATAGTTTGGTGTGATAAACTGATTTTAGAAAAATCCGACTTTTTTTCAGGGCAAATTATGTTTGCTACGCTTTCTATACATTCTTTTATAAATTCGCCAACAATTAAAGGTTTTGATTTTTTCGCTATTAAATTTTCTACGACATAATTTGGCTTTACAATGTTATTATTTGTTATTGCCTTATTAAAAAATTTTAAAAAGCAATAATTTTTAATTTTTTTCAGATGATAACCCTTTTTTTTTAGTTCTGTGATTTCATCTTTACGGCAAATGCTGAGATATACATCGTATTCTGTGACATGCTTTTGATTATAATGTCATTTCAAATTGTAGTCTTTAAAAACTGGTACAAATTAAGCAAAGTGCTTTATATTTCTCCTCAGTAAAAAAGTATTTCTCCGTCCAGTTTTCATTCAAAACTCTTTTTTCATCTTCAATTTTTCTTTTTTTAGGTTCTGCTTGTTTTTTTAATGACATGGAGGCCATCTAAAAAATAATATATTTTAATTTTATAAGCAAATATCCATAATGAATATGAATTATTCATACCTTTTTAAAAATTTTGATACAAGAATTAGGAAATCAAAATACAATGCAATATTGTATGCATACAAATATTGTAATTCTTCAAAGAATATTAATAATTTTTATATGATTTTTTTACACGATATTTTAACAAAATAGTAAAAATAAATATATCAATTTTGAAATTTCAAATGAATATGTAATTTTTATAAATCAAAACTGAATACTGAGACAGTTACACAAGGCACCTACCGGTACAGTAGCGTAACAGAATTCGCAGTAGAAGAGATTCGATTCAATCTCAAGTAGAGAGATCCTGAACTGTCTACTCTGAAACTCTTTTAGAAATGATTACTGATCGTGCATCGGTCAGGGATCCCTTTTATAGACTCGGAGAGCATGGAGAATTTTCTGGAACACCCCGAGTTGTAGCAGACGCACGATTGGGACAAGTCTATGGTGGTGCGGTGCATGACGTAGGAACTGTTCACGTGGCCATGTGCCAAGAACACGCGCAGAACGGGATTCAGCGAGAGGAAAGCCGATTCGGATCGATTTGGCGAACTTTCACGAATGTTTGATGGCCCATTTTTCTGTGAAAGGCTCCCTAGACCAAAAGGATTAGGAAATCAAAATACAATGCAATATACAGCATACAAATATTGTAATTCTTCCAAAAATTCGCCATCGAGTGGATACACACATAATTCAAAACGTAAATTCTCATAGCATTCTAAGATGTTTTTATTTAAATTTTTATTTCAAAATAAATGTCAACGAATCGATTATATATGAAAAATATTGCAAAAATTTATTTTCTTAATAAAAATGTGAACATTTAAATATTTTTATAATTTGCGTTTAGGCCACATTTTAAAGGCTTTTGGTCTGCACTTTAGACAAGCATGGTTTATAGCTTTTCAAAATAATGTAATTTAAAATAAGGAAGAGCCTCATAAGTAAACAGCATTGGAAAAATAGTTTGTTGTTCCAGATAATGAAATATTTCAAGTGAAGATATTGAAAATAACTATTCAGAAATTCTTAACGATGGAAAAAGAGTTTGACGCCTTGAAGATAGGATTTTTGAAAAGGGTGAATGTGAAGTGTTTAATCTGAACAATTTAATAAAGACGGTAATGGAAATGTAATCAATCGATAGTTTATTACCCTGAGAGGTATTTATCGTTCGAATGAAAATATATTAATGGGTCCTAAGTTTATCGCATATTAACGTATCAAAATCTTAATATTCTTTTTTCAACAAATTATAAGTAAACTTTAATTTTTTTTCAAATGCTGAGTTTTATATTTTCAATATACTAATGCCTCTAGATATATGGTTCCTTTCTCTTTAACTGTATCAAACTAAAAATGATTAGAAAAATACTCATCTCCGTTATGTATCTCTACAGAATAAATTACATAAACATTTTTCTTTTCTGAAAAAAAAAAAAATCATCCGGTTGAAAGCTATATGATGTCAGAATTCTTTCCGATGGAAAAGAGTTTAACTTTTATTCAGTGCAATTTATATTTCAATGAATAAAACAGTAAAAAAATTAAAAGTTGAAGAGTTTAAGGTCCATCTTACCCTTTAAAGATAGGAATACCGTCATATTAACTATTATATTAAATTGAAAGAAATTGGAAATTCTATAATTAAGTTGAAAAATTAAGTTTTCAAAAATTAAAGTCTAACTCACGTAGTCTTAATATTGGTGAAAATTAAAACAAGAGATTAAATACATATACACGTATGAAAAACACTTTTTAAAAAATTTTTACTACCATAAAAATAATGATCAAAATTTATTGGCAAATTTTTCATTACAATTCTTATTACAAACCAATCTTCAATAGAAATTAGTTTATGAAATTACATTAACCATGGCATGCTATTTTACTAAATTCCATTTGAAAAATAGAATATTCTCAAAAAGCCTACTTAAGAATGAAGAATTTATTATTTATGGTTTGTATTCAATAAAAAATGGCCTTAATTTTGCTTCTAAAGAAACGAAAAAAATTGCCAATCAAATGTATGAAAAAGGTGAAGAATTTCAGGAGAAACTACTACTTACTTATCTCTGAGAGATTGAATATTTTTCAAGAAATTACGCATAATTTCTATTAAAAGACATGATCAAATTTATACTTATTTAAAATCACACAAATTAATTTGCATAGAAGTTGTAACGTCTGTGACATATCCACTTTCCTCGGCCTTCTTTAATGTTTGTTGGTCGAGCTACCAACTTTGACACTCATGCATCTGGACTGCCCGAGCGACACCTGATCTCCGAGATGTCAACCGTTGGGGGATCGTAGCTATTTCGGCAGCTTGTGAAGATTGGGGAGATTCGCCGACTAGAAAACCGTTGGAGGTCGATGGCCCTCGAAGAGCGTCAGTCCCTGCTTGGTTCCCGGTCCAGACGGACGTCTTGGTATCTCCTGTCACATATTTTTGTATAATAGCTGTACATAGTCACATTAAATTTTTTAAACTTAAAAATCAGAATTTACATATTTGTCTGAATAACAATAAATTATCTTCAAACGGTACAGCGGTTAATTATTGGTGGCAGCAGGTGGGATAAATTTCTTAAATATACAGAACTGTGACAGGAGTGTTGTGTGTGGGAACTGGCTTTCATCACTGCGAGTAGGGCTCAACCCATCTACGAAGGACCCACAACCGAAGAAACTTTTTTTTTTCTTCGCATCTTCTTTTCCTCTGCGTGGGAGAAAAAAAAAGCGGCTCGCCAGGAGCACAGGAGTACAGGAAATTATCTCAAGTGGTGGAATTCGGGTGTTGTGGGAATAAACATCCGGAGGAGCGACTCACCCGAAGTCGGAAAAAAGTGATTCATCATGGTTGTATCACTAAATAGTGTGACCCGCCAGGCGTCGATTTAGAGTGTATCCAGTCGCAAGAGTACTTCAAAAGGGGTGAGTACTTTTATATTTCTTGAGTTGTATTTACAATTTAAGTGGAGAATTTGGTTTAAAATTCTTAGATAATTTTTTTTATGATACTCTAGTGTTTATTCTTGTATGGGAACATTTTTTGTGTGTTGTTTCTAGAGAATAGAAAATTGTTGGTAGTATTTGTACTTGATATATATATATATATATATATATATATATATAACACATGGATCAATAAGTTCCGAGACTAACCCAGAGATGGCGCTCGTAGTAAACCAGTAACCAGGTCTTTCTAGAGTACTAACCTTTGCTTGAAACGTGTCAAAATTTTAAGTCGATCGGACCAGAAACAGCTGAGTTATCGAGGTTGGAGTAAAGTCGTTTTGTAGTTTGTTTAAAAAATGGAAAAAACCGAGTTTCGTGTTCTGATAAAACATTGTTTTTTAATGGGTAAAAACACCGTGCAAGCGAAACAATGGATTGAAAAATGTTACCCGGACTCTTGTCCATCAAAAGCAACGATTTGTCGGTGGTTTGCCGAGTTTAAACGTGGTCGTACCGACACAAATGACGCGGAACGCTCGGGTAGACCTGTGGAAGCCGTTACACCGGAAAATGTGAGTGAAGTGACAAAAATTATAATGAAAGATCGTAAAGTGAAGCTCCGTGAGATTGCTGAGATGACACAGATATCATATGGAAGTGTATTTACTGAAAAAGGTTTTTTGAAGTGAAGTGAAAAAGGTTTTTTCCAAGTGGGTGCCGCGATTGCTTTCGATGGAACAAAAACAGCAACGAGTCGATGATTCAGAAAGCTGTTTATCGCTATTTACTCGCAACAAAAAAGATTTCTTGCGTCGTTACGTGACCATGGATGAAACATGGATACATCACTACACTCCAGAGTCGAAGCGGCACTCATCTGAGTGGCGCACAGCTGGCGAAAGCCGTCCGAAGCGTCCGAAAACGCAGCAGTCAGCTGGCAAAGTCATGGCGTCAGTTTTTTGGGATACGCATGGCGTGATTTTCATTGACTACCTCGAAAAAGGTAAATCGATCAACAGTGATTATTATATTGACTTGCTGGTGCGTTTGAAGGAGGAAATCGCAAAAAAACGACCGCACAGTCTCGGGACTTATTGATCCATGTGTTAAATGAGCCAAATCTAGGGTCATCTAATGTGGTCAGCTACATTCATGAGCACCTGACTTTGCTACACATATGTGAAATTGTTGATTCACCTTTGTGAGAGATTGTGAACCATGGCATGGGTATAAAAGCGATAGAAAAACAAAGAGAGAGGATCTTCACGAATAGAGAAAAAAGGCGATCCCGCAAGAAGTGAGCGAGAGAGGATGCGATTTACGCTATTTCTTGTGATACTCTTGCGATTTTGGTGAATTCTATCTTTTATAGAAAAAATTCACCAAATATTCATGTGGATATATTCCTTTTCGTGGTATTTTCAATGAAATATTTTGTTTGTAACATTGTGCGAAGAGTAACAAGGCGAAAACGCCTTCTAACATGAGTATAACTCATACTATTGCACAATAAAGAAGTATTTTTACTTAAGTAGTATGATTCCTTCACACTACCGATCAATTCCACAAATTCTGAGGTTACGACGTTACAAGAGAAAGAATAGCAATAATGTGGAATACGAGCGCGAACAAGATGGTGTAATGATATTGGATTTTTTTCCGCCTCACATGTAAAAAACTTCAGATGAAAAAATTGTGCTTACTCAATCCTTCAATTGGTATCGTTTAGTTTTATTTATTCAATATTTGCATTTATAACAAGAAAAAAAAAAAAAAGGTGTCAAACATCTCGGCTTTGAAGTTTTATAACAATGTTCGATCTACAATAAAATATTCAAAATCACTTTTTTTGTCTGGGTTGCTTTCAGTCGCTTTAGAAGTAGATAATATATTAATACAGATGATGTGACAACAATTTTAAGTAAAATGATTTTGAACATTACTATGCTTCGAACATTACTACGATTTTGAACATTTCTAAGCAACTCCCCAAAAATTAAATTTTCCTTAATTTTCGAAATTTTATATTGCTATCAATGATTATACAACAGTTCTTAGATCATTCACTTTTAAAATAATTTTAAAATATAAAACATAATTTAAAATTAATATTTTTCCATCTCAAATTTAACGAACGTGAATTGTGAGAATATGCTTAAGTAATAAAATTACCTTTCGCCTTACTTTTTTGAAGTAGTAAATTATAGACAAACTGATACTCAAGTATATAGGAATGTGATAACTCAAGCATACGAGGAAAAAATAATCGAAAGAACTGAATCATTTTCGAAGAAAAGTACTAATACAGCTGAAAGAATGAAATATTTCTTACTAATTAAACATCTCACTAATTTGAAAATCCAACACTCTACATTCACAAGACCGTGTGATTCAAATTAACAGTGACTTAACTACAGTTATTTCAGTACATTAAAATTTGTTAATCAGGAACTCACTAATGTTAGTGGAGAATGTAAACTCTTAAAAGTGTCACATCCGTGCTGGATCATTATATCATTATGTGCGATAGGGAAGAGGAAAATAATCAAGGCATATTCTATTACATCCTGACAGCGTCTTCATGTCGAGTTAAGTTCCCACTCAACAGACCTCTTGAGTTTGATCAAGGAAGCATAGATCAAGATAATGATCACCTCTTCACTTGGTGAGAGTGAGTAAGCTCGGATGCACAATGATGCTGAGAAAATTTTGAACTTTAAACTAGGAGAAAAATACACTGATCAATATATCTGAGTGAAGTTAAGCTAATAATGTTGTCAGATAGCAGTGCTTCAAACTTATTTATTTTGTTAGATAAAAATGTAAATTTTATTGCGTAATTAACGAAGTAATTAAGTGTAATAAATTAATAAGTTATCAAAAAGCGGCGAGATGAAATTACATTTAATACACGAAGGATATAGATTTTTGTTTCCTTTAAAAAAAAAGCTATAACAGAATTTTTTAGTTTTGTATCATTTTATACAGATGAAAGCTAGGAAAAATGTACAGCAAAACTTTCTTTTAAGTATATCCTTCGTTTGATAAGACAGAAACAAAAGAACGGGAAAGAGCAGGACCCAAACGTGGCACACTTTTTCATTTTGAAAAGTTCCCAACAGAAATATTACAATCTGATCTAATTTTTCTCTTTGATACATAGGATCCAAATTGGGTACTCTTTTCAGATAGAAAAGTACTTCAAGATTAATATTACAATCTGATTTCGTTTCGGGGAAAAACATATTTCATTATTCTATTGATTTTAATTCCTCCCCTGATGTAAAAAAACAGAACACAAATCGGTACATTTTCTCAGATTGAAAAGTGTTCCTAGCATTAATATTACATTCTTATATTATTGTTATATAAGGAACAACATAATAAATTATTACGTATTGCTCATTGTGCGAAGAGTAACAAGGCGAAAACGCCTTCAACATGATATAACTCATACTCATTGCACAATAAGAATATTTTTACTTAAGTAGTATGATTCCTTCACACCTACCGATCAATTCCACAAATTTGAGGTCGACGTTACAAGAGAAAGAATAGCAATAATGTGGAATACGAGCGCGAACAAGATGGTGTAATGATATTGATTTTTTCCGCCTCACATGTAAAAAACTTCAGATGAAAAATTGTGCTTACTCAATCCTTCAATTGGTATCGTTAGTTTTATTATTCAATATTTGCATTTATAACAAGAAAAAAAAAAAAAAAGGTGTCAAACATCTCGGCTTTGAAGTTTTATAACAATGTTCGATCTACAATAAAATATTCAAATCACTTTTTTGTCTGCTTTCAGTCGCTTTAGAAGTAGATAATATATTAATACAGATGATGTGACAACAATTTTAAGTAAAATGATTTTGAACATTACTATGCTTCGAACATTACTACAATGATTAACATTTCTACAACTCCCCAAAATTAAATTTTCCTTAATTTTCGAAATTTTATATTGCTATCAATGATTATACAACAAGTTCTTAGATCATTCATCTTAAAATAATTTTAAAATATAAAACATAATTTAAAATTAATTATTTTCCATCTCAAATTTAACGAACGAATTGTGAGAATATGCTTACACATAAAATTACCTTTCCTTACTTTTGAAGTAGTAAATTATAGACAAACTGATACTCAAGTATATAGGAATGTGATAACTCAAGCATACGAGGAAAAATAATCGAAAGAACTGAATCATTTTCGAAGAAAAGTCTAATACAGCTGAAAGAATGAAATATTTCTTACATTAAACATCTCACTAATTTGAAAATCCAACACTCTACATTCACAAGACCGTGTGATTCATTCACAGTGACTTAACTACAGTTATTTCAGTACATTAAAATTTGTTAATCAGAACTCACTAATGTTAGTGGAGAATGTAAACTCTTAAAAGTGTCACATCCGTGCTGGATCATTATATCATTATGTGCGATAGGAAGAGGAAAATCAAGGCATATTCTATTACATCCTGACAGGTCTTCATGTCGAGTTAAGTTCACTCAACAGACCTCTTGAGTTTGATCAAGGGCTAGATCAAGATAATGATCACCTCTTCACTTGGTGAGAGTGAGTAAGTCGGATGCACAATGATGCTAGATTGAACTTAAACTAGGAGAAAATACACTGATCAATATATCTGAGTGAAGTTAAGCTAATAAGTTGTCAGATAGTGCTTCAAACTTATTTATTTTGTTAGATAAAATGTAAATTTTATTGCGTATAATTCGAAGTAATTAAGTGTAATAAATTAATAAGTTATCAAAAAGCGGCGAGATGAAATTACATTTAATACACGAAGGATATAGATTTTGTTTCCTTTAAAAAAGCTATAATAAATTTTTTAGTTTTGTATCATTTTATACAGATGAAAGCTTAGAAAATGTCAGCAAACTTTCTTATATCCTTCTTTGATAAGAGAAACAAAAGAAGAAGAGCAGGACCAAACGTGGCACACTTTTTCATTTTGAAAAGTTCCAACAGAAATATTACAATCTATTTTCTCTTTGATACATAGGATCCAAATTGGGTACCTTTCAGATAGAAAAGTACTTCAAGATTAATATTACAATCTCGATTCTGTTTCTGGGAAAAATATTTCATTATTCTATTGATTAATTCTCCCGATGTAAAAAGAACACAATCGGTACATTTTCTCAGATTGAAAGTGTTCCTAGTCAATATTAATTCTTATATTATTGTTATATAGGAACAACATAATAAATCATCCATATTAATCCATATTAAATGAAATCCAGATCACAAGCAAAAATCAAGTTCAATAATTTAGTCTCAATATCGAATTTTAAATTAGTTATTTTATTTTCTTTTCCATTTTATTCTCATTTTGTATTGTTGTTTCTTTTACAATATTTCAATTTTCGAATATTTTCTAATCAAAATGTTTAATCTATATATATAAGCGAAATACCACTGACTGACCATCAATGATCTCTAAACTATACAACTATGACTTGAATTTTACAGTTAATCATTTTGGATGTAGACGCTCACTAAGAACGGATTTTGGAATTTAATCCTAAATCCACTTTCATCCTTAATCTCTTATCTATCTATTATGTCATTTTGACTTTATCGCTAAAATGATATGACCGACGCCAAACTGGAATATATTTTTAATATGTATACCGTGTATTCACAATTCAGTTTATTTGAGATTTGCGCGTGCGAAATGGAAAAAACAAAATAATTTAATATTGATGTGCATTGAGGATGGATTTATCACCAACATCTTCCACCGCCAAGTCGAAGCATTTCAGACCTTGCATTGTGAATTTTAAAAGCAATACTATGGTAACCCCAGCTGACTTCCGCCCGCTTTGCTTCAGCAAAAGATAATTTTATTGTTAGAGTCTTAAATTCATGAGAAAGTATTTATTATTAATAATGATTGATAAATTACATTTGTAAATCTAAACACAATAATCTTACGAAGATATTGAAGTTGGCTTAACAAATGAATATAACGGTATGTTAATCATGTCATTGATAAAAATAAGTAGCTGTCAAAATATTTATTATGATGTGACATTAACTGTAACCTAATGTAAACATTATGCAAAAGTTTTGTTTTGTATTTTGGCAATTTTAGTTTTTAGTTTCTAGGAAATAAACGTTTTGTTTTTTAAATGGTGGATTTATTTTAATGATATGATTTTTAAGAGCTATTCTGTCTATTCAAATGCAGTTTTAGATAGCTGCTAGAGTAATAGAGTTATCCTTTGCAAAAAGGATAACGTAATACGGGTGACTTTTGCTAAAATTTTATTATACTTTATCTTTTGTAAGTATTTTTGTTGAATTTTTAAATAATTTGAATTTAAAAATTAATTCTATATTTTCTTGAAAGTATTTCATTGTAGGTTAATACAAATTGATTTTTCATATTTACTTTCAGTTATAGTTTTAATAATGGATGTTGAATATATTTGATAGATAGAATACCTACCTTTCAAAGTTTTAAAATTTTGGCTCATGGAGCAAGTTTATTTTCGTCTCTGTCTTTGCTGGTGTTCGGTGACATATCGATGGCGCAAAATGAGAAATATTATCGTTTCTCACATGTTTAACAACTGGTATCGGTTTAAATGCCTACACTCAAATGCTACCTGGCGCTCCTTATAATACTAACGATTTATATTTTACCGAAAGGTAAACCAAACACGTATGGATCTTTGTTGCAAATTATGGCGGTAGAGCCATTTCCATCAGTTCGAAGTGTATCAAGGCGTCTGCCTTATAGCTTCTGTTGGTGAAACAATCAGAGGGAAAAAAAATTACGTTTTAGTGGAAACCATAGTGGTACATTTTGATGTTTATATTGAAATATTGATTAACAAATAAAAGTAAAGTTAATCTTGATGATAATGTGAAACAAAATGAAGAAAATGCCTTCTATGTTTCATCCTCAAGAAAATGTATCTATGCTACTTTCTAAAGACTCAATCAATCTAACATTAATTTATCAAGTTCAATGAATAGATTAATAATGATATAATATCTCTTCCATTAAATAAAGGTAAAAAAGAGGAAAATATTCACAAATTCAATTAGATATGAACAAGTAAGACACGCTGTTGAAAGTATACTCAAAGTCGATCTGAAATACATAGAGAAGTTGTTTCAAAATATTTAAATCCATCCTGAAGTACATAGAGCAGCACACGAAAATACTTTCTAATAACCCCTATGAATCAGGCAGCTGTATAAATGCAATGAAAAAGATCAAAGTTAAATTAGTGCCTTGGATTTCTAAAGCTTTGGTTTTAAATATATATAACAGATGTTGACTATTTAAATGATAAAATCGCAGATAAAAAATATCAGAAAACGTTTACCTTGTAGTGCCATGCTTTTAAAATTGATAGAAGAACCTCCAGGAATGTGCTGCAGATCAAGTCCAAATTCCTGCTATTAGATCCATCCCGGCTTTGAATAGTCTTCTAACCATAAGGATCAGCTTTCAGAATATTTTCTATAATTATTTGAACCACGGTCAAGGATCGAGACGACAACTCGAGCTGGTACCCCCTCCTAACATCCACACCACACCAACGGGAGACTTCACTGGGCGATAGATTTAAGTGCATCCACCCCGGCTACACAGTGCTTAAGGGCCAAGGATCGAACCCGCGACTGAGCGAAAACCACCGCCAGAATCCGAAACCTGCCCCACTACACGCAAAGATTGGTAATCAATGTTGTTGCAATTTAAATCCTCCCAAATTATGTAACAGCACCAGACTCAAAGTGAAATCTCTAAAAGAAACGTTATAGAAGCGACTATTTTACAGGAAAGGAGGTGAAATATATTCATTCCAAGCAATTATTAATTCCACTAGATCATCATTTGAATTTAGGCTTGCAGTTTCCAGTTAGACTTTACGGCGATGACTATCAGCACAAGGGCAGAGTTTAAAATTAGCTGGTGTAGATTTACAAAGTGTCTGTTTTTCACATGGTCAATTTTATATGGCATGTTCATTTAACAACCTTCAACCAGAAAACGAACGAAGAAGTTGTCTACAGAGATGTTTTGGAAATGTAGTATATTATTCATATTTTTCTAATATTTAACTATTTCAAGAATAAGAATAAGATAAAAATAATGAATGTAATAATTAAGATAAATAAATTGATATAATAAAAATAAAACAAGAGCTTACCCCCAAAATTGCCATGCATTCAAACAAAGAAGAAATGAATACACAAAAAATTGTTTCAACAGGTTTAAAAATAAATATATATATAAAATGTATTTATCTTTATGTTGAATTTTGTCATGGTTTTGGCCTACATGGGGATCTCGCCATGTAGAATAATGGGAAACACATCGCACTACACACTACTTAATGGTGATGCGGAATTTGTTCAAATTGACAGATTTACGGCAAATTACATTTTCAGATGAATTATTAACACTTAAATACTTTTCTCATGTTTGGAAAGTCATGGATAACCATTATTAAACATATTCAAAATTTTAAATTTCAGATTATACAATTAAATTGAAAAAAATTTTTGATATTTTACGTATAGGTTCCAAAATATAATATGCTGCCCGTGAAGCGTATGGGTATCAGCTAGTATTGATATTTTCAGACATTATGTTTATAAATTTAATCAAATTAATTTTGATATTTGAACTCTTAATTTCATTGGAATAATCCTTATTTTTTTAGTAATATTTAGTTATTCTTAAATTGCACAAATGATTTTTGACATCAAATAAGAAAATAAAATGCAGATGTTGTATAAACTACGACACAGCAATACTTTTATTAAAAAAAACTAAAGCACATTTGTCTATTAAATGGTTCTAAAGTTTTTAACTGTCACGAAAAATAAATTTCCTTGTTATTTAGATAAAATACATACCAAAACAATTTAAACATAAAACATTACATATTTTTCAATTTCAATTTAATACCATTAAAATGAAATACCATTGAGTTGCTATTGCTTGCATACCATTTGAATTCTTAAAATAATGTTTACACACACACACA
>BMAW01051863.1:383399-463628 GCA_019974015.1 Nephila pilipes
TTCCATTCATACATATTAAATGAACCAGATCAGCAAAATCAAGTTCAATAAATATTTAGTAGCAATACGCAATCAGAACGAAGTATACCGACACACACACACACACACACACACATCTTTTACAGGATTTTAAAATATTCTTAAATGTAGAGTATCTCTTTTATCTGATCAAAATAAGTTACATCGAAAGCAGTTTTTAAAAAATAAAGCTTTTAAATTGATTACTTCTATATTTATGATCACTAAAAGCATTTTATAAAACTTTTAGTACTTCATTTGAGAATTTTTTCCAAATGTTCCAAATATATTTAAAAAGGTTTTCAAAATGACAAGGGGAAAAAAAACGAAATGAGAAGTTGAATTCCCTCTTCTTTTTTGGTGTAATTTGATTGTAATCAAATAAATACAAGGGTTGTTTAGATTTGAAAAGTATAAACGAAAATCCTGCTGTAATACATTATGCTCATGAATTAAAAAAAGAAGATAAAGAGTTAAATATACTGGAAAAATAAATTTTTCATTTCGAAAATAACACAGATGATTATCGCTTTGTTCTTAGCCTTCATTAAATTTTCGAAACTTCAAAGAAACTTCAAATTTAGATTTTGGAGAAACAGATAAAACTCAAAACGAAAAAGAAAGTCGAATTTCATCAGAAATTTCTGTGTTGTTATTTTAAAATTCTCTATCACATTATTCACAAGCTTGAAACGGCTAATGTATCTGAGAATGACACATGTTTCGAATTCATCAATTCATTACTTTCGCAGTGCATGATTGATTGGATAGGAGGGAGGTACTGTAACAGCTAAAAGTGTTAGGATAAATATTGATATGACATTGAAAATTACAATTGTTTTTGAAAACAACTTTATACCATTTAAGCTTTTTGCTCAACAATTTTCTATTACATTTGTCTTAAAATTAATGTTATCATAAGTCTCAGTTTTAGGTAGTGTGTCCCCAAGTACAAATTTAGGGCCCGAAATGTCCCATTTTCAGAAAGAGAGCAACATACTGATACACTTTTGTCTAAAAAAACCCACACTAATGCACTCGTAGAAAATGTATTTTCTCTGATGAATAAATTATGAATGAGCGAAAAAACACAATTGTAAGTCTCAGTTCTTAAAGCTATATTAATTACTTACCAAAATATTTTAAGAATCCTGCCGGGATTTTCATTTTTACTTGAAATCATCACCAAATACACCCAAGCGAAAAAAATTTTCACATAAATATATAAGACCACATATGATTGATTTATTTTTACATGTTAATTCCTGTTCTTTTCATCAATAAACAGAAATTATGAAGAAATATAAGTTTTATTTAATACACATACTAATAACTACGAGTAAAATTAGTAAGAGTCTAGTTTAAAGAAAAAAAAAACAAATGGTCATATTTATTAACAGTTGTCTCGTTTTGAGGAATAAAAAAAATGGTCTCGTTATTTATGACTGATGATAAAGTTGGCTTTATACAAGGTGTCCAGCGTTAATGTGACCCAATAGCTAATTCCCGAACCGTTCAGTTTAGATATGCACTTCCAATTTGAAAAATGTTTTAAAAAAGGTAAAGAATGTTTTTACGTACTTTTCGAACCAAAAACCCCATTTATAAAAAAATTACAAAAATTAAATTTTTATACGGTCCCCAGGTCCTATAACTTATATTTAGGAAAAGATGCAGTACACAAAAACAAAGTAAACACAAAAAGTTTCATTTTATTACGATAAAAACTGGCCGAGTTACTTTGAAAATCATACATTTCATCCATTTTCCCGGTCATGTTCAAGAAGCTAGTAAGGGGCCGCTTCCAAAGTTAAATTAATTGGAACTCTGCCAGGAAACTTTAGCTCTTGCACGTCACTATTATATAAATCGTTTTTAAATTTAAAAGTACATACATTACGTTAATAATACAATAATTAAGTCCTTAAGAAATAAAATTTATTCTGTGTACATGTAAAACATAGACAAAATAAAATATTTTGGACGAAGAAAACATTTCAAAAGCAGTTCCAAAAAAATAGATTTATTTGCTGCGGTACTGATCATGGCGAACGTTAAAAATCTGTTGTGTAGTCGGTTGCAATTGCATACAGTCGTATTCTAATATTACGAATTCTAGTACGGGAGAACGAGATGTATACAAATGAAGAATACTGCAAAATGATACTGTTGTATGGGCAGTGTAATCGAAATAAGAGAGAGGCGGCAAGACTTTATGCCATTAAATTTCCCAGTCGAAGACATCCATCTTATTGTACAATTGCGCGTGCTGTTCAACGCTTGTATAAAACTGGGAGTTGTCATAGACGTATTCCCTTGTCTCGTGCCACACCTTAAAGCTTGCGGATACCCGCTGAGGAAGTTCTAGGACATGCCCTGGCTCATTCTGAAAGTAGTGTCCGGGATATTAGCAAGGCTTGTTCCTACTCAAAATCGACGGTGTGGAACATATTACATACGTAAGGTGCATATCCTTATCGTCTAATCCTGGAGTAGGAACTAATGCCTGGAGACCAGGAGCGTCATTTTGATTTTTGCAATTTCGTGTTAAAACTCTGGATGAAAATCCAGATTTTTTGAAAGAAGTTTTGTGGTCGGATGAATACCAGTTCTCGAGACAAGGCACTATTAATACACAGAATACGCATTATTGGTCCCTCGAAAACCCACATCTAATACGACCGAATAGCCACCAAGTGCGTTGGTCGGTGAATGTGTGGTGCGGAATATGGAAGAGTACCTTAATTGGTCTAATGTATTTCGATGGACCTTTAACATCAGAATTATACACGGAAATTTTATCTGGACCGTTTGCCGATTTTTTAGAAGATAAAGTTTCCTTACGGGATTTGTCACGCATGTTCTACCAGCACGATAGTGCACCCGCACACAAATCTGCGCAACCATGTACATTCTGGGCGCAGACATTTGACACTCGAATAATTGGCTACGAAAGTCAACAGGAGTGGCCTCTACGATCACCTGACCTAAGTCATCTGTATTTCTTTCTCTGGGGCTTCCTAAAAAGAAAAGTGTACGAACATGAATCCAAGAGTAAATCCGATTTAGTCAATCGAATCAGCATGACATGCAGATCTGTGACACCAACTATGTTGCAGAGGCTACAGGCGGAGTTTCTGACGCGGGTTCGGTACTGCATGTCTGCAAAAGGCAGTCATTTTGAACATTATTTAAGTTAATTTGGTCATTCTGATATAATAAAGCCCCTGATTCATGATTAGCGCATCATTCCACATTATGCTATAATTTGAACGGCAAATCCTGTATTCTTTTGCAGCTATTTGTTAAAACAAGCTGTTTTAATCTTTTCGGTACAAGTTGTATTTCTTTAATTTAACTTTCCTTCTTTGCCATACAGCAATACAAATTGTCAATCTATGATGTTTACTACGATGTTTTAATATTACTATGATGTTTTTCTTTTGCTCTTTCTGTAGATAGTGAATTACTGTTCTCTAAACTCAATTCATATATGACCCCCTTTTCTGAGCAATTCAGATGCTTCAACTTTAAGTAGGCATATCTCGGTCAGTTTTTATCGTTATAAAATGAAACTTTTCGTGTTTACTTTGTTTTTATGTCATGCACCTTTTCCTAAATATAAGTGATAGGACCTGGGGACCGTATAAAAATTTAATTTTTGTAGCTTTTTTTTATAAATGGGGTTTTTGGTTCGAAAAGCACCTTAAAAACATTCTTTACCTTTTTAAAAACATTTTTCAATTTGGAAGTGCATATCTAATCCCAACGGTTAAGGAATTATCTATTGGTTCACATTAGGTCTGGACACCCTGTATACTGTTAAGAGAGAGAATTGATGTTTCTCTGAAACGCCTCTCTTATGAAGGAAAAGGTAGATTTACAGAGATGTCACCAGTCAACAAAATGAGAGTTTAAGTAATGGCCCCTTCACCTAGGCGATGGATTTGGCGACTGTGGCAACAAATGGAAAATACTCGAAGACACTGGAACTTAAGCGAAAAACCGAACGGGAAGAAAGTTATGGGCTTTTCGTGAATTTTCCTGTGACGTTATGCCTGGTCGGAAAGATATAAATACGTCAAGTCGGAAGAGTGAATCCGAGGAATTGGTCTGCGTACGGAATCAGTTTGTCTGTGGGGTCTGATTTGTAGACCGATCGGGGAATCGTGGCCGATTGAATTTGTTGGAGATTCCACCTGAATTTAGTGGAACTGTTAAGGAGAGTCTGTCTTTTGAGACTCTGTTGAAGAGATCGACCGAGGGATCGACTGAACGCTGTTGTCACTAGAAGTAAAGCGTGCCGAGTGAATTTGTGAAGAAGTAACGTGTATCTGCTGGGAATCGTCTGATCCTGCCCTGAGAGTGCAGAATTTTACTGCGGTAATTGGAGGAGTTATAAGCTGGGAGCTGAAAATTGCTGCTGTAATAACTGTAACTGTACTTAATGTGTGTTTTGTTTCTATATCTGTGTCATTGAATTGTGCAAGAGCTGTGTATCTGTTATAGTCCAAATTGTGTGCTACCTATGTGTCATCCTGAAGATTTCGAATAAAGATATTTGCCGTTATCCTCCGAGTTCAATTTTTCACTCCCTACAAGGAAATTTTTCAAAACAATATATATTCAGAAATAGAGATTGTGTAAGAATCTATTACAACGTGTCACTAAAATATGTCATTATCAAGCTTACTTTAAATTTTAATGGATCATTAAACAGACATGATTAAACTCAACACACAACTATCAGACTTTTAAGACCCGTTCTCGATGTAAGGAACAGTCATATTGATAACCAACGAAAAGTAAACTTTACCGTGGAGAACCATTAAGGCTCACGTCTACCGGATATTTCGATTTCGTGAACGTAATATCAATGTTATGGAATTTCTAATACCATCCACAAATCATGGCTATTTTATCTATATGAATGCAAAAAAAAAAAAAAAAAAAATGCACCGTAAGAACAAAAAATAACGAGTTTCTGCGTAATTACAGTTTCCCTCTGATTTTCAAAAATATTTTTACCGGTATTTTAATGATTCATTAGTGGGTTTTCCGGTCTTAAAAAGCTTTCTAAAATATTGTCAAAAATCAGGAGAAAATGTAATTCAATAGAAATCTTCATTATTTTTTGCTGTTTCGGATGCACTTTTTTGAATTCAAATAGATAAAATAGAATATAGATTTGAGGGCGGTAGTAGCAATTCCATAAGGTTGTCATTACATTCACGAAATTAAAACGGCCGGTAGACGGGAGCCTTAGGGTAGAGTGAGCATTGAGTTAGATGGTATCAGTTAACGAATGGAAAGCAAGTTTGACCTATACTTTTGCGGACCAATAGCAGTGGAATAAAACAATTTTACCTTCCCGATCCCCATTTACCTTTTCTGACTATTTTAAGTATTTATAAAGTAAAAAAGGTGAAAAATGTAGAGAAAAAGAAATACAATGATATGATATGTGTTGAAACAAGTAAATAGTGATGACAAATGATGAAATATGATTCAAAGAAAGACAACAATTAGGATTTTTCCAACTTCATTTTACTGGTTCAAACATTTTTTATTACAACTGACATAACTACTTGTGCAGTGTGACACATGCACGTCACATGACAATTCGAGAGAGAGAAACAAAATATCGAATACATGTTTCATGGAAATGATACTTTGTGGGATTAATCAATTCAATCTACAACTCCGAACACGAAATATATATTTATACATTCTGAGTGATGAACAGGATGAACATTTAAACAAAATGATGATGAATACACATGTGCGACGAGTTAACAAAATCTTGACTAACACAGAAACTATTCAACATCTACACAACTTGACTAATCAATTGACTACATGAAAGATAATGTTCAGCATAGTTTCAAAGACCAAATAAATTACGTGTGTTATATGAAAGAAATACATTCAAGTAATAATAGTTTCACCCAAATGATATAAGAACTGTAAATTTTAAACATCCATAGTGAAATGCTTTAAGAAACGATATTATAACGTGCGACTCTAATGATTAATTAGTATTTGTTTTGAATTACTTTTTTAACCTCTTAATATATCATAAGCTTTTATTATAATAAAAATAAAACATAACAATGTTTGAAAATTATTCTTTATGTCTATACAAAACAAAATTAATAAAAATAAATAGAATTTAAATTTTAAGCTAAAGTAAAAACAGAAAAAAAAAAAAAAAAAATTATATATTAAAAATAAAATGAAAAAAAAAAAAAAAAAAAAAAAAAAAAAACATTTATAGATGCAAATTAAACTGCCAAGTACAGTGGAACATTGGTTAACGACGGCTCTAGTTAATGACGTACTTGTTTAGCGACGAGTACCTGCAAGCAAAAAAATGTTTTGGATAAAGACGTAGGCTTAGATTAACGACGTCGATTGGAAGCGAATTTCAATGAAAAATGACTCTTTATCAGGAAAATATTCGATTATAGATATAGACAGTCCATAGTGTTTGAGAAAATCACTTTTAAATTTTGAAAAATATTCCCACATACCTACGTCATTTATAAGTACTTAACACACAATTTGCATAAAGGGGTCTCAGAACTTTTTAAATATAAATTTTTTTGACTTTTTGAAAAAGTGCTACAGGCACATCTTTTCTGAACATTTTGGCGACAAAATTTTAATAAGAGGAAAACTTCCAGAGTCATCTAGAAAAAAACTTAACCTTGTTCAAATAGGATTTTTTTTGTTGTTATTTTTCAAAAGTAATATTTCTTTTTAGAAAAAAAGTTTTTAGCTTGCGCGTAGGATTTCTCGGAAACTATTAATAACATGAATTTGAAATTTCATACAAGTGTTTAATATAAGTTTATAACTTATACATATATTTTTAGACAAATTATTAAGACAAAAAAATTACATGGATTTTAATCGTATTTTTTCTTAAACTTTTATAGTTTTCTTAATTTTTAAATAAGTTTTATTTCTCTTAATTTTTTAACAGGTATTTACAAAATTGAATATTTTCCCGCTAAATAACATTACTTTTGATCAATGTTATATTTCATTATTATGCGCGAAGTAAAATACTGATTTTCGCAATTTTGAAAAGGGCGTAATTTATATTACTTTATAATTTTTAAAGATTCCTTTCATGTGACATGAAAATATGAGACCAATTTGTTTCATCTGTAAGTTATATTGTTTAGAAAAATTATGCTTTTTCGCATACCCGGATAGTGGTAAGACCCCTGAAATGGTACATTTTATCAGAGACCCCTTAAATGGTACATTTTTATACTTCTGAGAAATCGTGCCTTAGATAACGATGGGTTGGTTTAACAGCTATAATCGTGGAACGGATTACCATCGATAGCCAAGGTATCACTGTGTAAATGTTCTTCAGTCATAAAGTTACTGAATTCCAAAACTGAATTTATAAGTGTAAGGTTACTGATTACATAAGAAAGATAATTATTTCGAGAGCATATTATATGCACATTGAAAACAACTAAAATGTGGTTACATTATTTAAAAATAAAATATTTAAGTCATTGTCATGAAAGAAACTAATTTAAGTCTTCGAACTATGCTGACTGACAAAACTGAAATTAACTGAATGTTGAATACTCGCATATGAAGATTTGGATAAATATCAAAATGTTAAATATCAAAATTCTTTTATACTGAGAACTACATAGAAGTATAATAAATATTAAAATACGTAATAAAATATTAGCAAATTTAGATTTGTTTTATAGTAAAGTTTAAAAAAATGAATATAATTGTGATAATCTTAAAATACACATTTTTAGTCTATTATATTTTATTTGTATGATATGTAAGGTACCAAATGCGGTGTAATCATAAAAAATTACTCATACGCTATTGTAATTTATACTATTTTTTTTTTCTAATATGGTCCCCCACCTAAATTATTTTTCATAAAATAGTTTATTTAGGAGAAATATTTTATCATATGATTGTTGTTAAAATATTAACTGAAATCAAATATATTTTTAAATACATCCATTTCATTTTTAAAGACTTATAGGAACTTTAAAAAAACATTATACAGACAAAATTTACAGCAAGATACAAAATATGTGATTAATTTCATTATAGCTCGTTCATCGGACACAAAATTTCGAAATTACGAGTTAAAATTTTGAAAATGTTTTTTTCTTTTGATAAACACATAAATTTTAAAACGATAGTTTTATTTTTTACTTCAAAAAATATTTTCTGAGAGATGTTATATCAATTATTTTTATAACAGGATTTACTTATACAGAAACTGATATAAAAATTTCAAATTTTCAGAAATTTTGCCATTGACTGGAGTATCGTTTACTTTAGAATTAATATTCAAGAGAATTTAAAAATCTTTTGCAAAATTCATCGAAATAATGTTAATAAATTCTGAAATATATTATTAAACCTAATCTTTAATGAAAAAGAATTAATTCGATTTAATTAATTTGAGAATGAAAAATTGTCAAAAAATGAAATCGTCGTTTTTAAAAAATAAAACAGGAATTTCCCATCATGCATATTTTTATAAAAAAAATTAACTAACACTAGCAATGTGGTAGCTGTGGGATATAATTTTAGCTCCATTTTGATAGAATTCAAATTATAAAACGAGGAAATACATTTTTAATTAAAAGTTTCAAAATAAACATATAAAGTTTCTGCTTAAGATTTGAATAACATTCTGAATACATATATTTGTAAACTTGGGCACAGTAAATTTTGTCTTATTTAAATATTAAGCATACCGTCTCATTCTCGAAATTTTACATAAAATTTAGACATAAAAATCATAAGCTAAATTATGAAAATAAATACTAATAAGTATTACTGTATTAGTTGAAAATATACAAATGGTATACACAATTGCTGCTATAGCAAACAATAATAATAATAAAAAAACAGATATTATTATTAATGAAAATATATGGATTCCCAATCTTTGTAAGCGATCGTCATGAAAGCAGTTTCACGGCAAACTTAATAACGCAGAAAAATTTAAATAAATACTCTTTTTTACCATCTCTTTTATGTATAAAATGCTTTTTCTTTTCGAATAAAATTAAAATTTCGAATTTATTGATAAAATAATAATATTCTAAATAAATTAGTACACAATATAATAGACCTGAAGCACAATATAATGTTTTTCTTATTTAACTTTGCCCAAACAAAACAAATTAAACTTCCTTGACACACTCGTTACCCAGAAGGCAGTTTAATAATAGCAAATATCCCATTAGAATGCCGGTGTATATCAAAATGTTATAGGTAAATTATGCGGATAATTTGATGAAGAATTTTAGGTACTTTCTAATAAGGTATCGCGTTAAAATGCTCACCGTGTTTATATTATGCTAGCGATACCTCATTAAAACATTATTCCGAGGCCCTTCAAGCGTAAAATCACAAGAATAAATAGCGTAAATATCGCATAAAGGAAATTTCATTTAGCAGAAGAGGAGTTTTGAACTCTCTTTTAATGTCAAGTATTATATTAAGGATATGGATGTTAATGAACGCCAACGGTAATATGGGATCTAACTTTTTCGAGAGAGCGTTCTTCTGATTAGATATTGATTTTCAATCACAGATGTATGAATCATGTAAAATTAACGGTCAAATGAATTAACAACATTTACTGTAGGCACAGTAATAAATTGATCAGAATGAATTAAAATCGGAATGTAAGGAAGAGAATAAGAACTTATTTTAGAATCAAATTACAAATTAATTAGCATATTCTACAAATCTTTTATTGATATATTTTTGAAAATTATATTATATTTTATGCTTTATGTAAACGTAAAACGACGTTTTTCAATATCAGTTTTTTTAAAAAAAGAAAATTAAGATTTGGTAATGCTGAAAATAAATAAAAGTAGGGAAAGAATACCCGTTATTTTTAAATTTGTTTTTCCCAGGAAACAATAGGATAATACAACGATAAATGAATTATGACATTACGGAAATATGTCTTTAAATTTGTTTTGTCATTTTCAGTAAATTTGTAGTTTAAAGTGATTTCCATGATTTAGCACCAATAATTTTAATAAACTCGATTTTTTTGAAGAAATTATATAAATTTCGGAACTTTTCTATGCAAATGTATTATATTGTGCAATTCTATGTTTTTGAATAAATAGATATTCCTCTATATTCTTCCGTGTTATAGTAGAATACAAACAGCTTTTACATTTACAACATAGTTCTTTGGAATTTTTTTTAAATATGATAAAATTAAAACTATTTTAATTAGAAATAAAATATAATTTGGGAATTTGAGCTAAATACTAACAGATGAAATTGCGCTCGTCAGCGAAGAAATAAGTACATATGCAAACGTAGTTTCTTTTGAATAAAAAAAAAATTAGTAAAATTTTGTTTCTCCCCGAAATTACTTCATTTTGAAGTGCAAGTTTCAGACATCAGAGACTCAATAAAGAATAATTATAATAATAAAAGACTATCACAAACAAAACATGGATAATAACCATGCCTAACATAACTGTAAAACAATAAAATAACACGGCTCAGTATGAACATCGTAAAATAAAATTGCACCTTTACAAAGGACGATGGAAATAATTATGATTCATGATTTCCGAAACTGATTGCAAACATGGCAGATATGAAACACAATATTTGTTTCATCTTATAGAACACGAATTATGATACAATCAATACACGAGCAAAGCGACACTGATACACAAAGCAATGGGGAAGGGGAACATTATATTGGTAAGCTCGACATTTCAATAAGATTATATGTATATTGTATACACTAATTTTGCCTCAATATTACACCGTATAAAAATATCCATATCACTCATAGCGCATCATTAAAAACTTTTCAAGCTGCCTTAACATTAAATACACTGTGTCGCACAAGAACAAAGCATATACTTTCAGAGGCGAGATCCACGAATGATAGACAGACATACAAGCACGTTCAGAAGTACATATAATGATGGTGCTTTAAACACACAATTTATCATGAGCACCGTTGTTCGGGGAAAAAAAAACAAAACGAGATGATAATACTACTACGTTCCATTTTTTCTGAACACTTAAGTAGACACATCACACTAAATCACCATAAGAAGACGTGGGAACACAGCAAGACGGCGCAATTGCCACCGTCTGGATCTTTTTATGACTGGAAAATGGGTTCCAGCCCTGAATCAACTCTGTGCTAGTAGCAGGGATAAAGGGCGTTTCCAATATTCTGCATGATGGCTGCCGCATTGGAGCTAGCTCTTCAGCAGTCTTCGTCCTTCTGCAACAGAAGTAAACTGTATTAATAGCTGGTCAATTTTGTACTTAAAACAGCATTCATACTCAGCACACGAGATGGTAAAACATAAAGTGCTATGAATCGTCATTCGTGTCCAAGCTTAATTTTGATTGGTTGCAATTTTACTTATCGCGCTTTCAGAGTGAACCTAGATGACCACCATAAAAGCCGTTTGTCTGTTGTCATAAAAGTTTATAAAGGTTTGTGTAAATTATAATTATTTTATTATTCGTATTTAATGATAGAAAATATACAACAGTGTTCCAGTCTCTTGTCGGATTTTAGTGAAGATTTGATTGTGTTGCTAAAATTTGAGTTATTTGCTAAAAGAGGTTGTAGTATTAAAAGCGTTAACATGACTTCTTAACTAGATTATTGCAGAAGCTTTTTCTTCAAGCGAGGATCGGTTTTAATTGGATTCATTCAAAAATAAAAATTAAATCCAGAATGGTCCGTTTCTGTTTTCTTTGGAAATTATGTTTGTGGAAAAGGAAGTAAAAGGAAGTATGCTTTCTCCATATCTTTGCTCACGTGTTGGAGCAAAGATATGGAGAAAGTATGTGTTAACTGTGTTGCAAAATTCTTGTAACAAGAATAAGTTTTTAAAAATGTAATTGAGGACAGATAAATTTTACAGGTACATCACACAATGAACAACAGTTTATTCATTTTAATCTAACAATAAGTCAGTATTGTATACAGTCAGCCCTGTGCTTTATCTGCTGTACATTGGGATGAAGTTTGCAAGAGTGCTTAGCCCGGTTGGGCTTTGACCTCCTATCGGGATGAACTTTGTGAGCTAACTTTTCATTAGTTTTACGTTTCCTCAGAAGTTAGGAAAAACAGTGGTATTTATTTTTACTTCAAAAAATTGTAAATGCTTGAAAAAATTTAAAGAGAGGAATCTTTGGCGGCACTTTAGTTAAAGACGGGTCTTATTGTTGTGTGGGAAGTTTATTATAGTTGGGTGAAAGGCTGAATTTTGATTGGTTAGCTGGGAAGTGAAGTGGGTGTTAATTTGATCGAAATGTAATGTTTCAATATTATAACTTTTTTTTTTATGTGTGACCCGATTTTCAAATTTCTTCATGTAGAGGTACACGTATTCTCTATGTAAAATTCTTGTAAGAATAGAAGGAGAGGCAACCCACATAAAAATGAAGTTGAAGCAGTGAGGCGTCATTAAGGCTCCTGCCTGCCGGCCAATTTGATTCCGTAAATATAATGTTAATCCTATAGCATTTCTTCCACCGTTCTCAAATCTACCTTATATTTGGATGTAATAAAGTGCACATTTGTTAGAGCAAAAAAGTAATGAAGGTTTCTGAGGAATTACATTTTCTCGAAGATTCTTAAGAATATTTTAGATTATTTTGTAAAGATCGGAAAATCCCAACAAACGAATTATTAAAATAGGGTTAAAATTTTAAAAAAATTGGAGGAAAAATGTAATTTTGCAGGAACCTTCATTATATTTTGCTCTTTTGGATTCACACCCAAATAGATAAAATAGCATGAATTTGAGAAAGGCAGTACAAATTCCACCAGATTAACATTACGTTCACGATATCAAAATAGCCGGTAAGCGGGAGCCAAAAGTTCCTGACAGCTGGAAGATTGAAAGTCTATCTAAATTATGGTACTCTTTTATTATAAGAGACTCGATTACTTTTACACATGGCATACCTGGGAACATTTCAATGGAATTCAGTGAAAATATTAGGTTTGAATAATTCCAATTTCTTTCCCTAGAGTCTTAAATTTCCGGACGACTCATTTATTTTCAAATATTTTTTGATAATCACTCATTTAGGATTAAAAATCGAAAATAAAATTTTAAGATTCTGAAATCGGTAGTTGGTTTTGAAAATGAATACATGACATTCAAAAGCATTGAAATAAATTATGTGAGACAAAACATTCGAACAAAAAAACAGTTATTCAAAATTTCTGAGAGGTCACGTTATATCATTCTCTGCCAAACGATAAAGAAACTTTCGGTGTACAGCCTTTTTTAAAATTATGCATTTGGATTGCAGGACTTTCCTTAAGAAAATTGCTGTCCGTGTGCATTATGACGATTTAAACTACATTTATCTAGTTTAAATCGTGATGGAATTATTGCAAAAATGATATTTGTGAAAAAACATGGCTGTTAAGTTTGAAAATGCAAAAGAACTGGATCGTAAGCATAAATACAATTTTAGAACACGATTCAAATGGTTAGAAGTTTTAAAAAAGCCTTCAAATTATTATTTTTGGCAGTGACGATTAGATTTTATAGAAAAAAATTAATCACACACATAATATGTACACAATGAGAAAACGTTTGAATTATTTTTCATTAAATATTTGAAAACCTGAACAGTGTGAAGAATAAATCAAAACCAGCCTTACTCGTTTGTATTTGTATTTTGTGAATAAATACAGTTTGCTTGAGAACTGTGTGAGGATGTTTATTGTTTAAAGTTGTTGTGTACTGTTTCAGCGTTGATGTGTTCGTCACTTTTGGGGGACTGATTTTCACCTCGTGGTGGTGGTTAGTTGATCTTGAATGACGGAGTGATTCTAACCATCTTCTACGCCTGTTGCTACTTCTTAGACAACCGAGCCAGAAAGGAATTTCCCTCTGAGTCAATTATTAGGCACTTTTAGTTCCTACCATTGTTCTTTGTTGCGACTTGCAGAAGAGTTTATGCACACCCTTTCTTTGGAAACTCTTTTAACTGCTGGTGGATTTTCCGGATGAATATTTAGAGATGGTAGTTTTTTCAGCCATTACTGCAATTGATATACCCTCCTCCGTCTCACAGAGTGTTATTTGCAACGTTTTTCGTCTTATAATGGGCAGTTTCTATTTGGGGGTTTATTTGACGCATGCGCTGCAGCTGGTTATATCATTAATCGTGATTTATGAATGGGTGTTGTTCTGCATTTGAAACCTATTTGCAACGAAACTCCTCACCCTAATTTGGCGATGTTGGTATAAGAATAACCTTGATTGCGCGCTAAGTCTGTTTTATGTGAATGAAAGGATCTGCATCACTATCATTGTAACGGACACAAACTATGTCATTCATTTCTATGTAGAATTAAACAATAAATCTACAGTAAAATTAATATACAATCCAACACTTCAATTATCTTGAGTTCTTATTTACGCAGACAACTAACAGGTGCCTTAAAATACTAAGGCAAGTTTGCGTCAGGTGTATACGCAACCAATAATTTTGGGCTGTGAAGCTGCTGATAGGCTGTGTTCCGTCATACGTTTTGTTCGAGTCTTGGATCACCACTTCGGCGCAGATGTGTTTGCCACTTTGGATAGCTGTTTTGTCGGAGTGAATAGCAGGCGAGGTGAGTACGAGGCATTTTCGAAAAGTAAAGATGCATCATGTCATCTTTACTTTTCGAAGAAGTCGTTAGGTGATGGTGTTCACGACATGGATTGTAACCTTAAGCAGTTCGCTTTTGCCTCGTAGTTATTCGTTATTTCTACGTAACATCCGGTTCGATAAGCACGTGTTCCGAATCCCACCATATGCGAACAGCGTTCCGTCATACATTTTGTTCATGCAAAAGATGAATGTCCAATGGATATTCACCAAAAAAATTTTTCTATGTGCGGAAATATAATGAATTGAAAATACGTAATTCAATGATATCATGCTTTCTCTGAAGGTAGGATATTCATCATGAAAACATAACAGCATCAGAGATCAGAACACTGTGATCACTCATGCTTTTCTTAAACAAACGGATGCAGAAATTCGAGCTAATAGGCATCTAACTTTGAAAGAATTGCAAAATATTATACCGAAAATCTCAAAGACAACTCTTCATGGAATTGTGAGAGAGATCTTAAGGTATCAGAAATAGTATGCATGGTGGGCTTGGAAAATGTTTATGGAAGAACACACACACAAAAGGATAGGCTTCGCTCGCGATATCTCCAAATGCTATGCAGAAGCAGGTGTGTGTAATGAGTTTCTTTATAACATTGTTACTGGTGATGACATTTTAGTTTATCACCACACACCAAAATCCAAGCAACAGTCCAAGCACTGGGGGCATTCAAATTCCCCATAAGTCAAAAAATTTAAAACTTCAATTTAGCAACAAAAAAAAAATGCTGATGCACAGTGTGGGACTTTGGCATGTCATCATAGACGGGCAATTCAAAACAAACGTTGGGGAATGTTGACAAGTGGGATCTTCTTGCTTCAAGTGGAATCTTCTTGTTTTCACATAGCGCCTAAAGCCCCAAAACACTACTTTAAAAAATTGAAGTGGGAAGTTTTAGACCATCCACCATACAGCTGGGATTTTTCACCCAGCGACTTCTATTTATCATCATATTATTTATATTTTTCACTCAGAGGCCTCCATATATTATATATTATTAAATTATACTTAGAATTATTTTGCCTAAAGAAACATCTTGAAGAGTAAATATTCCTTGACGATGATGAAAACAAAACTGAAGTTGAAATGTCGTTTCGATAAGAGGATATGAGCTTCTATGACAAAGGGTTACAAAAGTTTGTATCCAGACGTAACAAATGCTTGGACAATGGCAGCAGCTATGTCGAAATCTAAGGTATGTACCGATACATAATTTGTAATGAATATTTTATCAATTTTATTTGATATGCGGCTTTGTATCTTTACTTTTTGAAAATTCCACGATATTAGTTATCCACTTGATCCATCCCGAAACACGAGCCAAGGAGTCGTACAATGTACGCGCTTCAATAAGTCTCGATAAAGCCTAGAGCAGGGTTGGCGTACCAAGGGGACCCTTACGTACCAACGTGCCATTTTTCTAAAAAAATGTTTAATGAAGTTATAGACGTGCCGTCAAAATAATTTCTATTTCGTGGTTATTGGGAAAATAATAATACTAAATACTATCAACTCAAAACTCTTTATTTACTACAAAAAATACATTTTGCAATGTTTTAGTTATACGCGTAATTCAAATTAAAGTAACATTATTTTGACTTCTATTGTTGCAGATTAGATGATAAATAATTTATATTAGGGCTGTAAGATAATACTTTTAGCAGAATGCATGCTGAACTGGAGTCATCTGTCAAACGATTTCAAAGCGAGTCTTTAATGCTATTCATCTCTGAAAATAATGATTCGCAGGAATAGGTAGATGAAAAGATGGTTAAAATAGCAAGAGCCAGCTTCTTCAAACAGTTAAATGTATCTGGTAACGAATTCCATGTTTCCAAAATTTTGTTATTGGCATTTTTACTTATATGGCTTCCCAATCTTTCTGTTACAATTAATTCCAATTCTTTCCTTGTTTCAATAAATTTTGAATCCCTATTGAACTAGACAGAAAATCAATCTGCTGCATTTCATATTCTTCAATTTCCAACCAATCGAATTGGGACAAGTTCAGTTTATCAAATGAAGTAAGATCAGGTTGAATGCTTCCGATAATTCTTTGAACTGAGAAAAGCTGAAAATTCATTGATTGAAGAATCAATTGCAGAAAAAAATTCTTCAGTGACTGTTTCTTCGCCTGGTTTCTCATGTATATCTAAATCATTGATATATTTTTTTTCAAAGTTTGGAAAATACTTGTAGTTTCTTGTAATAATATCGTTCCTGTGTGTGTGGGAGAAAACATGCAGTTCAGCGTCAAAAGCGCGAATGAGATCTATCATGACGATAATTATTTTATTTGAGCCTTGAAGCTTCACGCTCAATTCATTAAGACGTTGGTATATGTCTGTAAGACACATCAATTTTGAAAGCCACATAATATCCAACAACTGTGTATATTGTTCAATTTCCTCCTCATTTAGCAGAAACAGTTTGATTTCTTCCAAGTAATCAACAAATCTTTGAAGTACATTCCGCGACTTAATCATCGAACATTTTTATACAACAGTAAACCATTTTACACCGAGGTGACATCATTTAACAAAGCATCAAACTTTCGCTTATTAAAAACTTGCGACGAAATGAGAGAGTGACTATTTTTGTGACTACTCCCATTACATTATCAAGAGATGTTAAACCATCTTAACACACAAGGCTTGTTGGTGATTGATACAGGAGAATTAAATAATCGAATGTCTTTCGTATGTTTGAAATAAACCCATAAAACCATTTTTTTACTCCCCATACTTGGAGCACCGTCAGTTGTTACGGAAACAATTTTTTCAAATCAATTTCTTTCTCAGCAAGCGAATTTTTAACAGCCGTACAAATATTTGTGTCCTTTGTAGTTATTAGCAACGATGTTATCGCAATTAATTCTTCCTTAATGAAGTTTCCAACGCAATATTGAGCAAAAACAGCTAAACGTGCAGATTTAGTGACGTCAGTGCTTTCGTCAAGACATAGTGATGTAAAAGGAGCGGAGTTAATATCACTTTTTTGTTGATCTGCTATATTTCTGACCAGTTTTAAGATTCTTTCTTTTTTTGTGTTTCTAGATAGAGGAGTATCTTTGATGCGCTGAATTATCTTATCTTTATTATCGAAATCATCAAAAAGTGAGGGCGCGCATGTTAACCAGGCTTCATTCAAAAACTCTGCCTCTTGAAAAGGTTTGCTATGCCCAGCAATGACATTTGCAGCCTAGTTACTTGCCACGCTCGTATGACAATTTTTGTCAACATATTTAATCATAGACGTCGATTCTTTATTACTGTCTTTCATTGCATTTGCAATTAATTCCTTTTGCTCTGGTTCGCTTTTTTGAAAAAACGAATTTGTGATTTGTTTCAAAATGTCGTTTTCCAATCGATGTTCAACATATCACTGTTCCAGAACATAAAACATACACCGCTTTGTCGCCTTTACTAATCATGCCACATTTCTCAGTCCACCGTTTGAAATTCTCTGATACACTTATTATCTTGCACCTTTTGTTTTTTGCTGAACTAGCCATATTAAATAACAGTTAAAAATCGTAAATATAACACAAATAAACTTTAAAATACAGTTGTATCAACGAAATTGACTATTATGCTACGCGTAAACAAACTATGCGTCATTAGCAATTGAAGCCACAATGTATCTACAATAACAAACGAGCGCACTTCCTGCCCGCCGCCCAGCACCCGAACACTCCGTAGCGTAGGATAACTCTCGTTCGTCCGCAATATGCTTCATAGTGAACTTTGTGATCGGTGGTGTGCCTAAAATATTGTAATATCGGATGGCATCCCCGGCCTAGAGGCAACGAAAGCAAATAACTTTTTCGGGATCCTCCTTACTCAGCGCTGGAAGCGCACAGATGATCTGTCCTGCCCGTACGCCTCCAGCGCTGATATCAAATCAGCTGCAAATATTTTGTTCCATATTTTTAATCAATGTTTTTTTTTTTTAATGTTAGAACGAATTTTTTAATTTTGGTACATTGTGTACACATGCTATTGAAAATTACAAAAACAAACACAGGAAAAATATTTACTATAACTATATCACTATATAGAGTTGTTATAAAGAGTAAAAAAAATTAATCTTTGAATTAAGACATGATCAAAAAATTTCCCACTTTATAATTAATTTTATTTGCCTTTACTGTTTTAATAATAAAAAATTACGCGAATTGTTTGCATAACTCCTGTTTGACTTCCCGGCTTTCAGTTTTATTTCCATTATGTCGAAAGAATGCTCTAGAAAAGTTTGGTACATATGACTGTTCGGCTTATTTGTTTTATATATTAAGGCAGAAAATAATAATACCATATCATATAATATTCTAAAAAGCAGCTTTTTTCCAAATATTTTAAAATACGGGATTGATAAGTGCCAAACAGTTTCTTAAAGGAAGGGATAATTATTCAAATGCAATGAATTTGTTGTTTACTTATTTTCATATATTATTGTCCTAATCACCATATTCTAATGAAGTAGTTTATCTTACAATTCATCCCAGTCGTTAACAGAGTAGTATTGACACGCAATCCAAATACTCAGGATATCCTGCGTTAGATCATAGTAACAATAAAATTCTTATCCGATCATACCTTTGTAGTGTTCCAATCTCCTCCGAGGAATAATTCAGAAACCTCCGCTACGTAGCGATGGTAATACCGCCCGCGAGGGAGGAGAAAAGAGAGTTTTTTTGAGAATTGAAGGTTTTCGTGGCATGGGAGCAATTAAGCAGGCCTCTACGGGAATGCTACAAACTTATTTTAATATTTAAATAAAGTTTTGTTAAGTTTTAAAAGAAGTAACTCATTTCACTATATATATAGAAGATATAAGGATATATTCGAACCGCAACCAAATATTATACTGGCGCAGCCAGCCAGGATATAATGAATTTTGAGTTAGATCGGAATTGAGTGAATTTTGAGAAAAATTCTGAATCTGTGAATTTGCGAATCGCAATGGTTTTCCTATCGAAAGGAAAAAAAAAAAAAAAAAAAGAGAACTTACAATACGTCTCTCAAGAAATAGGCATCGAGAATGTTTCAGAGATGAAAATAATGGCATTGAGGAATGCTATTTTGAAAACTGAAGTGTATGAGGAAGAGTTTGTCAGAGAATTGCTCAATACGCAAATAGAATATAGAAAAGAATAGGAGGAAAGGAAAAAAGACGATGATATGAAAAGACGAAATGAAATGAAAGAGAGGAGAGGAAAAGAAAAATGATGAAAGGAAACGCATGCAAGAAAGGAAATTTGAAATTCAGAAATTACGTTTAGAAAACGAAAGAATTTGAATGAGCGAAACGACTTATTCAGAACTCGTTGTTAGATTGAAAGTAGTGCTGCAAAACTTTCTCCCAAAATTCCATCCGAAGAACAACGATATTAGCTTATATCTAGTATTATTTGAGAGACAAGCTGTAAGAGTTGAAATCAAAAGAGAACATTGGACTTGTCAGTTGATCGGACTATTGCCATGCTATGTTGCCCTCATAATCGCACCTGAAAACGAAGAAATCACGAACGATTACGATAAGGTGAAAGAAATTCTTCTGAAACGATGCAAGTTAACACCAGAGAAATTTAGACAATTGTTTGTGAAGCATCAGAAAAAAAAACAAGACATAACTTGGGGTGATTTCGCATACGAACTGACCAAAACACGAATGGATTCGAGGCTTACAAATTAACTCTTTTGGAAGATTTGTGCAACTTGATAATAACTGACAAAATAAAAAGGAAAACTCCGCCCGAAATGTATGATCATTTTATTGACGAATGGACACATTTCAAAAAAACCGAATAAATTGCCTTAAGATTAGACGATTATGAAAATATCAGAGCGAGTGTCACAGAAGATCGAGAGAAAATTTCCAAAGACAGTATTAAGCATTTATCAAACGACCGCCATGGGAAGAACAGAAATATTACTGAAATATATTCCACCTCATTCAAGAGAAAATACCAGAACTCCGATGAAGGAAGAAATAAAAACATCCACGAAGGAATATTATATTGCAATACCTGGCGAAGAATTGTCCAAAAAGATACAAAGCGACATGGATGAATGGTTATATCGATATACACACGCAAGATGATAAAGCAGTAACGGTTGAAGTTCGAACTGTTCCTGTTAGAAACAAGAAATAAGAAGAAAAAAATCAAGCGAACTAAAATTAGCTATGAGTGATCTCCAATATGCTGAAATTGCTGGCAACGGAAAGAGTCCAACGGCTTTAATTGATTCCGGATCGATGATAACTGTGTTGAACTCAAACCTCATTTCGGATGAAAAGAATGAGGAAGGAAAAATTATTTTAAAAAGCGCATTTGGAGGGAAAAAAATAGAAGCCTATCTTTCCAATGTCCAGTTATGGATTAAAAAAAAAACAAGAAAAACGAAGTATTTTCGAAATCTATTCAAGTGTTAGCAGCGAGGCCGGATAAAATCCAAACCAATCATTCCTGGAAATATATATGAACTATTGAAGGAGAATGTAAACCAAACCGCAAGCGACGAATCACCATCGGATATTAAGGGATATTGTTGTGGTGGACAGAAGTCTGATTTCATTACTTAAGGAAATACAGAGAGTAAAAAACAAATGTTAGAAAATGAAAAATGTTTATGGTTGGAAATATTATTTCCCACGCAAGAGGAAAATGAATATCAAAATCGAGTGTGTGAAAGAGCTTCAATGAGAGAACAACAGTTAAAATGTGACATATTGAAAAATGTATTGAAACAATTTATGTTGAAAAAAAGGAATTTTTATTTGAGAGATATCTCATAAATTCAACGACGATAGAGTGATTGGGGAACAGGCGGCTCAACTGGTTTTGCTTAAAATTAGAAGACTTCAAGTATTAAAAATTGGTGCACTAATCTGTTTTTGGAAGTCATATGGGATTTAAAAAGACCAGTGAAAGAATTTGTTTTAATTTCTAGTGGCCTAATTTAAAGAAAGACATTTTAGAATATTGCTAATCTCGCAAAATTGTCAATTAAGAAGCCAAGAGAAAGCTATGGACAAAATATCTATAATCCCAGCAGATTTACCTTTCGAGATCGTGAATGCTGATATAATTGGGGAGATTGACCCACCTTCGGCCAGAAAACACAAATGCTGTCTTGTCATGGTAGACCAGCATTCCATCCAGCCAGAAACGATTCATCTTCGATTGTTGTCAAAGCTACATGCGACGCGCTAATGGACATATTTACGAGTACGGGAATTCTAAATGTCATTGCCAGCAACATGGGCACCAATTTCACTTTAAAGGTAACTCAAGAGTTCATGAAGCGCTTAGGCTGTACCTCACGATTTTTAGTCCCTGGGTATGCAGCGCCAAATGGACTTGTGGAAGAGATACAATAAAGTATTAAAAAATTCATTGCACCACGTTATTAGGACTGATCCAAGTAATTGGGACAAATATAACCCGTACTTTCTTTTCGCATACAGAGAAGTCCTAATATGCACAACGGGAGTGTCACCTTTCAAGTTGATGTATGGACGAACAGCTAGAGTGTGTTAAAATCAAGCAGGTGCGGCGACATTGCCATTCCATTAAACATAGGAAAATCCGTAGATGATTTCTTACAAGAACAAAAGATCGAATTAGAGATAGTGCTGAGCAGGCGTCATTAATTATCTCCGGAAGACAAGAAGCTTATGCAAGATATTTCAATCGAAAAAGCTCGTTCCAAAAGTTTTGAGATCGATGAAAAGGTATATTTATTGATACCTGATTTATTGTTACCTATTGATTCAACGAACAAGTTCTATGCGCAGCGGACCGGCCCTGGAGAGATAGTTGGATTAAATCCTTCTCACTCTTGTGAAATTGAGAGACGGAAAAATTCGGCATTGTCATGTGAATAAGATAAGGAGGTATTACCCAAGTTAGTGCAATCGAGATGATGTTCGAAGACGATGAAGATTTTGGTGAAGTTCTTCCCACTCCAACTTCTCTGAGACGCGGGATGAAAGAGTTATTGAAGCATATTGATATAAGTCACCTAGAAGATGATGAATAAAACAAATTGCTAGCATTGTTAAGTACCAAAAAATGTTTACAGGATATGTAAACATTGCTAAAGTTGACGCCCAAAAAATCAATTTAAAGCCGAACGGAAAAAACCGTTTATATACAGAATCCCAGAAGCACTGAAGGGGAAAGTAGATCAACAAATCCAAGAGTTGTTGGAATTAGAATTAATCGAGAAAATTAAAGCTGAGATTGCATATCCGGTAGTCTATGTAAATAAGAAAGATGGATCCTTGAGATCGTTCATCGACTTCCGGGCTTTGAATTGTGCAACAGTAACGGATGATTTCCCTATGGAAGAAACAGCAGAATTGATTCAGACGATCTACAGAACTAACATAATAACTACTTTAGATTCTTTTGAAGGGATATTGGGCAATCCCTGTGTCGGAAGAAAACAAAGACTTTATTACTTTCAAAATTCCCCGCCAAATGTATAGATTTAAAGTCTGAATTTTGAACCGAAAATTGCGTCTGTTACTTTTCAATGGGTAATGAATAAAGCGTTTGCTTATAGAGAATTCGCCCGTGGGTATATAGATGACATCGCCATATTTTCGAGAAATTTCAGTGAACATTTGTATCATTTAAATATCATTTTGTCCAGGTTGGAAGAATTAAACTTCACTGTGAGCCTTAAGAAGTGTGATATCGTGGAACCCCATGTGAATTTTTTAGGACACGCTTCGGTTCGGGAAGACATCAGTCTGATCCAGAAAAGGTGCGTGCGATAAGAAACTTAGCATCTCCGACGAATAAGAGGCAGTTACGTAGTGTTCTCAGTTTATGTAATTACGCGAGTACATTCCCAAATATTTGTAACTTGTGTATCCCCTCACTGAGTTAACGAAAAAGGGAGTCTCCGACAAGGTTCCATGGACTGATAAACATGAAGAAGTGTTCAAAAAATTGAAAGGTGCGCTTGCTGATGCTCTTCCCTTATATACTCCTGTGATGAACCGGCGGTACATCATTCATTCTGACGCTTTATCAGTCGGCGTTGTTTCATGTTTATCCCAAAAGTAGAAAGAAAAGACTTACCCAATATCTTATGTAAGTCAGAAATTGACCAAAGCCCAGCAAGTTCGGTCGAGCACGGGAAGCATTCGCGATTGTATGGAGTTCGAAAAAGTTTGTTTTGTGGATATTCGGTACCGAAATTGAATTCTACACGGATCATACTCTGCTCTAATTTTTAACAAAAAGTTCACCGCAGTCGTCTAGACTACAAAGATGGGCATTCTCCTTGCAAAGATTTAATATAACTCTGAAACATAGTGCGTGATCGGAAATGCCTCGTGCTGACGCGTTATCACGCTTAGTGTAAACAGTATCAATTATTGCTGAACGCATGGATATTCTTTTGATTTCTTTATATGCATATCTGTGCTATTCTAAGTGTTTTTACCATTCTTTTGCTTTTAGAATATCTTATTCTAATTTGAATCATTTTGAAATCATAATGTTTACATTAATTAATGTTTTATAATGTGTATGATTTTTGATGATTTGTAATAAGTAATAGTGTAATGTGAATTAAGTATTGCTTCTTTTTATTATAATTATTATTGTGCATTTAGTGTTTATGATTGTGGACTAATTTTGCTTTGTGTGAATATTTTGAGTGTTAATTTTAAGAGTTTCAGCTGCTGAGTTAAATTTGTAAACAAATGTAATGTCAGAGCTTGGGGGGTGGGGGACGTACTGTGCCCATCTCCTCCAAGCAATGATTCAGAAACCTCCGGTACGCAGTGCTGGTAGTACCGACCGCGAGGAAGGAAGAAAGAGAGTTGAAGGTTTTTAAGCACGGGAGCAGATTAGGCCTCCCTGGGAGTGCTACAAACCTATTTTTTAATCTTTAAATAAAGTTTTGTTAAGTTTTAAATGTCGTAACTCATTTCACTGTATCTTTGAACCACAACCAAACTTTACAACCATCACACAAATAATTTTAATAATTAGAATCATATTAATATACTATAATTTCCGGAAAAAAAGACGCGACGCTTCTGTGTACTTAAAAAACATTTTCTTCCATTGTAAATAGCTTAGAACACTTGTTGCTGCCCACACATAGAAGACCACTCAGTTGTTTTCTGCGAATTTTATTGAGTTTATAATCTTCCCCTTGAAAGGACTTACGGGCCTTATTCACTCCAAATGAGATATCCAAACTGTTACACTCTTGATATCCAAACTGTTACACTCTTCACTCGTTCAAATCAGCTTTTACATCAGTTTGAACAACCTTCATTCTCTGTTTCCTGATGAATCTTCCGGGATTCATCATCTTTTCTCCCTTTTCTATTCTAGTTGATGCGATACTTTTTTGTAGCATAGTAGGAGTATTACGCACGGGTTTTTATACTTGTTTAGTGGGTAAATATGAGTACATTCGTGAATATAAGTATATTTTTAACATTTATTTCCTATAATTTACTTCTGAGTTATGGTTTCATTTAATGAATTTTTCTCAACTGATACCTCTACATAGGTCAAGATTTTGCGACTCTGACATTTACGTCGATACCACGAGCAATTTAACTTAGTGCGACGTTTATACTGACTGATGTGGCGTTTCTATGCAATTTTTGGTGCCATTTTTTCGAGTGCAGCGTTTACGCTGATGTGACGTTTCTTCCGGAAATTACGATACATTAATATTTTATTCTTTCACTATAAAATAATGCAGCATTTCAGAAAACAAGATTTTTTTCACACATGAACAACAGAGCCTTTTATTACTTTCACTCTAATAGAATTAAGTAATTATTCCACATCATTAAATTGCGCAAAATGCAATTAGCTTGATAAGGCACCATGGATATCTTATCAATTAAATAAGACAACATGAGTATATAAACATAACTATATCAATTTTATCAACTTAAGACACATATATGCGCATTTTGATAAGACACTCACATATATGTCGTATCACACACATACGGTTTCAAAAATTAATAAGTTAATTTACTTGTTTAATTACACTCATGGACAAAAAAATTAGCGCATTAAGAAGGAATCGTCAAAATGAAACGAAATTTTACATACGTAATGACTACTTTGATATAAGTAAATGATTAGAAAATCAAAGAAAAAGGATCATTTATTTCAGAAAAAAAAAAGGCAAAAGAACGGAGGATTTAATACCCTGTTGAACCCCCTGTAGCGCGAATGCACGATGCGATACGATCAAGCATTGAGGCATACAAGTTCTGTATGATGTCTTGAGACATTTCATTCCATATTTGCTGTAACCTTGCCTCTAGTTCGTTCAAACTCGTGGGATGCCCAACTCGCCGTCCCAAATGATCCCAGATATGCTCGATTGGAGACAAATCTGGGGATCGGACAGGCCAAGGAAGGGTAGTAACAGTGCGGAGACAGTCTTGTGACAGCCTTGCCGTGTGAGGCCGAGCATTGTCTTGTTGAAAAATGGTTCCTGGGAGCCGTTGCATGAGTGGCAACATATGTGGTTGCAGGATGTCATGCACATACCGCTGGGCTTTCATGGTGCCACGGATCAATACTAGGGGTGACCGTGTATTGTAAGCAATGGCACCCCATACCATCACACCAGCTGTGGGAGCGGTGTGTCGCTGTAAAGCAAAGGCAGGATTAAGGCGTTCACCACGGGGTCTCCACATACGAACATGATTGTCTTCACTGCTGAGATTGAATCTGGATTCGTCGCTAAAGACGTTCTGGTTCCGCTGCAGTCCAGTTTCCTCGTGCGTGGCACCACTAAAAACGGAGGCGTCGATGGGTGGGCGTCAAGGGTAGCACACATAATGAGCGCCGCGATCCCAAATGTCCTTCAGCCAGGCGCCTTCGTATGGTTCGAGAAGACACAGGGGCCCCTAGTGAAGGTGCTACCTGTGCCTGGATGTCGGCCGATGAAGCATTTGGCTGTACGCGCGCATTTTTTACGATGTGGCGGTCTTCTCGACGACTGGTCTGTCGAGGGCGTCCTGAGCCTGGTCTTCATGTAAATGACATCTCTCGGATCCACTGGTCCCAACACCTTCTCACAACACAATCAGAGCGGTCTAATTGACGAGCTACTCGCCTAGCTGACCACCCAGCTTCCATCATGCCGATGATTCTCCCCCTCTCAAACTGCGACAGCTGCTCATATTTGTCTTCGAAAACGGCGTAATGGCATGTCTACCTCAGCTCTTCCTTTTTAAACGATTCAGCACACTCAAACAAGCTTTGGTTACCTGTTTTATACTCCCCGGAGAACGACGTTAAACGCCCTCTACCGGCTATACGTAATGCGCAATCCCGCTGCATTTCTAATCATTTGCATATCTCCCCGACATGTACCTTCGTTACGATTCCGCAATTATTTCTTGGTGCGCTAATTTTTTTGTCCATGAGTGTATAAAAATTATCAATTTTACAATTTGAATTTAATTAATATATTTTGTCTCATTATGTAAGCTAGAGTTAAACATACGAGATACAGATAGAACAGATTTCGCAGTTCAGTTCTTTTGAGAATGTACAAAAATTTCTTATATCATAATTCTAAATCCCCCCCTCCCAACTATTTCGAAAATCAATTATTACGTCTGAACTATTAAAAAAAATTGATAAATGATGTGGAATACTTAGTTCCAAAAGGCGAGAGGGGTAGCTATGTAAATGGGTAGGTGTAACATCCTTATATTATAAAAAATACTTATATCTTCAAATCGTAATGTTGATGAAATTTATATATAAATGTTGCGAAAAAGGTAAAATATTCATTCACCGAGGGAAAGTGTCTATGCGATGACCCTTCTTCTTCGATTGTTTCCATTTCAGGCTCTCCAACAGTTGGCTTCTCTTCCTCCGTTTTCTTCTCTTTGGCTTCCTCTTCTTCCTGTTCTCTCTTATGAACCTCCACCCAGTACTCATAATTTTCACGCAAGTGAATGGTCTGTAAACACCTCACTTTACGATTAGCAGACGAACCTTCAGGAACAGCTGCAACGCAAGAAGAATGAAACTTGAAAACATAATCAATGATATAGAAAATGTTTGATACCAAATTAGGATTGGGGGTTCAGACGCGAAAAGGGGCCGGTATCCAAATAGAAAAGGAGAATTAATGTATTACAAGAGATACGTTTTTAAAAATAATAGTTTTCATTATCAGTGAATACGAGGTTTGAAAGGGATTATTTTAGCGCAACGAGTACAATCCCTTCTCTTTTATGACATGGATTTCCTCCCTTATTTTCAAAATGTTATTTTTAACACTCTATCGAATAAGAACAGAGTGGAATATGTTTCATTTAGTTAAAATCGCTTATAGATTGAGGCTTGCTGAATATAAAAAGTGACCAAATATTAGTTTTTTTTCTTCTTTTATTTCTAGCTAATACTCAGCTGACTCTTTTTAATATTCAAAAGAAGTTTATAATATGATAGATGTGAAGTTCAACTTTAGATGTCAATTTGACTTATGTATCTTTCAAAAATGTCAGTCAAATATAAATAAAGCGCTAATTTTCAATTCCTGTTACCTTATTCAAATTAGACTAATTTAAATTAGAATATGTTTTATAGATAGCCACATGGATGAAAACAACGAAATCATCACTCAAATTTTCATAATATCCAGATTATTTATTATTGTTATTGATCTCTATAGTAATCTAGTATAACAGAAATTACAAAGTTTAAATTAACTACTTTTATAATCAATTCCATTAAACTGAACTCACAATGTCCGAGATAACATTTTATTTGAGAACCTTAAAAACGCAATGACTGTAATTATTTTTATCGTTCTAAGATTTACAGTTAAAAGCTGGTCCATTAAAGTACAAAATAAATTTTGTCTCGATTATTTATATATCAAATTAGCATTTTATTAAGTGTTTTTTTAAAAAAATCAATTAATATGGCACGAAATTAAAATTAATTCAACAATATTAATTAAAGATCTTCTCATATCTAAAGCAATTCTCTACATGGAGCTCTATAATCTACAGTAATTCTCCGAATTGAATCATATTGTAGAATGGGGAGGGGAGGGGAATGACTGTTTCGTTCTAAAAATGAAATTTTTAAGCATGCAATAATTTCGCAGCAAACACAATGAATATAATATCACTAAGTTTTTCATAAAGTAGTACGTGACTTATGAATCATATATATGAGTTCTTTTTCCAAACCATTCTTATTAAATTAATTTCCTTTACAAAGAATTATAACTTAGGTATTAAAATCGTTTCCAATGTCCCTAGATGTGTAATAATGATTCACTGGGAGACGATTATTACCTTTTAACACAATTCCATATATAGCGAGACACATTAATGTTTGTTCCAAACAGGACATTTTTCTTTTAACGTGAATATTCTTCACTGATAGTTATTGAGTAAAATTCATCATGAAAACTGCATTACGCAATTCATTTAAGTTAAAAATAAAATTATGATTGCCATACATTGAAATGAGCGTAAAGGTTATAGCATTCTGTTCATAACATCAATTGCGAAACTTAAAATCATCTTTAAGACTATATAATTCTAATAGATGGCGCTACAAACAAGAATGGATGTTTTGAAAGAGACGAAGCTTTCAAGAATTGCGATGAATGCAATAAACACAATTTTTTTGGCAGCTTAAATAGATGAACAACTGCTTTCAGATGATTTAATTTCACCACCGTATTGAGATCATTTTCGGAATATTAATCAATTCTCTTTCCGATTAAATATAATTCTTTACGAAATGCGAATATTAAACATACACAGTTCGATAATTCGAGAATAAGGGGATTAAAAAAGGTAATTAAATAAACATTCTGAATGTAAATTAATCATTTAAATTATTCAATTAAATTACGAACAACTGAAAGCTTCTTCATTCATTTACATACGATTGAAGCGATAATAAAATTTATTAGAACAAAGCAAAATGCTAATTTAATATAATCGTTAAATGAACAAGAACGTTCAGCATATATATATCGAATAACATATTATTCGAGAAGAAACCCATTTAGTTTTTCTTTGAAGAGTCTACAGCCAGCAAACAAATGTATACATTTAATACACACGCACGCACGCATACACACACATAATATATACACATGTGCATAGAACAAAAAAATGTGACACTCACCGCTTGTAGCATTATTATCACCAGTTGTTGTTGCATCACCATCTGTACATTTGAAATTATCGCTTTCGGTTTCATCACAGCTTGCTGAAATATATTATTAAAAATAATAAGCATTAGTAAAGTACAAGTAGTAATATGCATGTAATTGCATAAGAACTAAAAAATTACAGCAAAAAGTCTTAAATGTAGCAGCTAAACATTTCATACAATATTTTTTATAGTAAAAGGTTTGATGCACGTTAAGTGATTTACTCATTAATTTTTTTGTTTACTGTAAAACAATACATTTAAAAAACAAATTGCCCCTTACCGCTTTGTTTCGAATTTTTCTCTTCATTTCTGTAAATGACTTTTTAGCATTTTTATTTCTTTACAAATTATTTAATTCCTAATTACAACGCGTGTGTTTGTGTTTTCCGTATAGTCTTTATACATTCACAATATATTTTTTCATCTTTGATATATTAATTTTTATACGAGTTATCATTTTTAATCTGTCGCTTATTTTATTTGATAGAAATTTTCAAAAGTACCACATTTGGTTTAACCCCGCATTACTCGAGCAGGGTATCACACACCCACTTTCCCTCTTTTTTCAATGTTTCTTCCTACCCTTTTTTGGAAAATGGTCGAATCCTCTCGTAGCTGACTCTAAGGACATAACCTTGAAGAGGAAAAACCAGCGAATGAATTCTAAAAAAATATATTTGTTTATCAGTTTTCTGGGTATGTCACACCCTATGCGAGTAATTCCGTCATAGTTTTAAAAACGTGAACACGTTTCTAATTGCTTGTTAGGTATGGCGCGTTTTAGGAATTATGAAGAAGAAATACAGATTTAAGACATTTATTGGATACAGTATCTTCGAATGAAGAAAGCTATAACAAAGATAATGCGGAACCAGACGACATGGAATACAACAGTAATCATGATTCTGCTACAGAAATTGACTCAAAAGATGACGATGTAGAATATGATAATAGTTATTTTATAGTAAAGGAACAAAGAGAGAGAGAGACAGAGAGAAACAGCTTGGAAAAAAGAGAAATTCCATCCAAACGTTTTAGTGTCTTCAAAAAAAAAAAAAAAAAAAAAAAAAACCCACTTAACTTCCATGAAATACATGTGTTTCAAATGATGTCATTTCGGTTATAGAAGCATGGGATTTACTAATCTCTCCTGAATTTATTCAAACTGTAGTAAAATGCACAAATATTTTTATTGGATCTGTAAAAGATTGTTTTTTCCGAGATGTTAAAGAAATAAATGAAGCTGAAATAAAAGCATTTATTGGATTGTTATATATTTGCGGTGTACATAAATCATCACATGTAAATGTGAAAGATCTATGGGAAATAGATGGCACCAGAATTGAGATATTCCGGACAGCTATGTCTGCAAACTATTTCAATTTTATTATGAGATGTCTACGCTTTAACGATATTAGAACTCGTCAAACAGGAAATATTTAGATAAACTGGCTCAAATAAGAGAGTTTTTTAAAACCTTTGTGGAAAACTGGCAAAAATCGTATAATATCGGAGAATACGTTACTATAGATTAGAAACAGGAACCATTTAGAGGGCGATGTCCCTTTCGGCAATAAATGCCAAACACACCTTTGATTGAATTTGGTTTGGTTTTATTAACATCGCACTAGAAGCAACAAGAAGGCTATTGACGACGGACTTCGTAATTTTGAACCTCGGTGAAGTGATGAGGACGACACCTGAACTAGCACTCCCCTCTTCTAACTTCCACAATAGCCAACGGGTGGACTTTGGGCCCCGACAGATTTAACGTTATCAACCCGGCTACACGGTGAGTCTTTAGTGGGATCAAGGCTCGAACCCATGACTCAACGAAAACCACCGGCCGCGAGTACGACTCCTTAACCACTAGGTTACCGTGGAAAGGACAAACCATCGAAATATGGTATAAAAATTTTTGTACTCGTCGATTCAAGATTATTTTGCACTTGGAATATGGAAGTGTACACTGGTAATGAGAGAAAAGGGCTATTTGAAATAGATAATAGTCCAAGTAGTGTTGTAAAAGGATTAATTAAACACCTTTATAACTCTGCGCATAATTTGACAGTTAATTGGTGTACATCTTACCCACTGTCACAGGAACTTTTGTAGAAAAAAAATTACTATTGTTGGGACCACACACACACATGAGAAAAAATAAGAAAGAAATTCCTCCAACATTTTTGGTTTCAAGGAACAGAAACGCTTATTCCGTGTTTGGATTTCAAAAAGAAACAACTACGCCATATGCTACCAAGAAAAATAGAAATGTTGTTCAACTTTCAACAATGCATAATGATGACACTATAGATCCATCTACAGGAGAATTGTAAAAGTTTGAGATTATCACACTTTATAATTTAACGAAAGGCGTAGTTGATTTTGTTGATGAAATGGCCGCAACATATTCTACACCTAGAAAATATAATTGTTGGCCCATTTCTATATTTTTATTGAGTTGTTAAACGTTGCAGTAATAAATGCTCGCATCCTTTTGTTATCTACGAAGAAACCCCAATCTCAAAATCAAACCTGACGCTCATTTTTAAAATGTTATGGATTCATGCTTGTAGAAGAATACAAGAAAAATAGAAGCGAACTGGCAATGTTTCCAAGAAACTTAAAAGAAAAACAAGGATCCAGAGCTGGAGACTTCGCACCACCTGTTAAAAAAGCCAAAGAACTCAATAAAAGATGTGATGAATGCCATAATAAAAAGGACAGAAAAACTAAATTTATTTATGAAAAGTGTGAAAAACATATATGCATGGAACACATGACCTGTATTTAAATGTGCAGACTAAGTGTGTTATTTTATATTATATATTTACAATAGTATTCTTCTACTTTTATGTTTTCATGGAACATAAGGCATGTATTGGCAGAAAATGTGTAAACTAAATATGTTATTTTTAAATATATATTTACAATTGTATTCTTCCATTTTTCTACTTTTTATAATCTTTTTTGCAAAGATTCCGAGGCAGAAAACAGAAGTAAACGCCCATGGGTATGAGATACCCTGCACGAGTAAATATGTTTGTTTTTGTTGCGCGAGTAATACCGGGTTAAATTTGTTTGTTTGTTGGACATTTCAGTTAACTATTTAATTTAACATGATTCATAGATCCTCAAACCAAAGCAAATGCACAGCGCAATTTTGAATCAAGGTCAGATGACGAGGTGGACATCAGAGGTAGCACCCACTCTCCAAATCCTCGCCTCACGAACGTGAGGATTTGAGCTTCAATAAACTGAAAGTACATTAGCTTCTCTACACAACGGGTGAGAAGAGAAGAATCAGGTTTGAACACATGGCTCTACAGAAACATCACTGGCCACGAGCTCGTGACTTCAACATTTTTCGGATTTGACTTTATGGCATCTTAAAAAGTTTAGTTCAGCTTCAGGAAGAAAGAAGGAGGAGTGGATTATTTCAATGGCTAATGAACGTCACGACAGAAGCATTATGAGGCGATAGACCCCTTACAATTTCGAACCACGTCTATATATCGCATCCACAGAACGCCAACATGAAGAATTTAATCAACAACAGATATAACATGCCAGTTACAGGTCGGTCTTTTCAAGATAATCTGAACTCGAATACGTGGCTCATAATGGAACATCGATGGCCACGAGCTCGTAACTATCACCACTCGACTGCTGTGGTTCATGAGAGATGGAAAAGAGAGTGATTTCAAGATATTTTGGTAATAATTCCCCAAAACAAGTATATTTTCAATCCATCCTCCAAAATTTAAAAAAAAATTTCAGCAGTAGATAGGGAGAGACGCTATTGGAGGATTTTATACACCAAATAATTTTCTCAATTCAGATTTTATCTCAAGATAAGTCATTCATAAATAATATAATTTTAACGATTCTTTGAATCGATACTGTTTAAAAGAAAGTATTTTCTATTTCGTAACCATTGTTCTTTGATTCATCTCGAATCGAAAGTATAACTTGATTTTGGAAATAAACAATTCTGTATCTCATAAATAGAATTGTAATTTTAATGATTCATCTCGAATTGAAAGTATATTTTGGTTTCGAAAGTTAACAGTTCTGTATCTCATAAATAGAATTGTAATATTAACGATTAATTTCGAATCGAAAGTATATTTTGATTTTGCAAATCAACTATTCTTTAATTCTAAACTGTCCAAGCGACAAAATTTCTTATTTTGAATCAGTTCTTTTATTCTTAATTAGAACTGTATTAAAAAAAGATATAATCTGCATATATTCATATATTTTCCTTGATTTCGTATGTTTCAAGCAATCCATTGCTTTATTATTATCATTTCTGTTTTGAATTATCATGTGTTTGAGTGTACCCAATGCTATACGTCATTATGGTATAATTGTGTTAAAAGGAAACTTCTTTATTAATTTCTTACGTATGTTAACACCTAATCTATTTAAATACTTAGCGGTCCAATATTCCATTCTGAAAACATATTATTAATATTTTGTGAATTATTAAATAATTCTGTTATCATAAAATCTAAATAAGCTTCTCCAAATAAAACGAATTCCAACCTCATGTTCTAAAATGGAGTTCCTCCTCATATAATTTCTGTTATGTCAAGAATTGTTTTTAATACAAATTGAAATCAAATCGTATTCCTTTACTTCGTTGAGATTGAACATGTATATGTAATCTTTATTTAAACTGAAACTTTTTATTTATTTATTTTTTTTCCCTTTTGCTAGAATAAGCTGTTTTTCTCCTTTTTTTTATTTTCGAGAAATTTATGCTCACTCAAGTAAAGGTCAATGAGTCATAACATCCTCTGTGTATTTTGTTACTTTCGTTTTGGTTTGATGACTAATGCATACTTTTTACCTTTTTACTTGAATATGAATTTGATAGAAAAGTATTTTCATTATATATAGTATATATATTTTCTCTCTGTGGTTTTCTGTTGAGTGTTGCATTCATATGAGATTTTTTTGTTCTTATAAATTTAGTATTCTGTTTGCAGGAAACGTGTATGTAAAAAAAAATTATTACTCATTGAATGCTCTAATTGATTTCATAACTCAAATTTTCTTTGTCGAATGTTTTCTGTGTTTTCATTTTCAGTTCCAGTGTGTTAAGAAAGTTATTTTTATCAATTTTTTTTTATTTTTATCACAAACTGAACTCTATAACAGAAAGCAATGATCTTTCTCATAAAAGGAAAGAAAGAGGTTTTGAGGAGATTGCCTTGGGAAATGGGACTCATTGTGGCAGAAGATTTACGTATATTATATATAAAATAACTCATCTTAAATTCCGAAAAATATGAAGACAATTCAATTAAGAATTTACTCATGAATAAATTGTGGAGTGGCTTGAGAAAAACAAAGAAGCCTAACAGATGGCAGAACAGGAAAGAAAGTTGAATTGGAGACAGAACAGGAAAGAAGGAAAGCTGAATTGGAGACAGAACAGGAAAGAAGGAAAGTTGAAATGGATTTTGAGTTACAGAAGTTGAGACTACAACTTGTGGAAGCCAAAAAAAAAAAAAAAAAAAAATGGAGTTCTGCAAGGTAATGACACTGACATCTCTGATCAGCCGAAATTAGAATTGAAGAAGCTGATTCCCAGTTTTTACTCGAAAGAAAACGACATGGCTATATTGGGGACGACATGCGACTGTAGGCATGTCAAAGAAAACTTTTTGAGGGGATTCAAGCTCTCAGCAGAAAAATTTAGACAACTCTTCTGTCAACATAAGACAGTTCAAGAGAGCATTTGGAGAGATTATTATTTTGAAATAAAAAGTTATTTCGAAGAATGGCTAAACGAATTGAAAATTGTAAACTACAATCAATTAAAAGACTTAATCATATCTGATTAAATTAAAAGATGTGCACTTCCGGAAGTGAGAGATCATTTCTTAGACGACTGGTCTGAGTGGATGTCACCTTCTGAATTAGCAGACAAATTGGATGTCTCTAGTAGCATTCGAAATATTACTCCTTCAGTAAAGAAGACGGCACACTCAAGAGAGAATACCCTTCTAAACCTTACGCTCCAAAAAGAAGCTCACCTGACATCAGATTTAACAAAACCAATACGAATTCCAACCAAGCCGGTTCTACATCATCTTTCAGTAGAGGTGATAAATAGAAAACTGATGATAGATCAGAGAGACCATCGGTATCTTGTTACGGATGCGGTAAGCCAGGTGTTACGAAACCCAGATATACAAATTACAAACCAACAGCGAATAAGGACATAGCAAATTTTAGCAATTTCAATTTACATCCATGCTTTTCAACTCCAAATTAAAGTATGGCACATGGGGAACTGCATGCGCCGATACTGGAGCTAGTCACATCATTGCTGATTGCTGGAGAAACCTTATACCCCCTTTTACACAGAGAGGGAGTCAACTTTCAGAAGACTCAACTCTCTATGTTACTTGCTGACGACCAAAAGTCCGAGGTGGAAATCTACACAACCATCGTAGTTATCAGACTTGAAGGATGTGTAATCCGTACACCACTAATAGCTTTGCCTTACGTTAAAGGAAACCGAATACTTTTGGGAATGGATATTTTACTAAAAGCTGACATCGTTCTGAACCTGAAACACTGCAACTGGTTCTTTAGTGACTCATCCCATCGAAAATGTGATTTGTTAAAGAAGTAACTACCCAAGAAGTCCAAAGCCGATCCAACCTTGAGGAGAATACACGCTTACGGCGCAAAGACGAAGGTAGATGTCTGACACCTGAACAGAACTGAACTGGGTACATTGGTAAAGTTGTACGGAACTGTCTTTGAACCAGGGGGAGAACTCACTTCCCTCGTGGAAAACCGTATCAACACCGGAGACAGTCCTCCTGTTTCTGTGCCGCCCTATATGTTGCCATTAGGAGATGCTCCCTATGTTATTCTCAGTCAACGATCTCCTACTACATTTGACGTGGCCAATCCTGAGGATCCTGATGTTCCTAATGGGGTCTATCACACCTCAGCATTACTTCCTCATCAAGATCCATCAACTAAGCATCTAACTCCTCTTCGTAAAAGAGGCAGACCAAGAAAATCTCCTCCTGGCTCCACACTGAGGCGGAGTCAGGGCTAGAGGGGGAGACTGTAACTGCTACCATGTCTGTAACTTTAGCGGGACTGCTAAAGCCACCTGTGGTGACGTTGAAAACAGAGACTTCTTCCCAACCTCTTGTTGTGCGTGTGTATGCGTGTGAAAATGTCTCATATGTATTCATTATAAGTTTTACTGTGATGTATCCGTTTGCAGTGAACCTAAAAAGAAATAAATAAAAAGCTTTGCATCAACTAATCTTCCTTCAAAATACCAAAAGGACATCCCAAGCACGCATGTCATGCTACAAGAATAATTTATTATTTAAAATTTAATTAAAAAAGACGAAAAGAATTATTTATTAATTATTAAATTTAATGAATGAATAAATAAATATTTATTAAAAACAAGTTTATTTAAGAATTATTTTAAAAAGCTTTTTTAATTTAAAATTATTTAAAAAAAAAGTTTTTTTTTTTTCAGAACCGAGATTAAAATTTATCCAGACGGGTATTTCTGTTAGAAACAAACTATTGAAATAAAATGAAAACTTTTACGGGTAATCCATAGTGAAATAATTATTTTACTTAATGACTCTACCACGAGAAATAATCTATGAGAAAAAGCGAGGGAATTGGCTGTCGACTTACCGTTATCTTCAGAACTCTCGGAATCCTCTTCCCATACTCCAGGCAGCAGTCCCCCTTCCCCATATGCATTGCACAAGGGAGCGACCAAATGAGTAATGAAAGACTCTTGAAGCTTTGCCAACTGAGGATTCTTTCTATCCATGTAAGGGGACACTTGTAAGCCCAATTCGGCTTCTTCATCCCCCTGCGGATAAAAAAAAAGAACTTCAGCTGAAAATCCTGGTCGCAAGGAAAAATCAAAAAGAAGGATAGAGTATCGCATTTTCTTACGGCCGAAAAGAAATTTGACTCAAGATCTTCAAGAAATGAAGACTTAATTGAAAATAAAATTATTTTTTAAGTTAGGTTTTTGTATGTATATAAGATAAAGCAAATAATTTATCATTAAAAAACACAAAAGGAAGAGAACAATTAAAAACCAAAATCAACAAAAAAACATTTATAGAACTAAGTAAAAAAGTTGAAACTGAATCAAATTTGAAATTAATTTGAACCAAAGAATAAATCGAATAATTCGAATACCCAACAAAACAAAACATGTATATTCAGACTGGGGACTGAATTGTGGGGTTAAACTAGTTCTATGGTACCAACCCTCCCCCAATGCATCTTGTTGGGTAAAATTGGATTACTCCAAAATTCAAGCTGTAATTTAAAGAAAAGAAACAAAGAAGAAAAGTTGAATGGCGAGATATTTCAATTACTAATTATTTTCAAAAAAAAAAAAAAAATATCCAATTAAAACTTATCCATTTGAAAATATCCTTTTAAAATTATCCGATTAAAATTATCCATTAAAATTATCCAATTGAAAATATCCAATTAAAAATTATTCAATAAAAAATTATTCAATTAAAAATTTATTCAATTAAAAATTTAAGATTTTTTTCGAAACAATAAAACATTACAATTAAATGTTTCCAGCTAAAAACCTTAAAAACTACATACCCGAATCCGTGCTTTTCATCGAAATTCAATTCAAATTTCGTAGTTGTAAAGGCAAAGATTCAAAAGATCATATCTTTGACAAGTGATCATGAATGTGATTGCAATAGGTTAAGTAACTTTTTAAGTGATGATGTCCACCAGGATGCACTGTTGCCAGATAAATTTTGGAAGTCAATAGTACTTTACTAAGTTGAGTATAAAAAGTTTCAATGTAGAATATTTAATAAAAATCCACCAATAAACCAATCATGACCAGAAATCAAATTGAATGATCAGAGGATCTCTCTCTCTCTCTCTCTCTATATATATATATATATATTAAACAAATGCAAAATATTTATGTTCGGATGAAAAATTTCTTTCTATCATACATACATGAAATACGTTTATATATTTTTAATATTTGATACTAACTACTCGATGTACAATAAAGAATACTCTTAATTTCATGAGGTTTATGATTACCATTCAGTCGAAGCACAATATTTGAATTTATACAAATAAAACATACATTATTAAATCAAAGCGTTAAGGCTGTCTTCTAACAAAGTAGAGAAGAAAACAAATTTGGAACTCATTTTCTAACAAATACAGTTTTACATTCTGTAAGGGACACCTCTATTTAACGGACAATTCTTTTGATCCTGGCACCTTTGAATAGGGACATTAATGTATTCAACTCTTATTAAAGGATACTTTACTGAAGGCACACTGAAAAAATATGTTTCAAAATATAAGATAGGAATAGAGAAATAAATACAAATAGAAATACTCTTAGTTAGTAATGTTTTGAGATTTGTAAGGAAAGTTTGTGCTCAGTGAAATATAATTTCGTGACAAAGGAACAATAGAATGGAAAGTTAATCCCTCTCTTTTTAAAAGGAGTAAAGAGGCGGGAAATAATACATTGGATAAAAGCAAGTTGTGGTGCAATGAAATTTATATTTTCTATTCATAGAATTCAAAATCTAGTTCTCAGTAGGGGAAGAGAACTATGCTAGCAATTGGTAAGGCTTTCCGTGAAAAGTTCAAATGAGAAGCAGGCTTTAAAATTTCAGTTTCCAGTGCCCTCAATGAAAATACTATTGATAAAAAAGAGTGGCACTACTCCAATGCAAGAATATTTAGCAATAGACGAAAACTTGTGTATCAAAGACACCAATAACGACATAAAATCTTGTTTCAACTGTACCCGATGATGTGATCTTTAACAAAAATAACTTGGAAAGTAACGAGGAAAACTTAAGGATAGCCAAATAAAGAGAGTGAAGTAAAAAACAGTACAGATGGTTTAAAATACACCTCCCAATTAAAAAAACTCATGATAACTGTTGGTAACAGTAAACATCACCAGAGGCTGACTTTAATATCCACGTGAAAAAAATGCTTACACTTTCAAACAAACCCATGTAATGGATTATTTCAATTAATTTCTGTAATTTATTTTCAATAAATTATAGATTTTCCACTGTTCGTCTCATATGTTTTTGCAATAAATAAACTTTTCTAAGTAAGAGAATTTTTATATTTCATTAAATTCTAATTCAAATAAATACCTGTGACTATATTACTTATATCATTTATTTACAGCTTGATACAACATGAATCTCTTATTAAATTACATTTTTTGAGAAAGTACCCTATGAAGAAGATACAAAGGTCTGGTGGGTGCCCCTTATTAGGATGTACCACTGCATATTAATTTTTATGTTGCGTACTTTAAAATTTATGAAAGGCATTTTTTTCAGTTTAACATTCTAGGTTGAACACCAGTTTAGCATTACAATGTGGAAAACAAAGTTATTACGTATTGATTCAAAAGTAATGACTCCGTATTTATGCACACAACAGTGAGTAGCATATTTTACTTTAAAAGATAGTCCAATCAGAATTTAAAATTAATGTTGAAGCATTTGAAGCAGAACGAATTCTGTTCTTTAACAAGCCAAATGTTCTATTCTTTTACATAAAGATTGAAAATAGCTTTTATACTCCCCCCTCTCTCTCTTACAAATGATATACTATTTGATGTCGAAACCAAACATTTTATAAACTAATTCAGGGATCTCCAAACTTTTTAGCCCGAGAACCGCATTAACTGTGAAGCAGCAGTTGGGGGTCCGATTTGACACTCGAGCTCCAAATAAAACAGAATCAAAACATAGATGTTTTTAATTATTTATTTAATATTATTTTATTCAGTTATTATATAACATATTAATACACTACTCATGAACACCTTTATTAGTGGAAATGGTGAAATTGTTTCCTGGATGCCAAAAAAGCAGACATTTCTGGTTTTAGATATAAGGTCGATTTCCATACCCACTCTTTATCAGACAGTAATGATTGTGGCTTGCCTTTACTTTTCAAAGAGTCACCTAGTTCCTTCCTTAATTCAAATACTCTGCATATAATTTTCTCAGAACTTAGCCATCTTACTGTTGTGTAATACGGTAAATCTTGCGATTCTGTGTCTGTATCTTTCAGCATGTCTCTGAAATGTCTATGGTTGAGCCCATGTGACCTTATCAAATTCACCAACTTCACCACAGTGTCACATCATTCTAAAATTATTGTATAAGAGAATCAGAATGTTTGGCTATTGTAGGTGCTCTTGATAAATTTTATTATTATTAACATGGGAAAAATTCATACAGATCATGCTACCCTTGTTTGGCTAAAAAATGTAAAAATTTTAAGAGGTTGATTATTTAGATGGTCTTTAAAATTAAGCATGTTTGATTAGGAAGTTAAATACTTAAAAAGGACAGTGTTGATGTTGAAGCTGACAAGCTATCAAGGCATCCTACAGTTCAGTATATCCAGCACACTGTGAATTTATTTGAACTGGATCAGATAAAACATAATCAAAATTTAGATAACTTAAATATAATCAAAATATAAAAAAATGATGATGTACTTTTACTTAAAAAGAAATGTTTTATTAAGATAGTAGTACATTTTTTTTCTCAGGAGAAAAATTTTGCAAAATGCTCATGAATAATTTGGATATCATGGTACTCAAAAAAAGATGAACTTAATTACTACCTAATACTATTGGCCTCACATTTATCAAAATCTTTCAGCTTTTGTCAAACATTGTTATATTTTTCAAATAAATAAAAAGTAATGGCAAAAAAGATTTGGGCTCTTACAGACTGTTCACCCCCCTCCAACCTTTTGAATCACTTTTCAACCTTTGAACTTTCTATCAACACCCGGATCAACCTTTTGAATGTCTTTCTATTGATACTGTTGGGGGATTTAATTATTATAACTCCACAAAAATACCTTCATATTATAAGAGATCATACAACTAGATCTGCTTGGGGCTATCCCTTCCAAAAATAAAAAATTTGATACTTATATTAACATACTAAAACAAATGTTTCAAATTCAAATGCCATCTAAATTACTATCTGAAAAAATGTTGCTTTTACCTCATCTAGATTCAAACATTTCCTTAGAAATTACAATGTCAAACATTTATTAACTACTTCACACCACTCACAAACAAAAATGTGAATCAATATAGTGTAACTAAATTCCTAGCCTTCTAAAATTCCGTAGACTAAACTTTTGGAAAAAAATAATAATAAATAAATTTAATTTAACACCACATTCTGTTACAAAATGTCTTCCATATTTGTTATATGGAAATTTTTTTATCCTCCTGTACAAGAAGTTAGAACATTAGCAAAAATAATGCAATCAAATGTCATGATAAAAACGATTTTCTTCATAATAATTGTTATATTACTCAACTAAATATAAGAATTAAAGTAACCCATGAAATATCGAGAAATGGACAATAGAAACTTTTATGATATTAAAATTAAAGGAAACGATAAATTATCAAAGTGAATATATTTAAGCTACATATAATTAAAATTAAAGCAAACGATAAAAATTTCAAAAGTGATCTGGTACGCCAAAAGTGATCCAAATAAAACAATAGCCCCTTGGGTGACTAACAAAATAAAACAAATAAATAATCATAATAAAAACAAAATTAAATTAATTTTTTTTCTTTCCTTTTAATTTTTTAGCCACTCAAGCGGCTATTGTTTTAGTTGGATCACTTTTGATGCACTAGATCACTTTTAAATTTTTATCTTTTGCTTTAATTTTAATTACATGTAACTGATATAATATTCAATTTAATAATTTATCCTTTACTTTAATTTTAATTACACTTAGCTTAAATATATTAAATTTATAATTGATCATTTCCTGTAATTTTAATATTGGAAGAGTTTACTATTTTCCATTTCTTGATATTACATCGAAACTTTAATTCGAATATTTAATTGAGTAATTTAATAATAATTATAAAAAAAAGCGCACCTTGAGTGGCTAAATCTGCTCTTTGCAAAACTTTGCATAGAACTTCTTAATTTTTTTAAGTTTATTTCCTTCTGTATGTTTACTTTTTTTTTTTTTTTTTTTAACTCTAAAGAGTTTTTTTTTGGTGTTGTGATTGTGATCACAACAAGATAGAAAAATTCGGTAGTCGTACAAAGGCATGAGGGTCTTCCTCGAGAACTAGGGTCGAGTACTCAGCTTGCCCTTAATCTGGTTGGTCCCGACTGAAGGCAAATGGGAGAAGGCAATTTCTTCGAAATGACCATATAGTTTTTTTGAGTTTAGTTCCCACAAAAATTTCCTTTTGTTCATGATTTCTATCCATCTCTGAGTAAAAAGGAAAGCGAACTTCTTAATTTTCGTTTTGTCCAAAAAGTATCCTATAATTCATACACCACCATATATTTATTTTTATATTTTTATTGTGATTCCATACACTACTAGTTTATATTTTCTGTGGCACACACATAGCCACACACAAACAACACAAAATTAGTTTCTTCATTTATATTTTATTTCAATATAGAGAGTATTTACAAAAACATTTTTAGCTGTATGTGTTCATGAATTTTTTGTTTTTATTTTGTGTTAAATCATACGAATGTTGATATAGTGATACTTTTGTATTGAACAACTTCTTCCTCTTTTGTTAAAATTTTTTAGTATTTTATATTATTGTAATAATATTGAATTATCTAGTGTGTATCTTCAATATCTTCTTAGTTGAATTTTTGATGGATTGCATAGACACTGATACGCATTTCTATTTAGAAGTGAACTTTTTACTTTTTGGACTGAAACAATCAACTTAAATAGTTGTATCAGCTGAACTTATGATGTTTACAATATTATGCTTTATTCATGTTCATGCAATTCATTCATTCATGTTGTTTATATATATATATATATATATATATATATATATATCTTAAATCTAATAACTAATAATATTAGTAAGGTCGCATTTCAATTCATCTATATTTACGTAAAGTACTCAGAAGCAGTCAATTTTTTCCCTTCGAATTTAACATCTTTCTCTTCTCTTCATTGGAAATTGTTTAAGTGTATTGTAAAGGTGAAGGAATTTTTCGATATCACTCTTTTTAGGTATAGTTTAAACCTAAATTTTAAATTTAAATATTTTTCTTAGATTCACCGGTGAGATACAGTTGTGTGTTAAAGCCCAACACACATCCGCATCTTGAGGACGGGGGAAATTAATAATTTCACTGAAAAAATTACTTAATTTCCTACTTTTTTCTCATTTTCTAACTCAAGAATAAAGAGTTCATTTCTATTTTCTGATCCAATTTCAAATTATCCTTCAACTTATGCGATCATAATCTGTTGAACCAACTTTCCCGTTACCATAAATCTGTAAAAAATAATCCATATTTAACTCACAGACGTCATGGAAATCCCTCATTATCCCTTCCTCTCATACCACGTTACCTGGAGAAATCTTTTCAAGACGAATGCAAGGAAATTTTTTCTCTCTTCATCGCTCTTCTGTTGTAATCGAGATGGTAAAGCTGCGTCTTTTGCCTCATACATTTTAAATATGCATACTTATTACTTCTCTTTTTCATGAAATGAAAAAATCATCTTTTTGAACTTTGGTTTTCTCACTTAACTCTGAATCACAAATGCATTTTTTCACGTAAATTACCAAAATTATAATATATGTAGCAATTCGTAGCCTTCTTTAATTGAGATAGTTATTAAATTCACAATTTATCAGTAATTTGATATTTTTATTGGAAAAAATTAACTGTACGTATTTCAGTAAAATTAATTGAATGATGGAAACAAAATTAAGATTTCATACAGAATATATTTGAATGAAAAAAACAGAAACATTAATGTTATGGAGAAATTGCTTTCATAAACACTGTAAGATTAGCACTGAAAATAAAAGAAAGATAGAAAGTGAAAACAGGAATTCAAGGTGAATGCAATTCATCCACGGAGGCTCGCATGCACTACCGAGATAATAAGTAAACAAGTATCCTTCTTAGAATTCTAACGTCCAAATTTTTAATGTTCTAACAGAAAATAATTTTACTTAATTTTTATCAGTGATAAAAGAAATTTTGCAAGAAATTTTCATTTTAAGCACACGCGGTTGATGAAATCAGCAATAAAGTCAAGAAGTTGTTACAAAGCACCAAAAATATGCAACTTTAATTCCTTTTCTCTTAGTGTCGTGCTAGGGAGAGATTAAAAATCAAGAGACAAAAATTAATTGAATGAAAGAAAAATAATCTGCAAACAGAAAAAGAACTTCTGAGCCTGAGGCTCCAGCAGAAAACTCCTTTATTGGCAGTTGTATAGAATTTCTGATAAAAAGAAGTTACACATTTGTATAATGATCTCCTTTTACCGTTTATTTATCTTCGAAACTTCTTTATTCTACTTTCTCAGGGGCGTTAATTTTTCTTCCTCCTCGTCATTCTTTCACCATTCACAAGCTGCGATGAAATTTTAAGTAAAAAGAGCTTTCCCATTCAGATAATCATTCCAGAATTTTTTTCCATTTTTTAAACAATTTATTTTGATTTTTCAACGAAAAAATCGTTCTTGTGTGTCAAAAGTTTGTACTCTACAAAAAATTTCTACACGAATATCATTCGACTATTCATTGAAAACACTGCGTAGATGATTTTGCCACTAAAGCATTTTAAAAAATGTGCTTTTTTTTGAGGAAATTTGTTATAATGAACTTTGTAACCAATTGACTTACGACAAGGATTTTGATTTATATAAAGTCAAAGCATCTATTGAAAATTCACCAGTCTTTTTTCAAAAGATAAAAGAACTAAAAGTATAAAGTAGATTCAGGGCATAAAGAAATGTACACTGAAAAACCAAAAGTTGGTTAAATATTTATAGTTTCATCACTTTACAATGAAAGGCATAATTTGGAGTTTATAAGTTAACAATACATAATGTTTCACTTTTAAGTTCCGATTTTTTGGTACGTAAATTACATAGAAATTCATTCATATGACGATGTCTGTTTCTGTATCAATTGCATATGAGTAATTATTTTTCAGTCTCTAAAATGTACACGTTTTAAGTTTAAGATAGTTTTGAATAAGGTGAATACAAACACACAAAAGCAATTAGAATGCAATTACAAAATAATTTGCATTTAGTTTTAAACATTATTTCGGAGAATTGTGTATTTCGATTTTCTTCAAAATCGACGAAAAATTAATGCAATACACTACAGTGCATTCTTGGAGAAAGGAAAAGCAACATATAGGTTCATAGGCCATTCAATTGCGATCCGATATATTCTCTTTCTCCAGGCAATTCAAGACTCCACACAGCTGGTGTAACGCAAGAAAAATGAAAGAAACTTACTGGGCAACATTCGAACATCCTCTCTATAGTTCGGACTTAACACCTTTCGATTGTCATTTGCTTGGACTCTCAAAGAAGCGTTAGGAGGAAAAGGATTTGATCCGCTATTGTGAGGAGGAAATGCAGGAATTGTGAACTACATGTCGGAGTGACATGTGGATTTAGGGCCAATCCGTATGACTTTTGACATGTGGCACCAGAGTGGGAGTGAATCAAATTGGACATTGTCCTGAAAGAATTAATGGTGTTGGGGACAGAGACGAGAAGGCTGCTTGTGCATGACGATGTTTGCCCAATCAGGAATGGAAAAAAGTTGAACGGGTGTGAGACAACCTTGCCCGTGAGCTTTAAAAAAGACGAAAGAAAAAATAAGATCAGCGAGAAGAAGGAGATTCCGCGAAGAGGGAGCCAAAAAGTGACTTTTGTTTGTGCTATTTTGGCGAACCTTGGACGTTACGAGAACAGGTGTAAAGTGCCTACCCGACTACGAAACTTAAAAAAAACCCGCCTTGTTATCTTATGAAACTTGTTAACTTACGTTGTAAATAAATTTTTTTTTTTTTACTTAAGCTGAGTGAACTTTTACTCTTCCTAGACATTTTACTAAACCTGGGCTCACTATGTTGCAACACACGCACGCACACGCACACACATTGTAGCGAACGTCACTTAAAAACCAGTTGATTTCATCAGGGACGAAGTCATTTAATGAGACTCAGTAACTGAGATACGTGCGCACCTATGAAAGAGAGAGACGGAACGAAGGAGAAATGAAACGGGGATCTAGTGTGTGTAAGATGGCGCATGTTAGCGGTTAAATAAAATTTAATAGTTATCTCTAGCTTGACTGTGTTCGTTCGTAATACATTACAGTCATAAGTGGAGGCACCGACGAGATAAAAATAATTACTCTAACCGTAATTATAGTGGTTAGAGATGATTGATACATTAAGATTGAAAACCGCTTAAAAAGTTAAGCCGATCGTTGGCTGAAGTGCGCCATCTTGTCAAGAACTCTGCGTTGTATATGCTATCCGTGCATATGAAATGATGGAATAGTACTTGCAATATGTACTAATGAATCATCCTGATTTTAGACTGGGATTCGCAAAATTAATTTTTTTTTTTTTTTTTTGAGGATCAACCAAATTCGTGTTCTTGAGTTCGATCCTGGCACTGTTAAAAAGTAAAAGTGATATCCTGCCATACAAAAAATAATATGATTTTCCGTTCTGGTTGTGTTTAAAAATAACAGAGGTATCCTACCATTCGGGAGAAATAAAACGTGTTCTATAAAAAAAAAAGTGCCGTCCTGCACAAGTTGTAGGAAAATAGTCAAGTGCTGAAAAAATTGAGAGCTGAGAAGTCCTCCAAGGATAATTCAGGTACGATTTCCTTCTCTGTCTGGCCAATTATTTACATCACATGTAATTTTTTGTGTTATTTTAAAAGCATATACTATGCGTTAAAATTAAGTCACATCTTATGCTTTATAGCATTTTTTATATGCTTTATATGCTTCTAGAGTTTAATTTTGTTCTACTTTTGTGTATCATAAACTATGAATTTTCCTCCTGAATGTTTTTTGTAAACTTGTGTGAATCTTTTTTATTAATTTAGAATTGTAAGATTATTTTTAAGTGCAGATGATATGCCTTAGAATTTAACGAATTCCGATAATTTAAATCATGCCCTGTGATAGTGTGACCTTCGTATGAGTATATTTTGTTATTTGGTTACATAATCATACAATATTCTGTAGTTAATATATTACAACCTCCTCCTATGTGTGCTTAGAACCAATAGTTATTGTGAAAGATTTAGATATAGAAACCGATAAATCGCGTTTAACGAGAGATAATTTTTTTGTTTGACCTTAAACTGTCTGGTTTGATCACTATACTATTTCGTTTTCGAATCTTATTCATGTAATTGAATTTTTGTTCTGTTGTGAAAACTTGTTATTTTTTTTATGGCGGAAATATTTTCCAGTAATTAATCAAGTATTTTTATTTCTATAAATGTTGTGTTATAGGAGAAGTATTATTTTGTCATTGGTGTTTGTTAGTCTTAAGTAAACACAGTTTAATATTTTATCATTGAAGTAATGGTGTTTTGTTATCAATAACTAAGTATATACAAATAATAACTAGAAATTATATTAAGTAATTACCAATTGTGGATTATAATATTTTACCATTATTTTCTTAAGAAAAATTGTGAGTTATATTGAATTGATTTTATTTGTAGGGTTCCATCTAAATATTTGAGTGTAAAACTTGTTTTACCTAAAAATGGCTTATTTAGCAAAAGGTCGAAAAGCAGAGTTAAGATATATAGCATAAAATTAGGTGAAAGAATAACTGACGATTTAAAAATTATACACCTTAAAAATCTCATTATAAATAGCACAAATTCCAAAGAAGAATTTGTACGAGAAATGCTAAACGCAAGAATGAAAGAAAGAATGAAACCTGGCACATCCCGTGTCTGCAAGAACTATGATACAATTGAAGGACATAATTCAAACCCTTTTGAATTACGGAACTTTCTAAATGTAATGCAAAGGAAGATGATAAAATTGAAATTGCAGAAAATATAGTTGAAGATATAGAAAACCTTTTACCTTCATTTACGAGAGATGACGAGGATTCAATAAATTCAATTAAAATTAATGCCAATGAGTTCATAGAAGCACAGCACAAAAGGGAAGAATTAGGTCCCTAGATTCAAAAGGTAGAAAAATGCAAGAAAAATGAAAATTCTAATCTGTTAAATCAATTAGGAAAATTGCGGAATGAAACCTGTACCCTAAATGAAGAAAAAGACGAAAGCACAAGAGGAAAAACAAGAGGAAGAGCAAAGACAAAACTGTTGGTGATTCGACAAGAAAGAATATTGGGAAAAGAAAAGATTATACAGGAGAAAATATTTCCACAGGAGAAAGAGAGGAATTAATATTGAAAGTGCAAATTAAGGCATGAGAAGATTTACCGAATCAACTAGAGAAACTGAGAAAGCAAACGTGTTTTAATTGAAGTAAAGAAGAAAGCAGAGGGAGCATTTTTAAAAATTAACCCCATGCTGAAACCAATACAGTTGGGAAAGTATAAAGTTTGAAGACAGATAATTAGGTGGACAGAACAAGTGAATAGAAGGTTTCCATCCAGAAAGGAAGGAAACATAAATTTTACAGCGAAGGGAACGATTCTATTCAAAGGGAAGAAACGTCGTAAAAGATATCAGATATGTTTCCTAAAGAAAGAAAATATAAGTACCACAACAAGACTAGGGTTTCCACCCCAATGAAAGAAAAAAGTAAGGTGGACAGAAAGAAAATAGTAAGTGAACTCACGGTGGGAGAATACCCCTTTACAAAAATGGGAAAATTCTATTACTACCAAAGAGGAAGGCAAAAACCAGTCCCTTTTGACCCAGGGGGAGAGAATGGATTCCAGCTGAAGAAGTGCTTCTTTCACAATGAAGAGAAATATATGGTATTGGAATTGTTTTGGTCCAGAAAACTGATAGATGGGAAGAGCATAACATTTTATACCTTATTAAATAATTTTCTGATACAGAGAAAAGTTATTGCCATGTTAAACGACCTTATCGTGCCATTAAGAAATATATCTCCAGTAATTTTAATGAGGACAGAAAAAAAATTGCGGCATATATAAAGCAGTACAATTATTCTGCTGTTACATCGGGTATTATTATTCATACGAAAGGAAAAGGTGTCTAAGGCTCTTTTCGATTAGGAGGCAACATGAAATTAAAAGTCAGTGAACTGTTAAAAGGTTTCAAATAGTAACAAAGCGGTTACGTCTTCAGCAGAAAAATGTGGAGCACCTAGCAAGAACTCCAGAAAGTTGAAAAAGACATAAATAGAACCCTGCTAGCAGAGCTGAATAATTAAGGCAACAATAAGAATTTTATTGAGTCATTGATAGTTCGTATAAACTTTACATATCGAAAGCTTTTATGAATATTTTTTATGAATATTCTTTTATGAATATTCAGACAACAATAAGAATTTTATTGAGTCATTGATAGTTCGTATAAACTTTACATATCGAAAGCTTTTATGAATATTTTCTATTTTTTGTTACCGCCCTTTACATTTGCGTTTATTGTTTTTCTTGCTTGTAAGAGGAGTATTGTCTTGATAACTTTTCTTGTATTTATATATTTGTGCCACAAAATTCTTAGTTATCTTATTATTATATTCTTTATTATTTTATTCATGTAATTTAGACTTAGTATTGGGAAATTCATACATATTCCAGTAAAATATTCTTTTATTGAAGTTTTGTTTTAAAAGAATTATTGGAAATGAACCCCTCCTCTTCGAAATAAATGCTATTTGGATAAAAATTTTGTAAAATGTTGAATAATTCTATTGATGATTTCCTTTAAAAATTTATTAATTTTAACAAGGAGAACATAAGTTGATTCTGTAAAAAATTTAACCATTGAATAATCTATGTCCTGCTGTCAGAAAATAGTGCACTTTTTTTTTTTAAAGACTTTTAAAATGCTTCTATTAAAAATGCTAATTTTAAAATTGTGTACTTTAAATTAAAACTATTAATGTTACTGTTAGTTATTGAAATTTATGAAATTTTACTAAGTATTTATTTGGAGATATACTTTTGTAATTGTATTAGAAAGATCACTTTGACTAAATAAAACCTTCTAGATATTTTAAATAGTAATATTCTAAAAAGAGTACATTGAAGATATTATTTAAGTGCATAATCTTATTCATTTTTTCATTCAAATGCTTTTAATAACACTAGTTGTTTCTCTATTTGAAGTTTTGTTTTTGAGAAAAATGTTCTTAGTTCTCTATATTTTATTCATACTAGAAAAAATATTTACATTTATTAATTGTGATAATGATTAAAACACTGTGACATTTGATTTACATAAAATAATTGTGTAAATAACTGCATATATTGACACATATTTTATCATTACAAAAGACAAAGCATTGTTTGAAATCCTTATTAATACTGTTTTTATGGTACATTATTTTGGAACTTTTTCGTTAAAATCCATACTACTCATTTTGAGTCCTAAATTGGTACACTTCAGTTTATATATTTGAAAAAAGCTTTTAGAAAAATGTCAAGTATCTAACCAACCTTCATGGTGTTGTTATGATTGCTTATTTTAGTACTTTTGAGATAGTACACAAAGAATGATTAATAAGAAAGTGTTTTGTTTCATATTTATATAATTCTAATAGAAGTGATGTTAATATGAATATTTATTGAAGCAGTATGATTTGAGTTATTGTGCAAGATGCTATTAATTATATAGAAATATAGTATATATATACATGTGAATAAGATAACCTGTGATAATTATTTCTTTAAATTTTTAATGTGTTAGTAAAATATAGTATATAATTTTGGCCAGAGTGAAATCGTACTCTGTTATCTAAATAATACACTCAGTATGATTTAGATAACAGAGTACTATCTAATTCGAATTAGTAGATCTAGTTATCTAATTCGTAATGTGTCATATAAATCGAATGTGTTGCCATTTCCGTACTGTGTCATCTAAATTCGTACTGCGTCATCAGAATCGTATGGTGACATCTCTTACTGACATTTAAATATTTTAGTGAACTTCAAAGAACAGAACTTTTCCTTTATCAGAAAAGCTCTCTCCAGAGGAAGGAGGAGTTTGCAGCAAACGTCACTTAAAACCAGTTGATTTCGTCATGGACGAAGTCATCCAATGAGACTCAGTAACTGAGATGCGCGCGCACCTACGGAACGAAGGAGGAAGTATATGTATTTACATACATATGTATATATATGAGTGTGTGTAATGATTTAACTTTAATTCAATAATCTCTCTTAATAATAATATTTAACTATATATTATATCCAATTCTCGAATTAAAAATTAAAGAGTTCATTCTTATTTCCTGATCCCCTACCAAATTATCCTTGTATTTATTAGATCACACGCTCATAAAATTTGTTAATCCTTTTTTCCCATGATCATAAATTTGTCAAAATAATCCCTTTACACTCCTTGTCTATTATGATATTTCCCCAGAATCTTTAAACCTGTACCACGTGTTTCCATGACGTTTCTTATGAATTTTCCTATTATATAATGGGATACTCTGAAAAATTGGAGCTGTTCTTATCGTCTCGCGATTATAACATGCACTGCGGTTAAACAGCTAAAAATCTCTTGTTTCTTCGGTCCGGGCGGCCGACTTTGCGCAGCATCTTAATGAATAACAAATAAAATCACCTCCATGTATTTGAACATGACTCGCATTCGTCAATGAGTAAAAATTGTTTTCAACTACAGCATAATTTAATGTCCTCAAGTAAATTCATTATATATATATATATATATATATATATATATATATAATAGAAAAGAGCAGAAGAGTGAGAATTTTATTGTGCATTATATTTTATAGTACGGATATCTAGGGATATTTCCTAATCATGTGTTACTCACTTGGTACAAGATGAAGGGGTATTCATGACGTCTGTCAGTCTAGTAGGGATTATTTTCGACGGATTTATGATTGCCAGAAAGTTGATTCAACGTATTTTATGAGCGCGTGATCGCTTAAATTAAAGGATAATTTGGAGTTGGATCAGAAAATAGAAATTAGCTCTTTACTTTTGAGATGGAGAATGGGAAAAATTAGGAGATTAAATTATCTTTTCAGTGAAATTATTACAAATGTATGTAGAATCACTACATATTTCTCCCCTGTACAGACCAATATATACAGGGGAGAAATTTGTACATATTGCCATTCTTTACAGGATCCTTTCTAGAGGTATAAATTTTAATTAAATTTTTTTTTCTTAGACACCTAAGAAAAACTTTATAATTAAAATTTAGATTAAGAGCTATACTCAACAATTTATACCTAAAAGAATAATATCTAAAAATACCTTCACCTTTACAAAACACATAAGCAATTTCAATTAAATGATCCAAATATTAGATATTGAAAGTAAATAAAATTTGTATGTTTTGTGGGGTTTTGTGTTTGAGGTAATCAATTTGTTCAGTAGTAATATTGATAACACGAATTATTGAACCTATTAAAGAAAGATGTGTGGGTAGCATTGGTAAACCAAACAACATAATGTTCAAACAACTGTAAAATTTCAACGAAGAATGATTTGACATTATTTCTCATGTTAACTACATATTGATCCATATAAAACTCGAAAACAACAAGAAATGCAAAGCCATGTGAATCAGACATAAATTCTGAATTGCAGTGGAGCATGAATCATGCAAAATGGAAGAATGATGGGGTGAAACTGCTTATAAAGAGAACAGTGGTGCTCGGACCTCTTTGCATTGGAAGTGGCACGTGAGTCATATATATTTTTCAGTTCTCAGGAGACTTCCACTGATGACAAAACTCTGACACAGTCTCCGATATATTATTTACATATTTTTCTACATGCATCTCAAGAGTTGAGAAATGAACATGTACAAAATGAAGTTTGTTCTTCAACATGGTACACAACTGTCAACAGACATTGAAATGAAATAAAATTTTATGACAAATATTATCAATGAAATCTAAAAGCATTTACTAAATCATGTTTGTACTGTTTCTTTCTGTCTTAGCCTATGACAGTTTCTCGTCCAAATCCTTATATTATAATCGCGGAAGAAATGTGGTTCGTTTAAAAAAACTGTGCTTCACTTGTTTACATGTCAAACCGGATACTTTCAGTATTATTTTATTTATTTATTCTTAATATTATTTTACACAAAAATTAACTGTTTGCCTTCCTTTTATTCATAGAAATAATTTAAACTAGACATACATTCATTTAAATACAAAACATATCTTAAGACTTAAATAATATCATAGATAATTAAACATTCAAAGAACTTTTTTTTCTTTTTCTTTCATTACAAAACAAAACGCATTGTTGATACTATTTAAAATATATATATATATTTCACATTGTTAAATATTAATTTCAAAATTAGCATAATATTCAACAAAGAAAATATTTATTTGAAAACAATATAGTATTCATTCAAATCTATATATTATTTATCACATATCAATTAATTATGATAATAAAATTAACATGTTTCATTCAAATCAAAAATATGTAAAATCAAAAATATTTCTTATAATATCATTTTGAAATATCCATCACGCATATTGAAATAAAACATTGTAATAATCATTTTCTAAATGTTATGCAAATCTTAAAAATTAACGCTTCATTTATAATTATAATAGCAAATTTCAAATTTTCATTATCAAATTCCTTGGTTTTTTTTTTTTTTTAATTTTGTTTACCTTGTATAATAAAAGTAAGGTTGAAACTTTACTATTGTAATATTACTTAATAGTATTTGCTTTTTAATATTACTTAATACTTTACTTAATTTTGTAATATACTACTTACTTTTGTAACATTTATATAATCAAAAAATGTTATATTAAAAAGATTCATACATGCACACTTTATATTTTATCACACACATCAAAATATAATGTTGTTGTTTTTATTTAACACTTATTGCACACATTTTAAAAATCACTTTAGAACTAAATTCAAAATTATTTCACCTGTGTATTATATAATATCACTTTCTTTGTAACAAAACTTTTAAAAAAATCACACCCTTTCAAAACACAATAATACGAAAACCTTGGTATTGTACACAATACATGATGTACTACTTTTCAAAAACATCCAAAACATTTAATTAAATTTTAAAATATGTTAACTTTTAAAAGTCATACAAACTGAATATAAAAATAGAATGAATAACAATTTTAATTAAACAAAACATGAAGTATTTTGATCACCACAATCACCATTTTAAATCAGTATATAAATGTTCAAAATAGATTTTGAAATTTGCTACAATACCTCATAAACAATCCACGCAAAATCTCTCAAAATCCTTATATTCATAACTTTAAATTTAAATAGACCTACATTTACTTTGAATTTAATTTATACGTTAAAATATTCGTACATTTCATGTTTAATTTACTAGAGCATTTTAAAAAAATATATTCATTCATATATATAGAGAGAATTTTTCCATACCGCCGCTTTCATAGAAAAGTTTCCTCCAGAGAACGTGGTAACTCACGTGGTATAAGATGAAGGGATAAAAAGGGATTTGCCTGACGTCTATCAATCTGAAAGGGTTTATTTCTGACAGATTTATGATTTCGGAAAAGTAACATAGATTCAACATATTTTATGAGCGCGTGATTGCATAAATTAAAGGATAATTTGGAATTGGTTCTGATAATAGGAATGAACACTCTATTTTTAAGAGAATGGGAAAAATTAGGAAATTGAACTATTTTTTCATTGAAATTACGACAAATTTATGCTCTATATATAATATTATATATATATATAATAATAATAATAATAACAAAATTAAATCAAAAATATAAACCATAATTAAAATTTACCAAAAAGAAATTTTAATAAGAAATTAAGAGGATAGAACTAAAATTAAAAAAGGAATAGGAAACCTTCTAATTTATTTTTTTATGCATTTATGTTCGTACACTAATGAATACGAGAAAGAAAAAACATAGCAAGTTTTATAAAATTTTAAGCAAAATACAATCAATATCAAGAAGCATACTTAATCTATACATGTGAGCAAGCAGAGAAGAAAGATGTACAAAACAAAAACAGATTGTAAGAAAAACGAAAAAAAAAAAAAAAAAAAAAAAAAAAAGGTGATTAAAAAACCAAGAAGAAAATGAATTATAGCAGCTCTAATTCATCATGGTTAATCTATCTTATAAAGGGTCAACCTTCCCATGTCGTAAAATATGATGTAAAAATTGTTTATAGAATCAATAATTCATAAAATATGAGATACAAAAATTTGAAGGAAAATAGATATTCTTGAAAAATACTAAAGAAAATCAAGAGATATATCTCATCGTCAAAGAATAAAATGAAGTACACACGCACACATTTACACATGCACCCACGCGTATGTGTGTGCGTGTAATAAATAATAAAAGCTTATCATAATAGAGTTACTCTCTTCAATTTTAATGGCAATGAAACAAAATACTATGCTATTTCCTATTATGGAAACATATTTTTGAAAAAGCCAAGTTCATGTTTTCTGGTTTTGGGTTGCTTAGTATTCAAGTATATCGTTTTCTGAGATAGAGTAAAATTTCCTTCTTAAGACGTTATTTTATGCTGACGAGAGAGAGCCATAGAGAGAAAAAGAGACAAAAATAAGAGTGGATGTGTGAAGAAAATAATTTCTCCCACATTTCGAAATCATCCGAGGAGCAGTCACAAGAAATTAAATACATCGGTTTCAAGCAGAATCAATCAATTTCAACAGAATATACTATGAGATAGTCGTTTCAAAGGACTTAAAAACACCAATTTTTCATTTAACACCAATGAAAAAATTACAGAATCATATACAAATACCAACATTACCTTAATTAAGTTAATGAATCGATAACTAAGACCTAAATCAGTTTTGAAAGATTATTTAATCTTAAATAATCCGCATTCCGATAAAATGTCGTAATGCAATTATGTTTCTTTACCTTTTTTTGTAAAAACCTACATAAATATATAACAACTACAACCTCTGGCAATAAAGTTTGGTGAACAGTCCTATAATATTAACGCAGATGAAATATTTTTAATGGAAGTTACTTTACTGCCCCTCGAAATAGTCACCTCTCATAACTGTGCATCACTGAGATATGCTATACATGTCCTGGAAATTTTGCAATAAGTCTTCTTTTGGGATGGAGTTCAAAAGGATCGTCACGTTTCGTTGGATGTCGGAAATATCGTCAAATCTCTTTTCTTTCAAAGCGAGTTTGAGTCTTGAGAATAGAAAGAAATCTAGAGGATTGAGATCAAACGAGTATGGTGGATGTTCAATTTGCACCACCTCCTTTTTGACCAAGAACCGTTAGACGATATTGGTTGTGTGAGGGCGAGCATTGTCGTGAACAAAAAGCTATGAACCTTGTTCTGCTTACTGGGGTAGTATCCTGCGTAGATGTTTCATGAAACGGGTCAAAATTTTAATGTACCTTGTAGCATTCATCGTCGTTCCCTCAGGTAGAAATTCCTTGTGAATAGTGATTATCAAAAAAGGTGATAAGCATCGTTTTGATGCGTGATTTTTCTGCTCTGACCCTATTCCGACGAGGTGATGCAGGAGTACGCCATTCCATGCTTTGCTATTTCGTTTCGTTGTCGTACCTGAGACACCAGAACTCAGGATACTCAGAGACAATACGGTTCAAGGAATTAGGTGTTGCATCCGCCGTTTCGACGAAATCCTGTGAAGCCTGTAAACGTGCCTGCTTCTGATCGTCAGTCAAGTGATGTGGCACAAAACAACACGTTTTTCTCATCCCTAAATTCTGGGTAATGATTTGTCGCACGGATTCACGGCTAATCTGCAGCTCATCAGTTATCATGCGCACAGTTAATCGACGATCTAACTCAATGTTTTCGTCACAGGCGGAGGTCGCCGATCTTCCGCTATGGGGGTTGTCAGAAACACTTTCTCGGCCTTCTCGAAAACGGGTGAACCACTTGTACACACTCTTCATGGACACTGCTTGATCTTCATAAATACATACCAGCATCCCATGAGTTTCTTTCGGAGTCGTGCCAAGCTTAAAACAATACTTTAAATTGATCTTTTGTTCGTTCATTTTCCTGTTCTCAATTAAGAACCAACGCACTAAACAAGCACTTTGTAAGACAAGTCTTATACAGAACATAAACGACGCCCAAGAGAACAATGAGGAAGAGGGGTAGATGGTCAACACCTGCAGCGTTTTGTTTCGACAGTGTTGCCAGATCGGCCGTTCTGACTTCATTCACCGAACTTTATTGCCAGAGGTTGTATATGTGTGTGTGTATTGTTATTGCAAATAACTAAATTTCATTGAATTTTGAATGTATGTGTTTAGTGTATATGTATGAGTGTGTAAAATGCCCTCTAGCATTTTTAGATGAGTGTATCCCTAAACTCTGAGGGAACAGTCAAATGAATTCTGATCAAAGTAATATACAAGTTACAGTATACTTCGTAGTACGTGTCAGTTCTGTTCCTTGACTTATTTCCTTGTGTTAAGCTTATAGAGAATACTGACCTATCGAACATCTGCTCCTTGAGTCTAGAGAATACCTAGAGATTTAATGGATTTATAGAGGAGATTTTTTTTTTTTTAAATAAAATATTTGGTTGTTTCTAAATTTTGATTTCTGAGCATTTTTTCGTTTAGAATTTAAGACAGCGTTGACTCTCACTATGAATTTAAATATGTGAAATTTGAGAACGTTCAGATTTTAGTGTTTAATAATGTTTAAAGGTGCTAAAAAGAGGATTTGAGGCTACAAACAGTAAGTGAAAAATTAACTGTGACAGCCTACTCCCCAATCATGTTTAGAGAATTTTAAAAAAAAAGCAACGCGTCACAATAGTGAATTATAAGTACGCTTTGTGAGCAGTTTATTAACAAATTGGGAATATTTAAAATTTCAAATTTTGAGTCATTAAAAGAATTAATAGTATTTCGGATAAATTGTACAGTACGATAGATAAAGGGACCGCTTCACATATAAGTATTCGCCAAGAAAATAAATGGTTCGATACTGGCGAAATTAATTGAATTATTTTATTCATTTCGTGTAAACCATTAAATGAGCGATTTCATTCTTACCGCAGAAATAATAATAATAGAGGCATTAAAGAATATTTTTCTCGGATGTTAAGCCTTCCAAATGTGTCTTTTGTAAATATGAAAGTTATTGCTTAAGTAAATGTCAACTATATAACAAATTACTTGTAAATAAAAGAAAAGAAACAGTTAAGAATAATTCCTTTTGTTTTAATTACTTGGCTTTCTATAAAGTTATGTTTTGCCAATTAAAAATCCTTTGTCGATGCTGCTTGAAGAAGCATCATTTTTCTTTATCTTTTCTCAGAATCAAAATTCTGCCGCAGCTAGTGAATCAGTTATAAAGTCTTCTTCAGAGAAACCCAGAGAACAACGTGGGGAAGAGTTCGTTGCCCCCTCAAATGGCCAGCTTTCAGCAGGGCTATGGATTTCAGACCACGTTTCGAAATAGTAAATAACGACGGGTTGAGCTGAATGACAGAAGTGGAATCTTTGAGAGCAAGGAACAAGTTGTTTGCTGCGACAAATTAAGGTGAAGTCAATGTCGGTACTGTTAAGCTCCGCAATCTGATTTATAAGAAACATTTTCGGAAACATTCATGACACGAGGGTTTTCTCCATGGTGGCTCAACAAATAATTTTATTTCACAACAGCGCATGAATTGACTTAAATTAAAAAGAGAAAAAAAATGAACATTTTAGTTTCCGTTTTGAATGACTCGAAGTTACTGATTAAGTCGCGGGTAAATGCAACGATCACAAATAAAGAAAAGAATTATGAGACAAATGCAGATTTTTTTTGTGGTGCCGTGAATAACAGATATGATCCCTTCTCGACATTTTAATGTTTGTTTAGATAAAAGTAGAGAATAAAAATTTTAATATTCCGGACGATATTCTTTTATTGCTGGGAGCAGAATTTTTAAAATGAAATTCTTATACTAGGACAAATAAAGTTTTCGAATATAAAATAAATTCATCAAAATGCAGTGTTTGGCTTTATTGTGAGTGAAAGTATACTGGTTTCTAATCAAAGTAAGCTTTGTTGCGGATTGATTAAGGATATTGATTTGAAAAGACGATGAGAAAATTTTGGAAAATCGAAAATATAAATTCCGAGACAATAAAAAATAATTTTTGAGTAATATTTTCAAAAAACTCTTATTAGAGAGAGTATGGAGAAATATACAGTTTCTGTGCCATTTAAAAAGGATCCAATTTGCTTAAACCAATCAAGAAATATTGCCCTCAAAAATTGAATTTATTATGGAATAGGTTAAAGTCAGAGCCTAACTATTTAAAACTGAATACAAAATTTTTAAGTGAATATAAAGAATATTATGTCATATGCGAGAAGTAGATGATTGAGAGGAATGCGGTATGTACTTCATACCTAATATCGGTGTTTATCGTCCCGATAAAAGAACTTGTAAATTAAGAGTGGTTTTCAATGCTTCAAGTCGAACAACCGATGGACATTCTTTAAGCTCTCTACAGTACAACGGAGAAGTTGCTTGGACAAGCCAATAAAAACTTAGCAGAGTAAATAACTGTCACCTATGGAATAACGAGCGCGCCGTACTTGGCAACTCAAACGCTAAAACAATTAGCTTTAGATGAATCAGAGAATTTTTCTTTAGAATCTTCAATTACATGAAGAGATATGTGTGTTGATAATGTGCCTACCAGTGACGAGACCTTTTTAGAAGCAAAAGAACTGAAAAATCAATTAATAAATATCTTCTCTAAAAGAGAGACGGAGTTACACAAGTGGTGCGAAAATAATAATGAGCTCACAGAGATTTCCGAAAATAATTGTGATTCCTCAGATCCATCGGAGATAAAAGTTTTAGGTGTTTATTGGAGCCCCCAAGAAGATTGCTTCTCATTTAGGGTTCAAATAGAGCCACACATATCAAATACCAAACGTGACGTCACTACAGGCCCCCAGAAGACCTAATGGAACATACACCTTACCATCGCCAGGATTATGATCCATTGAGTCTTCTGGGGCCTGTCGTGACAAAAACAAAAATGTTCCTTCAAAAGGTGAGGTTATTAAAAATTGATCGGATAGATTTATTTTCTGAAACAATTAACAGAGAATGACGACAATTTGTGGAATCTCTTCAGATTATAAACAAGATTAATATCGAAAGATGCATTCCTACAGAACAGCCTAAAATGATAGAATTGCACGGATTCTCCAACGAGTCTCAATGTGCCTTTGGAGCTTTCGTGGCTTCATATGGAAAGGTGCTTGTGAAACTTTTTGCAAAAAAATCACGAGTTGCTCCCATTAAATGCACTATGATTCCCAGATTGGAACTGTGGCAGCAGTGTTAAAAGCGATATTGGTTCATCGAATCAAGAACTTGTTAAAATTAAATGTGACTTTCTTTGGTATTAATTTGGTGTTTCTATAGTTTTGTCTTGAATAATGAGGGAATCCTATCAGTTAAAGACCTTCGTAGCAAATAGGATTGCTACAATCCAGGAGTTGACTATCAGTGTTGAATGGAATTATGTGGCATGAGAGAATAATTAGAAGAAATGGATCCTCCAAATTCGTTTCAGAAGGAATAGATCTTTCAAAAATGAAAACCTGTGAGCTTATGTGTGTGAAAACCTGTGAGCTGGAACGTTCCCACAGTTCTGATGAGCAAGCAATATCCCAAAAGGGAGATTCCTATTAAGTGATCAAAGATGAGTATCAAAACAAATTTAAAAACTGTAGTGACTTTATTAACTTTTATCTCTTGATACTTTTAGTAACTTGTTTGTAAAGGAATTATCTAACTTTAGTAATAATAATTTTAAAACAATTCGCGTTTGTAGATTTATCAATAACTGTAAGAGCAACAAAAGTAAAGGAATTGGACCATTAGGTTTAGAGAAAATTAAAAAGGCTGAGTAGATTTCATTGAAGTGAGTGCAAAAGGAAGAGTTTCAAATAGAGATAAATAACATTCAAAATTCTGGTATAATACCATCCAACAGTCGAGCTAAAAACCTTAACCCAATCATTGATATTAAAAGAATTTTGACAGTTGGAGGTCAGTTGAGAAAAATGATATCAATTATAACCGGAATTTTCCAATTCTTTTGCCTTCGAAATATAATTTGACTTATTTATTTGTTGAATACTTTCACAAAAAGTTTTTACATAGTGGTCCTCAATTTTTATTACATCAAATCAGGCAGAAATTTTGGATAGTAAATAGTCGTAACATAAGTAGAAAAATTGTTCGCAATTGTGTAATTTGTTGTAAGGCCAATCCTATTAATGCTGATCAAATAATGGCTGATTTGCCAAAAGACAGAGTAATGAAATATTATCCTTTTAATGTGTTTGGTATGGATTTTTGTGGTCTTTTTTACATCAAGTATAAGTGAAAACGGAAAAATGTATATAATAAAATTTATGTATATATATTTGTATGATTTCTTTCTAAAGCTATATATTTAGATATTGTTATTGATTTAACCTCTGATTCATTTATTGCTACACTGAAACTTTACATAGTATGAGAGATAAATGTGCTAAGTCGAATTCAGACAATGCCAAACATTTTGTCGGCATTGTCTGAATATGAGACCTTAGCTAATTATATGATATGTGCCTACGTTCTTAACTCTACGTTTAACTTAGTATGTAAAACTGATGAGACCCTAGCTAATTATATGTCCTCTGAAGGAGTAGATTGGAAATTCCTTCCCCTTTGAACCCCTATATTTGGAGGTTTATGGAGGACCTAAAACTAGTAGTAGGTAATTTAAGGTATGTGCCTACGTTCGGGGGGTTTTAAAAAGAAAGAGAGAGAAATTTTAATGAAGCACTTATGATTTCGGTTACAATGGTCTATAAAATGGTAAATTCCAAAGTCATTTTCATAACTTTTTTTTTATTTTTGAAATTTTGGCCACACTTGGTTAAAATTCAGTAAAAACTGACATTTATGCTAAAATTTATGTAACAAATTTTAATTAATATATTTCCCTTTTTGTTTCAACAATATATTTAATATACAATTACCTCTGTTGTGAACCAGAAAAATGCAGTTATTTCTTAAAATTACTGAGTTATACCAAAACTTATAAATACAACATGATTTTACAAAAAATTTATCATTTTTTTTAAATAAAAATAGCCCCAAAATAAATAGTTATATACCTAAAAGCTATTTTTGAAGTTCATAAGATACACAGAGAGGAACAAAATACTATGGTAAAATTTCATTTGAATAAATGAAATATTTATGACTTAGTAGTACAATTACACACCATTAGATGGCTGCGCTAACGTGCATTAAAATAATTAACAACAACATTAAGTAAAATTTTAATTTAAAATAAAAGGAAGTATGCAACTAAAAAGGAGTATGCAACTTAAATAGAATTAAAATTAATAAATATGAACAGTTTTTATACTTGTGTATGTATGCATACTGATTCTTGCATGTAACTGTACAACTGACTGATGTAAAACACGTAGATGCTCAGAACAATTTTATCCTGTAATTCTACTAATATGCTGCAATAAGTAATTGGATTTTTCATTGCCATTTCTTTTTGGAGTCACTGCACACAACATGAAGGAAAAATCCCATGAATGAATATCCTTCATAACTGGGGGAATATAATTTTTTAAGAAATGAGATTTTTCGCAATAAAATAATTAAAATCGCAGTTTTCCTTAAAATGCAAATCTATAAATCAAAATTAAGTGAAGAAATAATTGCCAGATATGCCAATAAAATTATAATAAATACATAAATAAAACTAAATTTTATATTAAAAGTAAGTTGTACATTCACATTGTTTAAAAATGAAGAAACAGTTTAAATGCATTATTTACATTTTTGTGGCTTAGTTTTGGTCTTGAAAAATTCAATTTACGGTTACTTTAAATTGAACTTCCTCCGGTTTAAAATTTGGGATATAACTTTGTTTTTTTCAATCTACCCTAGAAGCGAATGCAAACCATTTTTGAAATCGCAATATACATGGGTTTTCATAAAAATGAATAACTTTCGAAAATTTTCACGAAAACGGTGATTTTTGGGTAGGCACATACCTAAGACTAACATATGAAGAGGTTTTTTCTGTGATTATCCAAACAGAAGGGAAGCTAAATTCTCGTTCTCTTTCCCATTATCTACTGATAAATATGATTTAAAAATATTGACTCCTTCTTATTTTTTGATTGGTAGGTCAATTACATCAATTATTGAGCCTGACTTCGCTAATTTAAATGAAAATAGCTTGAACAATTAAAAAAAATTACAAAATTAACTAATTTCATTTGGAGAAAATGGAGTGTGGATTATCTTGTTAATCTGCAGCAGAGAAATAAATGGCGATTCGAGAAAAATAAAGCTTAAATTGGAGATATGGTGGTAATAAAAGAGGATAATTTATCTTCTTTTCAGTTGTCACTAGGTAGAATTAACCATATTTATACAGGAAAAGATGATAAGATAAGAGTGGTTGAAGTCAAACCCGCTTATGGTACTTATAATAGACCTATTTCAAAGTTGTGCATTCTTTAAATTCCTATTATTATAGTTCACACTCTCCCTACATATATTTATTTATATATCTTGTTCAAATTTTCAATTGTTAATAAAATACTTTTTATTCATCCACTCAAATTCAAATATATTTTTTAAACTTGTAGTGGATGACACTTGATGTTAATACAGTTTAATCAAATATTAATTCATTAATTAAATTTAATTGGTGAAAATGCAGTTTAACACAACCACTTGGCGCGATTTCAAAAATTTCCAAACTTTGTGATTTTTTTTTTTTTTGGCTGAACGTTAAGTCCACGAAGCGGACCAGGGTAGCCATATTTGGCAAAATGCCGCCAAATAATTCCTGTCACCAAGGGTGGTTGGGTTGAACTGCTTTCCAACCATTTAATTTACCGGTTGAATTGAGAAATAAGCCAATGCTTCTACTATGTTATTGGTCTTGCAATGGCAAATTTGATAAAGCGTCGGCGTAGAACTTCATGCCTTCGGATCGAATCTCGTAGAAGCATAAATTTTTTTTTATTTAATTTTCAAATAATTAATTTTAGTTTTATATGGGAGAAAAAAAAATTTCTCTTATATAAGATATTTAGCAGGATATAAATTTAGTAACAAATACCGTCAGTGACGAAAAGTGTAGATCACAGGAAAAAATTTCTTTTGCCACTTAATATTGTGATTCTGTCATATGTATATACATATTTATATTAATTGTAATTCTTTAATAAAAAGTAACTAAAATAAAAAATTTCTTTGTTGACCTAAGTAGGAATGGACTTAATTTTTTTTTACATTACTTGTTTAACAATTGAGACTTAAGTAAATTAAATATTCTAATAATATTTTTAATTATATTAGTATTTTCTTTTTTTAAACTTTGTATTTTCTTTTGGACTGTGGTGTGTGTAGTTTGACATTAATGTTTGAATAATGCTTTTCATTTATAATTATTATTTTTATTTGTATTGTAAAATGATTTTTATGAGTTATCACTCTGATTGTTTTTTGTGTAAAGTTCTTGCATGTTTAAGATATTGCAAGGCCGGACTCCAACGAGGAAGGAGTCGATTGAGTTCTAAGCAAAATAAAAAAAAAAAAAAAGTTACAGTCCACTTCGTTATATGTGTCAGCGCTGTTCTTTGTCTTATTTCCTTGTGTTTTCTTTTGAGATGTTTACATTGAATTTCATTAATTTTATATGAAGAAACAAATAAAGAAATAAATAATTAAAACAATTTTGAAAGATGACATCTCTATGATTAGTTTTCAATATTTATTTAACATTTAATGATGTTGTATGCTTATAATTTCAAACATATAAAGAATGAAAACTGATAAAATAGTGTATCTCTCAATGCGCATAAATCTTAAAAAATGTTTTAAATACTTCAAATCTTAATACAAGTTTAATTTATTAATATGCGTTTAATTAGAACTGAGAAATTATAGGTTGTTATGTCCCTCGCCAAAATTGAGCCATAAGCTCGCCGAAATGAGCGATAATTGCACCAAGTAGCAGCAGTGGATTATGAAGAGTTCTGAACGTTTTTTTGTTTCATCTTTTCTCTGTATGATTAAATAAAATCGGAATTGTGAAGTGATGTTTCAACGAATTAAAAGCTATTCTAGAATGCGTGAAAGAAACGATGTACACATTTTGTATAAATACGTATTATCTCAAAAATATTTTGTTCATTCTTATTGAACAAGCTGCCACATTTATTTTCAACTATAATGAACCAATACAATACTAATTATTTCGCCACTTTTGGAATATTAACCATGAACTCCACACAGATTTTGCGTAGATATTAACACATATCTTTCAATTTAAGAGTACTAATTCAATGCCAATTCAACAATTTATTGCATAAAGAAAATTACCAACTTTTAACCTATGAAACAAAAGCAATTTGATTACTTCAACCAATTCGACAATATATTAAATAAAGAATAAAAAGCTATGTACTGACTTGTTCATAGAATTCTTCGGCTATTCTGTGCGTCCACTGGACATGGATGTCATGCCTCTTGCAGGGTCCATTGATGTCTGCCAATTTGATGCACATTTCCATCGCCAATAGCCTATCAGCTTCAGACAACCAATCAATTCCCGGAGCATCTTCATCATTGGCCTGTTGAAGAATCAATACAAAACAAATGACAAATTTATATACATATTTGTATAACAAGAGACTTGACTGAAAGCCTCCATGACCATCACTTTTTTACTTGTAACCCGATTTTCAATTTGCTTGTTTTACCTGGAAGCTACGTGTGTCCTCTGCATAATGCAATTATTCCTTTCTTCCAATGTATTTCTGTATTGAGAACTGAAGAATATGGAAACCGACAAGATGAAGCAGACCTTGCGATTTTCTTCTATTTTCAAAATGAAAGAGTATCTTAAGCTACATCATTTTAATTCGGCTGAAGAAGTGAGATCTTTCAATAAAACCTGGTATTAGCAAAACCCTTCAGAATTTTTCTCCGACGAATTTTATTCACTGGTCGTACATTGGCGCAAGTGCGTGGAAAGAGATGGGGATTTTGTCAAAATGAAGCGCAATACATAGGTGATACATGTAGCTTTCAGGGACCAACAAAAATTGGGAAACTCTCTTGTTAATAAAAAGAAAAAATATCGCTAATAAAAAGAGTTATGGCCATGAAGGCATTATTTTTCAATCAAGTAGCGTACTTTTAAAGAATCATTTTAAGATATAATTATATGATACTTTTAAAACTAATCACACATGAGAGCAATGACAAAACCTGAAACTTATTCAACAATATTATACGAATACAAAGATGAATTAAATATCGAAAACACGAAGAAAAACATAATATTGGGGGCAAAATACAAAAGTTGAAGTTAAAAATTAATTCTTATGTTGAATTCACACTCCATTGCCTTTCTTTAATGATTTATATTTCGAAAAATTATAAATCAGCAATTTTTGGTTGGAAAAAGAATAAATGAAATATATTTCATTTTTTTAAAAAAATTGTATTCATTTTAAAAGGGCAATTTCATGTCTGAAAATTCTGCAACAGGCGATAGCAAAAATGTGATTTTTTTAAATTATATTCAGTTCGTGGGATAAAAATTAATCTCCAAACTATTTCTTTTATCATGGTGTAACACAGAAGCTTCACACACTTTTACACTAAAAATATCAATAATAACTGCTTCGATGCAAGGCAAAATGTCTTTTATAAACAAAATAAATTGTCTTTGCATGCATCACAAAAAAAATAATTCTTTCCTGAACTAATAATGCGAATGACATTTCAGGAAAAGCGAATCATATTCCAATGAAAAATAGAATGATTGAAAAGAATCCGCATAGCACTTAAATAAAAATAATTTTCGGAAAAACAAAAGTTTGTATTATTGTGTCTTCTTGTAATATTTGAAACCAACTTAAATAAAGGTGATAGTCTTAATTACCTCAAATTTATTGCAATAGTTGTAAACTGTATAATCAATAATTGAGTAAAATTTCGATTTCACAAAATCTTAGTTTGAAAGGAAAACTATAATAAATATTTGGTTATTGAAAACAAAAAAAAAAAAAAAAAAACGATGCACCAAGAAGGAGTTGTCCGTTTGTAATGAAATTTCTTATGCAAAGACATTTGGACAGAACATGCAAATGATTAAAATTTGGTGTCCAATGAATGAATAGCGGGAGCTACAGAGCATCGGAACTGCGTGCTCAGCAGGTGTACATAAGAAGCGATTCTCGATCTAATGGTCAAATTTTCTGTTGCATTGCGATTTAGGATACCTTTCAACGACTGAAAGAATGCCTCCCCGCAGGAGTCGAGCTCATTACGAGCAACTGTCAGAGTTTCAAAGAGGTTGTATCATTGGATTGAAAGAGGTAGATTAGGCAAATCAGAGAATCGCTTCTCATATGGGTCGAAGCGATGCGGCGATTAGAAGATGGTGGCAAGAATGGGTGGACAATGGCAGATTTGAATGTCATGATAGTAGCGGTCGATCTAGGGCCACAGCAGATCGAAAGAACAGAGTGATTGTCAGATCAGCTGTCACTGCGCCGGATTACTCGTTATCAACCATCAGACGTGTGACTCGAACACGAGTGTCCACCATGACCCTTCACAGAGAGCGAAATCTACGCTCCCACCGACCGCTATGCGTGCACACTGTCGAACCAGATTACAGTGGTGCTTGACTCGATCAGGTTGGAACGATGCTGACTGGGGACGTATAATGTTTAGCGACGAATAAAAAAAAAACTACCTTTTTTTCTGCATAACTTAAAATATTTCATTTTGTCAAAGTGCTTACATCAAATCAAATATACATAGAACTTGTTTAATTTATTATACAATTTTAGAGATAAACTCTAGTCTTTTTGACATTTTTTACAGTTGAGAAATTGCCAAAAGATCACGAGATTAGAATTTGTATTGCTGATTGGTTAATTTCGATATTCTGACGTTTGACTGTTGAGTCATATGTAGTGAAATTGCAGGCATAACTCTTAACGGTGATAATTTTGCACATTTCCGATAGGCGAATATTAATTAATAGCTGGAGTTAATGTAACATCTGAAATGGATTGGAACCAAAATAAGTTCTAGCGGGAAAATTTATCTAAAACCCTATTACCTACATATTTAATCATAATTAAGAGTACAGAAAGAAGCAAGTTATTTTTAGAAAAACAAAAGTATGCATTGTCCATGTTTGTTAATTTTTTTATTTAACATGGTTAATAAAAAAATGGCATACGGTTCATGAATGCTAATGTATTATATGTATACAATACAATACATATTATATATACATATACAATAAAATACTTTCAATGATGTATTATTCAAGTAAAATGTATTATTAATCTAGGAAATACTAAATACCACCAACATTTTTTCTTGGCAGCTTTGACATTAAACGGAGTGACAATTTCGAAAAGTACTTCTTTAAAAGTCTCGACTATTTCAAATATCACCTAAATTCATAGCTAAGATGCTATGATAAATAGCTTATAATTAAAATTGATAAAAAAAAAAAAAAAAACCGTACTGTTCTAGAAAGAACATTTACTCCAATTTGCTAACAATAACGACGTTAGAAACATTAATTTCATACCTTGGCATTGAATTCAGCCACAATTTCAAAATGCCTCTTTAAATCTGTAGCTAAGATGCATTCAATGACCAGAAATCGGAATCTTTTGAATTCTGCAGTGTCTAGATGGCACAGGAAATTGTACTCAGGTCGGGAGAGGAATAAATTCCATGCTGACGCAGCGTGATGATTCTCCAACACAGAGCGATCATTGTACAACACGGCCTGTAATGAAAGAGATAACCTTTTTTTGTTATTCCCTCATAGAAAATATGGGATTTGATATTACAATTAACTATGCAGCGAAATCAATAGAAATCGAAGGGAAAAGGAATGGCGGCGGAGGAGAGGAGAATAAAATGTCAGTATTTTACAAATGTCATCATTTTGCACTATGAAGTTAAAATTAATACACGCTATGATGTGTTTTATAGTTTTTATTTAAAAAATTAAATCTTGAAAAGAAAAGAAACTACAAGTATAATCGGAAACATTCTATATATTTTTCATCAGTACAGACTAAGGACCTCATATATTTATTTTTCTAAATTTATAATAAGAAAAGTTTCAAGTATAATTTCTCACAGATTTATTACATGACAACTAAATATAACTCTGATCTAAATATCTTCTACGAAATATGTTATCGGCTTGAGCAACAAATAAGAAGAAAAAAGAATCTAATTATTTATTCAGGTGATTCTAACTTACATAGGCTTTAACCGTCTAATTATTTATTCAGGTGATTCTAACTTACATAGGGATAATTTCACCAAAGATTTGTTATCCGCGACCAACATTAAGTTTTTCCAAAATAATACGACTTAACTTTCTCGTAACTTTGAATTGGTTTGAAGAATTTTACCAAACCAAATAAACAATAATAAAACACACACATATCTTCATTGAAAGATCCGAATTTATTTCACAAAACTTGCTGAGAATGAATTTTCTACTAATCAAAGACTTATTCTTCAGTCAAACATCTGATTTCACCTTTTTCATCAGTACATTATTCGCTGTTATTCAAGCCAGATATTTCACTTATCATGATGATATTCAAAACATGATTTTTTTTTCAACGATAGCCACTCTCAAAATAAACTTTCTTTTTATGACATTTAAATTAATATAATGTCTATGTAAAAGTATACTAAAGCATCTTTTGTTAAATAAATTAGGCTTTTTTAGTACATTTATTAATGCACCACATTTCAAAATCGAGTTTTTTTCTTTGCATTTTTTTCATTCTTAAATCAAAAATTTCGTTGATTATAATACATATGCTCAAATGCTTAGAATTGGTAACTTTTTTCTTAACAAAACACTCTAAGAATTAAAAGTAAGCACTTAATTAGTATTTCCAGTAAGTAACACCTCAATTTAAGGGACAATTCTTTTAGTACCATTGAATTTAATTCTTATTAAAGAATACTCTATTTTTAAGGGACAATGGAAAAAAGTTTCAAAAATAAGATAGGAATAGAGGAATAAATAAAAAAAGAAATACTCTTTGTTAGATATATTTTGAGATTTCTAAGACAAGCCTGTGCTCAGCGAAATATAATTTTGCGACAAGGGAGCAATAGAATGGAAAGTTAATTCCTTTCTTTTGAAAACTGCTTTTGATTAAGAAAACGGGAAACAATACATTGGGAAAAAGCAAGCTGTGTGGCAAGCAAAATTATATTTTCCATTCATAGAATTAAAAATCCAGTTATCAGTAAGGGGAAGAAAACTAAGCTAGCAAGTTGTAAGGTTTTCCACGAGAGCAAGAAGTGAACTTTTTAAGAAAGTAGACTTTGAAATTCCAGTTCCAAGTGCCCTCAATGAAAATGCTACTGAAGAAAATGAATTGGCTGAATTGATCAAAATCAGTGATAGAGCTCAAATGCAAGAAAAACTATTTAGAAATCGGTGAAAACTTGTACACAGAAGATACCAATGACGACACAAAAACTTTTATTTCCACTTTTGTTGACGATGGGAAATTTAACCAAAATAGCTTGGAAGTAAGCCGAAGTAAGGAAGCCGAAGAACAGCCAGACGAAAAGTGTGACACAAAATCGATGCAAATGCTTTAAAATACACCTCTGAAGAATCATCTTTACATTTAATATACACACGGAAAAAAATTCTCGCAGACATTCAAACAAACCATGAAATAGGTTATTTTTAACAAATTTTTGTAAGTACAAAACTTTAGTGTTCATTTCATACATTTTTGCAGTAATTAAATTCTTTTAATTAAGCATTTTCATCTTTCACGTACTTCAAATTCAAATAAATACCTGTGACCATATTACTTATTTACGTATCCTTTATTTAGAACTTAACATAACCTGGATTTCTAATTAAATGACATTTTTAAGTATGTACTCTCTGAAGAAACGTCACCTCTATCTAAGGGACAAAATGCCTAGTGCGGTAGGTGTTCTTTATTGGGAGGATTATTATCCTTATTAGTAACAGATCAACTACAATAGAGTCATATTTATGTTGTCTAGTTAATTTAAGCATTTGTGTTGTCTAGGTCATCTAATCCATAAAACCTAGTTATGTTGATCCCTCACGACTCGACGAAAATCAGGGCCCCTAATAAATATCTTCCATTTGTGATTTTGAATATAACTTGATTATAAAGAGTTGAACGGGGTTAAAAATATTTAAGAATTATAAATTTTAACAAGAAATAATTTCATTTGTAAAAACTAATGTAATTTAAAGAATTTAAAAATTATTTAAATTGTCCATATCTATGCATGACTTGATTAATTACGAATTTTGAAACAATAACCAGTTTTGAAGAAATAATTTAAGACAACATTATCTTTTTACGTAAATTATACCGATACTTATTTTGATTAAAAACAATTTTGGGAACTAAATCTTTCACCAATATTTAAATAATCAATCGCGATATTGACTGTCTTTTTAATAATTCATACGATTGCGATTAACGGCATGAATGCGACGATTTAATTAGAAAGGATAGCATTCCAACGAGGAATCGTTGAATTAGGGATAATCTTGCAGTTGTAGTTAGTTGGGGTTCTATTATAAATTCAAACTCTGAAAATCAAAGTGAAATGAAGTTTAACTTAAGAAAGAATTAATTATATTAAAAATAAACAGAAATTATATTCGTCCCCTACAAACATTTTTATTACGTATCTAAAATTCAATTTTTCATTTTTTTATTACTTACCCACCTTAAATACCTTTCTAAAAGTCATCATCTATAGACACATATCTTTTCCTTCTATAATAAAGACCTGATTCTCCTTCTATATTATGAAGTCAAAATTACACAATTAAACCAAACAGAAAAATAACAAACAAGGCAGTTATAGATTTCTACGAAACAAAATATTTTCAAGAGGAAAAAACTGCAAATCCTATAATACCTAACAGTCTGATCCCATTCACTAAGTTTTTTTTTTTTTTACGGAATTCTGAAGAAGAAAAAAAACCGAGCGTAAGAACTACGCTAGAGAAAGAAATACTATATATCCAAGATACACACACAGTATTTTGGAGTTGGAAAAGGATTGAAAGGTAGTGTTGGGCTTCTATTTACGTCTCATGCAGTCAGTTTCAACGGAGGAATCCCATAAAATAGAATCAGTATTATAGGAACTGTCTTCCGTGATATTTCTCTCTTTTCTGAGCTGGATACGAGTGATGAGATAAAACAAGCTATTTGCAAATGTTTCCGAAAAGCAATAGTTCCTGTTTTTCTCTGCCTACAGCAGGAAATTTAACAGTAACAACAGCTTAAGAGAGAACTTGAATAGAATGCATATAAATGAGATTGTTCTTTTGCTACAAATTCAAATTTTGAATTTTACAAAGACACCATTTTGCACATTTGGTGTTTTCTTGGATAATAATAGGATAAAATGCCAAGCAAACTTTTACGAATAATGAAAAATATTCAACAAAATAAAACAGGTATTTGTTGGAAAAAAATTCACTTTAATCATTTAAGGTAATGAAAAGAGCTGTTTTCTGAATTATCATTAGTGAATGTATTTGAATTTATCAAATACAATCACTACAGCTGATTTATTGAACGGCTGCATCTAGAATGAGAAATTCCATACATCTGGTGTTTCTTCAGACAGAAAGAAAATGAAAGATCAGGTACAAAATTAACAAATAAGATTGGAATATTGATAAAAATAAAAATTCATTCTCATCATTTAAGGTAATGAAAATTAACAATTTTTTTTTACTGAATTTTCCCCGATACTTTCAGAACTGATTTATTGAATGGTTGAATCAAGAATGAGAGATTCTTTCTATGATGAAATGATGTAGTACATTATTTAAAATTGATTCAAATGATGAGCTCATCTTTTTGTAATCGAATAAAAACTGCATTTTTTTAAATGAATTTTCATTTGGTATATTTAAAAGCAGAAGTATTGAATGTAATTATATTTCAAACTATCTTCTTCGATTCTATATAATTCTTTTTTGTATACAGTTCTTCTTTAGTTATATAGAACACCTCCACCAGTCGATAGAAACATTGAATCTAATCACATTCAGATGTAGCTCCCAATAAGAGACGGATCAGATAGTTTGCCCTTTAACTAGAGGATATACTAAGAGGATATATAAATGTTACCGATTCATAAAATGAACCACAAATAATTTTTTTTCATTAAGTCATTCTAAGAAATTATTTTTGATATGAAAAAAGAAAAAATTTAAATTTCCAAATTTACAAAGTTCTATAATTTTTTCAAAGAAAACACAGTAACGTCATTAAAAAAGTTGGTTCACTATTTTTTGTGCATTGCTTTACGTATGAGGAATAAATTATTTTGTATATTTAAAAAACGTTATTTTTAAAAATGGTACCTAAATGTAAACATATCTTAAAATCATGTCCATATTCAACTCAAAGGGAAAGAAAAACATTTTTTTATGAAAAAAATAATTTTATTAATAGTTGAATAAAATGATTAAAATATCGTTATTAGGCACACAACGGACCTAAGTTCTACAAATAATTTTAAAACATAAATGTCACACAAAAAATGGGTATTTTATTTACCCCACGTGCCCTGATACTTTTGATGTATGTCGCCATACATTTTTATTATTATTGTGTTTATTGGCAAGGAATCTTGACATGTTGAACCGCGGTCAAGTGACCTTGGGAATGAAACTCGTAATATTTTTGATTTTCTAAACTTCCTTACCACATACTGACATGTGATGATAATAAGTTGAATTTCGCAAGACCATATTAGCGAAATCGACTTATTCTTCCACCAACTAAGATATTTTTCTTAAAGTTAAATGTTGATTTCAGCATTCAATTATAAAAAAGAAACAGTCGAGTCCAAATTAGCTGCTTTTTCCTACTTGAAATGAACACACATAAAATGGATTTAACCAAAAATTTCTGAGTTCGGATTCGATATGTATATGGGTGATAAATAGCCTTTATGCCCAGTTCCTGAAATGATAGAAAATCCTTCTTTTGTAATTTATTTAACGGATAAAAATAACTTCTTTTTCTTCTAAAATTCGGACATGGATGTCATTGACCCAAAATGTATTTGTGATAGGTGCCCCCTTTTATTTTATATTAAGCCTTTGAAAGTAAGAGGCCAAGATTTAAAAAAAAAAAAAGAAAGTAGAAAACTTTTTCATCGAAACAAATACTGAAAAAATCTCGAAGTAATAAAAAATAATAAACAATATTGATAAAAATGAATTTTGATCGTTGATAATAATCAATAAAAATACTATTCTTTTTGTATTTTTCATTTTTATTAACTATAATCGCGATTATTATTAGTTATTGTTAGATGGACGTGATTATTATTAGTATAAAATGGAACTTGTTAAATATGTAACTAGACAAATTAATGTTTGCTAGATGTCGAAACGTATATGTTAAGGAAGGTATATATTAAATAAGATACATATTTAATATATGATATAATAAAATAAAAATTGTGTATTAACTGTATTCTGGTAAACACAATGTATTCAAAAAATACCAGAACTGATCGTACACAGACCATATAACTCATAGGAAATCATTATATTTGATATCAAGATTTTACATAGTCTCCTGGCAATTCAATGCAACACTTGGAACGACCGAATAGGTCCGCAAACCTCTTCTGGAACGCCTCCACTCCAACACTATTGAGATTCAACGTCATCGCCTCCTCCTCTAGCGACTCGCACCGCAGTCCCTTCGATTTCAAACTTAGGAAATAAAAAAAATAAAAAAAAACCCAGGAGGGCAAACACATCAGGGGAGAGTACAGGGGCTAACACAACTTGCCTTCTCACCAAAATATACTGTCCCAGGATGGTTTTTTGAGACATTACTGAGGAATAGGCATTAACTGTGCAACAAATTGGGCCTCACACACCGCATCCGTTTTAAAACTTGATCCAAAACACCTCTGGAGAATGCTCAAGTAGCAATGGACAATGAGCTCAACATTTTCATCATTTCGCCTCGAACGACCTGATCTCTTCAAGTTTTAAAACCACACACGGGAACGACTCATAGCATCATCACATGCAGATTTAGTACGTCTCTTATGACCGATTTTACCTATTGAAAACAAAATTTGAAAGCTCGCTCTTGGCTCCCTTTTATCCCGAAGGCCATTATTAGGTAAAGCGATGTTGCCAAGTCGGAACTTGTCAAAAATTAATAGAACCACTTGATACATGGTGTTGAAGGTCATGCGACATTTTCCGTTCGGAAGTCATAGCTTATTAATACTTTCTTACGAAGAAGTATCCTGGAGCTTCTTGAATACATGTGTGAGATAACATAACTTTTCGTGTTCCCTTCTGCGTTTAATAAAAAAAAATAATAATCCTACCATGGCGTTTAAATATGATCCTATTTAACAATTTCCAGCGATTAAAATGAAATACTTCAGTCAATTATTCTTCAATTATTCAAACAAATAATCTCAATTCAATCTCTAAGAATTATTAAATTTCAAACTTAGAAAATAAAATAAAATAAAAATAAAAAAAAAACCAGGGGGGCAAACACAACAGGGGAGAGTACAGGGGCTAACACAACTTGCCTTCTCACCAAAATATACTGTCCTAGAGATCAAATAATTTAAATTATTTGATCTCTAAACTTAAGAGATCAAATAATTTAAAGAATTGGTTCTCTTAAACATTACCAAAAATATATTCAATATTGATGATTAATTTTTAAAAATTAACAATGAGAAAATGAAAAATTATGAAGAAAATTTTGATGCTTCGTTCATTAAAGGTGTTACAAAATTAAGAAACTATGTGGGGATTTGATTTACATATGTTTATATCAAAATAAAGGATTTAACAATTATGTAAATCAATTCTTTTTTATTGCAGACAGTCTCAAAGAAAAACAAAATATAATTTCGGGAAATGTTGCGTCATATTTAAAATTAATTAATATAGAACTAATAGAAGTTTACAACAATGCGTTTCAAAACTGAAACAAAATTTTTAATTTCGATATTTAAGTTAATATTGAATGTAAGCTCAATGAAAATAAGCATTTTCATTAAAGTACATTTATCACAAGCTAGTTCGTTTATTTTACAGCCATAGAAATAATATTAATACTTTTCTATTAATCATTGATAATAAGAAATAATTTTCATTCGTAATGAGCAAAACGTTGACTGTAATCATATATTAGATAAACAGCATAAACTCTTAATTTGTGGATAAATGAGAATTGAACCGTGCCCTGGTCAACACGTTCTCCAGATCTGTTACCAATTGAAAATATCTGGTGATATATGTTACCTAGACACTGACATGTCATCACTGTGACTGACGAGTTCTGGTATGTAGTTAAAGTAGCACGTGTTAATAATCCCAATGTTTGTCATTCAAGTTGAGTTTGGCTCAATGTTCATCCAAATTAGAGCTATTATTATTGCCAGATGCAGCAACTCTGGGTTCCTTTCTTTATGCTGTATACGTGGGTTATATATATTTATTCCCATTACACTGTTTACATAAAATATGAAACTGCCATTTGTTTTCCTTCATGACATAGCATTTTCAATGGCTAGTAATGTATCTATAAAATACCGGTAATCAGATATAATTATATTTATAAATGCAATTTATGTAATTTGTGGATATGTGCTTATGTTTTGGTTTGATTTATAATTCGATTATTTTAGTAATGTAGCAACGAGAAGCAACACGAGAGCTGTTGCCGACGGACCTCGTAATTTTGAACCTCGGTCAAGTCATGAGGGCGTCACTTCAGCTCTGGCACCTCCCTCTCCAAACTTTCTCACCACGCCAATGGGTGGACTTGGAATCTCGACAGATGTAACGTGCATCAGTTCCGCTAAGCTATGGGTCGAAAGTGGCATCAGGGCTTAAACTCGACGAAAACTACACCGGCCTCGTGACCATGACCCCCAGGCTAGCGCATCCCTCTTACGTTTTGGAAAAAGAGCGAGATTTTTTGAATATACAGCAGGAAATCCATGTCTGAAAATCAGTACAGAACTATAAATATTTTTATCAATGTTATTAATGTATCAAGCACATAACGAAATACATCTTTCCACGGAATTTTGAAAATGTATCATCTAAGAAATTAGTACAATCAAAAAGTCAGAATAAAAAAAAAAATTCAAATTCTAAATGGATAGAAACATTTTGTCAAGTAATCAATCCAACACTAACAAAACTACCGATATCACATTCCAGACTAATTTTTTCCTTCAAGAATAAAAGTGAAAGATCTTCAGATTCTTATAAGGAATTCGATGAAAATATTTCTTTTTCTGAAAACACATCAAAAGCGATTTCTCAAGAGGATTCATGAAGCCGCTTTGGAATGAAAAGCAGTCTCAACATTTTTGGGAGCAGAGTGAAAGCTTTAATCACGGATCTTTAATCTTCGAAAGTAATTTTGAAAATTAATTACTAAGAATACAATGAGCTTGAAGCAGAATAAATAAAAAATACAACGAGTACCTCAAAGGTATTTAGCTCATTTTTAGAATTAGATTTAACAATCGATTGGTTTTCAAGAGCTCAGTTAAAAGTCAGAGTTCCGTAAAAGAAAATCAATATGACTAATTAGCATTAGTAATATATGACATCCGTTAAAGACGGTGTATTTTGGAACATTTTAATTTCAACTTTTTTCTTCTTTCTTTGAATTTATTGTTTATAATTTTTTATTGATTTATAAGATAATTCTTCTTAAAAATATTTTTCTTAAGATCTTGGCATTGTTATGCTATGAAAAACGATAGTGATATTTATCTAATTTATTTATGAGATTATTCGTGAATTTTATCTACATAAAGAAGATTAATACGCTTTTTTTTAACTGGGTTTTCATTGAAAGATGTCATACTTCTTATCAATTTAATGACAATAATACTACAAAAAACACATACATATGGGTAAATTAAGCTAACCATTCATTAGTTGTATTCAACTATCTTAGTTTTATATAATGGTACTATTAGGTAGAATAATCTATTAGTAAAAATATAATTAATCTAATCTAATCTTAGTTCAATCTATCGTTGTTATAGAGGTACGCTATTGGCGATGTACTTCGTCTTCAATAGTGTCAAACTTGAGTTACGGGCAAGCAATGAGGACGAATTGACTCTTTCAACTTTCATTACTATGAGAGCTATCAAATATTTAGTACAATTAGCACTCGAAAACGTAACTGAAAATTCGTTCATTAACTTTTGAAAAATGGATCGAATTTAATAACTTTCGTAATTTTCAGCCCATCAAGCAAAATAATACATTGGTTATAACTAGCTAAAAAGTAATCAATTTATGGTACAAATGGATTAATTAATCTAAATAATATAGTTAAATATTTTCTAATTTTATTTTTCATTATGGAATTCTTTTATTTTCGTGTACCAGATTCACGTCATAAAATTAGCTTAAATTTCAAATTTTATAAAATTCTGCTAGAAAGTTTCTGGAGTTATGAGGTCTCAAAGAATGAACCAAATGTTAAAATAAATGCTTCGAACATATAAGAAAAAAAAATCTATCAACATTTTTCAAAACTTTCTGCGCCAAACGAATGTTGATTTTTTTGAATTCTAAAAGCATAAGAAACTGAAAAACCTAATATTAACATGAAAAATACGAATTATAAAAAATCAGTTACGAAAAAACAATAAATAGTTGCATACCAAAATTTTTACGTATTCGTATTCCTAATGTTATATAATACTTACACCCAAATTTTTAGCAATTCTCTCCATAAATTCAAGAAATGTTAAATTTTGAAAATACGATCAGACTTTGAGGAATTTTAAAGGGGCCAAGCATATACAACTGTATAAATTTTAATTACTGACCCGATCATCACATGGTATTAAGACACGGGGGGGGGGATTACGAATCGTTTGCGTAAAGTAACCTACACTTATGGCTATTAAAATAGTACCACCAGGAAGGAATTATCTGACGAACGTCAAAATCGCATGAAAGGAAGAAGAGGTTGGGATATGC
>BMAW01051863.1:466201-521572 GCA_019974015.1 Nephila pilipes
TAAAGATTAGTATCAGCTCATTTAGACGACGCAGGACAGAAACGACATCTTAGCGCCTATTATAAGAAAAGCTTGTAGTGGAATCTTATTCCTAAAGGCTTTGTAAAGTCGGAGTGTTCTCCAGAATATCGTGCATGTTTCGAAGATGAAATGCTTACATCAGTCAAGTGTCGAATTGATAGATGGAGATCGTTGCCAATGGAGTGTGGATTATCGTTCCGTGATATAGCCCGTCATACAATGTACCAAAACAATGTCGCTGGGAGAATCATGAAACTCAATGGTTGCTGAGGGTCACTGAACGGCATGCAAGATCTCCACGTCCCATCGCTGACTACAGCCTGAGAGACATTGTGAGGTCGGCTCCGTGAAACACAACCACACTGGGCGACCATTAGCCAAGTATAGTGGACATGTTTGCAGCACGCCCAGTATTCACTTTCGTTGGTGCAACGACGGTTTCCACGATAGCGACCATTATTCAGGCTTCGCTTGACAATGCAGCATAGAAAGGAGACGGCGACTCTGTGCACCAAGACAAATCTGGATATTGAGTGGCCCACGTCAGCCTTTTTCAGACCAATCTCGGTTCTGGAGTGCAGTATTCTAATGGCCGTATATATCTGGAGGCTTCGAGGAGACCACTCGTCGCTTTCTTTGCATTCTATATTGCATTTGAGGCTTCTGTAATTATGTTATAGTTTAAAGGCAGTGATATCGCACTTCATTAGTTCTGATTGACGCCCGTTCGGTTGTGCTCTATTAAAAGGTTCGCCACAAACGCCATTCCAACAAGATAATGCAGACCACATGTTACACCTCATAAACGACCTTCCTGATACGCAGGATATTCTTATAGTTGTCCTGGTTTCGCACGGTCTCCAGATCTGTCACTTCAATTGTAAAAATCTGGCCATGAGTTGTTGAAAAGCTTCCATCATCTCTCTCTCTGTGCATACGGTTTGATGGATGTGTATAATTTGAAACAAGCATGGATATGCTGTTCTACTTTCTGGCCAATAGCTTCAAATTCGATCCAATGCCTAAAACCCCAAACTCGTTTTCAAATTTAATCATTTTGTCTTCATGCCGTACTATTTACGGCCAATAAATATCTTTTTTGCTTTTCTTCATAGTGTTGTAATTTCAATGTCCAGCAGTGTAGTATATTCCTCCCCCCCCCCCGCCGCCAACAATTCTCCAATATCTCTAGAATTAACGGAGTCAAACTCAAATTTGATCAGGAGCTTTTTACACCACATTCTGCTACCTAATTCTTCATAAAAGAGAGAAGGAGGGAAAAAGAAGTGGAAGAAAGAAAAAACAAAGCAAACGATAAAATATTAAATTAAATTTTTCGAGCAATGCAAATATGTTCCTTGGTTAAACTAAAATGTAATAATAATTATATATATATTATATTGAAAAATATTTTGTATCTAACACCATATCCTATAATCCTACTTAACAACATGTATCGTTTATTTCATGCCATGCAATGTTTTTCCACACATGTATTCGTGGAGTTAAATGATTTAGTCTGCAAATTGTTTTAAATTGATCAAATCTATGCTATTTATTCATTCTGAATGAAAAAAAAAAAAAAACACATAGAGCAAACAATGAAGTGCTTCATGAAAGTTCCATTTTCCTCCTGGATTTTTTAAACTTAAACTCTACTCTAATGATATGTCACACTCTAAGTTCAGGCCTACAGACACTGGAGCTGACACCCCAATCAAATTACCATTCATTGTGATGACATGTTGCATGATAAGTCTTACATGACTCACAGCGTTCATAGCAACAGGACTCAAACCTGCAACTCGAAGGAAATGACGCTACCGTGGCTACCGCGACTTCAGTTTTCAAAGGAAAGATTATTTTTAATGCCTAACTTTTCCTTCAGGTGGTATTAACAAACGATTAAACTTTTTAATTCTTAAAATAATACATTTGATTATATCTGTGTTTTTTCCTCATATTTACTTGTGCATTTTTTGTAACCCATCTAGATGTTGTTTGTTTATTTGTTTTTTATGTTTAATCGTCATCTTATTTACATTCGAAAAATTAACATTCTAATTTCTTTAATTTCAATTCTTAACTTTTCAACAACTACTTTTATAATCTTGTGTAGTGATGCATGTACGCAGTCAAATTCCAACTACTATTACTTTTTTGCATTCAAACACACACACACACACACACACACACACACACACACACACACACACACACACACACACACACACACACACACACACACACACACACACACACACACACACACACACACACACACACACACACACACACACACACACACACACACACACACACACACACACACACACACACACACAGAGAGAGAGAGAGAGAAAGAGAGATTTAAGAAGAGCAATACGTAACTGAACGAAGTACACTTTTTTTTTAGAGATAATATCATCGTTTTTGCGCTAAACTCTCGTTCATTTGCGAAGAAAAGAACATCTTTTCTTTTGATAATACTGAATGCAAGAAGGCGGGGGTATAGAGTGAAAAAGCTGACGGTCCAAAATAGAAAAGATCGTTGCGGTATCCCGGAGGCATGCACCCCATGTTTCCGAAAACTCTGGGAAAGTTCACTCAAAGTCGTAAATCCTATATTTACTAGAAAAAGTGAGCCTTTAATGAGAAAAGGGTTGATGAACTTACTTGTGGTGCATAGGTGGCAACGAGAAAAGCGTTTGTTCGCCCAGGATGATCGTAATCATGCATTGCTGCTGCCGCATAAAGCGCCATCAGTTCTAGAGCAGGGTAATTAGCACCCATTACTCCATAAGATACTTCTGCTGCAAAGCTTGGCCTGTGCATAGATGTGCTGCAAGATGAATCTGCGAAATAGTAAATGGAATAATTATTTATCTTTCAATAAAATTGAATTACATAAAATTGTGTTCTGAAATTTAAAATGATAAACTAAATAAAGATATCATGCAATATAAATAAAAATTATGAAATAAATAACAACATTATCCTGGGAGCTAAATTTTAATGAATACCGAAAGTGAATACTAGTTAAAAATACTAGTTGCTTCTGTTAATTTTTAAAAAACAGAATTTGTCTGAGATAAAGAGTCTTGATTTATTTTCAATCAGTTACAGTCTGTTCAAATGCATTACGTTTTGGTTAATACAGAAAAAGTTATTATTTATAATTAGTTATAAGAAATTTTCAACAAAAAAACTTTATTAAACAAACAAAAAGTTTTTACAGGAAATTTTTTTTCTCAAAAAAAAAAAAAAAAAATTATTTAAGACTCTTAAAAAATCTCTATAATTCAAAATACTGAAACGAGAGAGAAAAAAAGCCAGGTAATTTTTTTTGCTTATGTACACAACTGAAGGTGAGTTTTAAGTCTGAAGTCAATTAGCGATTAAAAGACTTTAGAAGAAAAAAGATCTGCTTACACCGTAACATCATACGATACGGCAGATATTAAACATCTCAGGTAACCAACCGGAGAAAGTCTCGTGAAAATGTAAGAAAAAGAAAAAAAAGTAATTCTTAAAGGGGGAAAAACATTTTACTTCTTGTTTTCTTCCTTTAAGCAAAAATAGTTTCGACGAAAGAAAAGACTCTTGCTAAAAAACAAAACAAAACTCTACTATTTCCCCTCTTTCAATTAACTAACAGTAGCAAATGTTTCGTTTGCTATTGATTAGTATTTTCCTTCCGTAAAAGAGAACTCTTTTACGATCTCTAAAAATTGATATCTATCTTCTAAAAGATATTTTCCCCTATGTAATTTTGGTTATATCAAATAGTATGTTCATAATTAAAAAAAAAAAAACATGCTTAGCAAGCAGATAGAATTTCTTACCAGAAATGAGCTTCATCTGCAGTTTATTAATATGAAAATGTAATTTACAAAGAGAGAGAGTCTTAAATAAAATTGAGATGTAATAAGTTGTATATATATATGGAAATTCTAGTTTTAATTTATAATGCGTAAAAAACAATTTTGGTCTCTAAAATTATACACTCAAATTACAGTTAAAATTTCTTTTTATGCATATATGCTGATATAGCTATTATAGCTATTGATATTATATTTTTATGAACTCTCCTATACAGCATCTTTCAATTCATTAAAAATGCAACAGCGCAGAGTAAAACTGCTTATTATAACTAATTATTATATTTAACCACCATTTTAAAAAGGAATTAAAAGAATTATTTTGAAGATTAAGCGAATTTCATAAATGGTTAAAGTGACGCGATGTTTAAGCCTTTCTTTATAACCAGAAACACATGTAATTTCGCCATTTACAAAAGTAATTTAAACTTGATTGTCAACAATTTTTTATTAGAAAAAGGCAACTATGCAGAAAATTCAGCAAGCAAGTTGCTTAATCGTGAGAATAATTTTTTTTTTGCTGAAGTAAATAAAAGCAAATATATATATATATATATATATATATATATATATATATATAATTCGTAATTATGGTTACGGATGGAGTTATTGTTTTTTCGTCGAGTCGCAAGTTCTTGCAAGATTTCACTCAAGACTCGTCGTGTAGCGGGGTAAGCGAGTACTTTAAATCTGGTCGAAATCTTAAATACTCCAGTTGGAGTGATGTGGAAGTTTGGAGAGGGAGGTTCCGGCTCTGGGGTCATCCTCGTCATTTGATCGATGCTCAAAATTATGAGGTTCGTCGTTTTTTGTCCTCGTGTTGCTTCTCAGTGAGACGTTACTAAAACTGTCAATCTTTTTTTTAAAGAACATTATAATTACTAAAACTGATTTTAAAAAATCAGCTTGATTTATATTTTGTTCGCACAACTGTGATTATCAATCTGTACCATTTCTTTATCTTATCAACAGCAACTAGGAAAATTTGATGGCTATCGCTTCTCCGTTGAAGAGATCTTTTGCCCCATTACTCGTCGGGTTTCTAATAGCATTAGTACTCGAACCTACGACACGACAGAATCAACACCAACCATGAGCTCGTGACCACTTGGCTTTTGCGCCCGGAGACACCTCTATACATCAGAAACGAAGCAATAATCAAAACACTGGGTTGTTTCCAGTAAACCTACTCCAATCTGTTGAAGTTATGGCGACGATTTTCGGAAGGCAAAAGGCGTTACATACTAATGAACTTTTTCAATAAAAAGAAATACGATCAATGGGTTGAGTTGCCCATTTCCAATTTCTGATAAGAGTTCTTTTTGAATCGCCCTTATGAATTTGATGAAAAAATAATTATCAAATTCTCAATCTGATTTCTTATGGGTCTTTGTATGGGAGCTTTATAAGAATTAAGACAAAGACTTTACAAGGATTTGACACACATATTCAGTTTTAAGAGAATTCATAGTTTTCCGTTTTTGTAGCACAGTTTAAGAATATTTTAATTTTGTAATTAACTTTTAGATTAAAATTGTAATAATAATATGTAATATGAAATTTAATATTAAATTAGTAATTAATTACTATATGAAGCAATCATTTTCTCATTATGGGATTTCAACATAGGTTAAGTGTTTGAAGAAACATCAACCAATTTATTGCAGATTCCAAATTATGTTATGGCTATGCACGTAAAGCGCCTTTAAGGAGTAAGGAAAAATTTATATTAAAGACATATTTGCACTGAAATAAAATCTTTCAAATGAGTACATTTTATATTTTTCATTTATTTTTTTAATAAAGAAATTGTGTTGAAATTCCTTTAATTAGCTTTCCAAAACAATTTTTTTCCTTTACAGCATAGTTTCTTTCTTGATATATTTAAATAAGAAAACGAGTTAAATAGTTGTAATATCACCTTCAATTGTATTTTTAAAATGTTTCCATTTTTCTCAGAACACACACTCGTATGAAAAAACAAACATAAATTTTAATAAATTGGAAAAAAAGAAAGAATAATGTGGATTTATATTGGTTCAAATTAATGTTGCTCGTAAGAGCTATAGGTAAGTACATTTACAATTTTGAATCTCAATCAACTGACGATGACTCAAAATTGATGAGGATTATATCCGAGAGAATACTTCACTTTTTTAAGGCAGGTCCTTGCTGGAATCAGGATTCGAATCGCGACTTAATCTGTGAATAATTGGCCATAAAACTAACGACTTTAATTACAGAATTTCCGTGAATTTAAACCATTCTGTTTTAACATACATACTGCAATTATAAACTTTTTTATTTCATGTTATTTTTTTGTTTCATTTATACATTCCTTCTTGATATTAAAATACAAATAAAATTTTCTTCTCTAAAAGTCCAGAATAATAATAGAGAAAGAGAAACAAATAAACTTCAAGTCAATGAAATTTGATTAGTTTTCATGCATATTGAAATACTTCATTCAAGCGCTTCTTTAACATGATCTAATGAGTTGATGTTTGAAATTGTAAATTGCTTCGCTATATATTTAATCTGAATACTTAATTTGTAAAAATAAGCAAAGACAGATTGGACAATAATGACGAAGCTTCTCCGCGATTAAAGTTGTTATAAATTAATCATGCATTAAAAAAAATAATAGATTGCAGTTCTTTCATATTTCATATAAAACAAATATTTCAATAACTTTTTTTTATAAACCTAGTTTAAATTCTGCAATCTCACAGAAAAGTGAACACAAATTTCAAATAATGTCTCGTTTATTTAAATTTAATTAAAAGAGGACTTTTACTAAAAGCTTTCTCTACTGTATTTCAAAACTGAGGCAGAATTTTTAGTTCTGATGTCGAAGTTTCTGCCCCGTATAAGTGCATTGAAATACGCTTTTTCATAAAGAAAGAACTTTTCTCACGCAAACAATTTCATTTATCATGTATTCCAGAAATGCACTCTGTAACAAAAAAAAAAAAAAAAAAAAAAAAAAAAAAACGACGCACCAAGAAATTGGAATGCAAAAACATTTGGACCGAACACGCAATTGATTAAAATTTTGTGTCCAATGAATGAATAGAGGGAGCTACAGCGCATCGGAACTACGCACTCAGCAGGTGTGCATAAGAAGTGATTCTCAATCTGATGGTCGAATTTTCTGTTGCATTGCGGTTTACGATACCTTTCAACGACTGAAAGAATGCCTCGCCGCAGGAGTCAAGCTCATTACGAGCAACTGTCAGAGTTTGAAAGAGGTCGTATCTTTGGATTGAAAGAGGTAGGTTTGGCAAATCGGAGAATCGCTTGTCATATGGAACGAAGCGATGCGGCGATTAGAAGATGGTGGCAAGAATGGGTGGACAATGGCAGATTTAAATGTCATGATGGTAGCGGTCGATCTAGGGCCACAGCAGATCGGGAGGACAAAGTGATTGTCAGATCAGCTGTCACTGCGCCGGATTCCTCGTTAACAACCATCAGACGTGCGATCCGAACACGAGTGTCCACCATGACCCTTCACAGACGGTTGATAGAGCAAAATCTACGCTCGTACCGACCACTACGCCACCTTCCACTCACGCGTGCATACTGTCGAACCAGATTACAGTGGTGCTTGGCTCGATCAGGTTGGAAAGATGCTGAATGGGAACGTATAGGGTTTAGCGAAGAATCCCGCTTCCCACTGTACCCTGACGATCATCGAAGACGTGTCTGGAGACGTCCAGGGCAGCGTACCGATCCTTCTTTTACTATTGCACGTCACATAGGCCCTCAACCAGGAATTATGATCTGGAGTGCTATTTCCCTTGATAGTCAGACCCCATTGGTCGTAATTAGAGGCACACTTACAGCACAGCGGCACGTTCAACGACATTCTGAGACCTGTTTTGCTACCATTCCTTTTGCAGTATCCAGGCCTTATTTTTCAGCCAGATAATGCCAGACCACATACGACACGTTCTGCTATGAACTGTCTTACAGTTTGTCAAACATTTCCTTGGCCAGCCAGATCTCTCTCTAATCGAGCATGTCAGGGAAATGATGGGAAGGCGACTGCATCAACCAGGGAATGTCGATAACCCAGTCCGACAAGTGGAGTAAATGTGGCAATTAATACCGCAGGAGACCATCAGGGAGCTTTATCACTCTATGCCACGTCGAGTGGCAGCTTTCAACCGGGCTAGAGGTGAGTGAACACCTTATAGAGCTCGTTACTTTGTAACTTTGTAACTCTGTAATAAATCATTCAATTTTTCTGATTCATTCAATTTTAATCATTTTTTGTTCTGTACATAATTTTCCTATCCGCCAATTTTTGTCTCTATCTGACAACTCCTTCTTGGTGTGTCGGTTTTTTTGTCCTAGAGTGCAATTTCAATGCTTAATTTACATTTATGAGTATACAAATTGTAATACATAGCACAGAGTGGCAATTAAAGCAATGTTTAGCAATATTTTTTAATTCAATGATTGAAATATAAATCTCAGAATTAAGTTTTTTCATTTATTTTCGTATTCTTCCTCAGAATTAAATGATTAAACAAATGTAAATAAAACAGATTCAGCGTTTTAAAGAATTAGTGGTATATAAGAAGTTTTTTGGAATGGAAATTATACATAAAGAAATAAAAGAAATATAAAGTTACTTTTTTGCAGTAACACATCAAAATTGTTAGCCTACGAGATGTGCTAAGAAACGAAATTGAGAAAAAATCTTCGTAAGTTTCTAAAAACAAAACAGTGTGGTCTCACAATTGTTTTAAAATTCTGAATTACTTGATTGTACTTTCTGTCATATCGTTTAGATTCGTGATTAAATATAAATTCCGTATCAAATCCAAAGATAAGTAGAAATATACTCAATTTTAGGTGAGTTTTATTTCAAACCTAATAAGAATTTAAAGGTAACTTTTGCACTGTTAATTTTTTTTAAGAATTAAGCTCATTACTTCCGAATGTGACACAAAAAATCCTAAAAACTTTGTAATTTGTATATTAAATGACATATCTTTTGTAACAAGAATTTGATGACATGACTTTTACAGGAGAAATCGCATATATAGTTAATTTTCAAATACATTTTGAGTGAGTATGGGTTATAATATCTGTAACTTAAATAAATAAGTTTTTTTTCTCATGTTGGTCTTTTTGTGACATTTTTCATTTTTAGAATTTTTAAACAATTCTAAGAGCATAAACATTTTATACAGAAATTGTTTTGAATGACTGGATCTCGAATTTCATGAATCATAATTTGATGCGAAAGCATTATCAAATTTTTTTCGTTTACTGATAAGATGTTAAGAATTTTTGAAAAAATATTTTGATCTCTTTCATTGTCAAGGAGAAATAATAAAATTAATATTGAAAGATTATATATATATATATATTCCTCACTTCGCTATTCAGGATCTAATCCATTGAAACTCACTAAATCAGCAGTTAATTTACAATCAGACAGGTAAATCTTTAAATTATGGTTACTCTGTCAAGGACTAATCAGAAAGAAATGTACTATGAATATGGAGCGTCACCGATATCGTACATACTTTTCCCCCTTCGCTTATTTCCTATCTCCTCTCAGCACTTTAACACTTTCAATCTATGCATATGATCTTCAACTATTTCTACAATTCTTTACTATTGCAGATTTATATTCAGGAATGCGAGGTTCTCTAGTGAAGTAACGTCATAAAGTAACCCAAAAGATTAATTGAAGGGGGAAAGGCACGAGAACCGGAAACTGTACTTGATAATAACTAATGCCAGAATTTTTTTAAATCATAATTCTTCATTATTAATTGCAATTAATAGTAATAAAAACATTTCCTTCTATGCATTGAAAGATGATTATTTTTTTTCTCGTATTTAAGTTTGGAAGTAATATATATTTTTGGATATATTTAGATCGTTTATTAACCCTTAGAATAAGCTTATATATGGAATATTTATTGTAATGTATTTAAAACACTATGTTATTTTAGATTACGAAGCGAAACAATATAACAAATGTAACTCATACAACATAAGAATTTGTATGAGAAATTGGGGGAAAGCGTTAAATTAATCTATAGTTGATAGGAATAAAGTCTTCTCTATCAACACCACCAAACTAAATCTGATGAAACAATTTGCTTAAGCTCTACAAAAATAAGTGAGTCTATAAATAAATACCCAATCGATTAACTGAAGGACTTTTTACGGTTTCTGGAAGACAGAACAAATATTTTATGGATTTCACTGAAAGGTATTGAAGGTTTTCACTTGTTTTCAGTTTTTAACAATTGTCACGGTTCATACATCAGAATGTGGTTTTCAATAATGAACGGAATGTAAATGTTAAAATTTACCTTCTACGTTGTCTTTATACAGTTTTCAAAAAATCGTAATGTTTTGTTACAAAGATGAACTGAAAAAGCATTCATTTTGGTTCTAAAATGTTGTTAGTTTCGAAAACAATATGATGTTAGGCCTACAGCAAAATTACTTTGGAAAACTTGTAATTAAAGAATTTCACATATTATTGATTCTATCCACAAAACCAAAACATCTATTTTTTCCCCACATAATATTTGTGAACATTTTTTGAAACGTCATTTGATTATGCGGCTATAATTAAATTGTTAACAAGATATTGAGCGATCTGTTTTTTGTTTAGCACATCTCTGTTTTACACTAAATTAAAATTTTGTGTAGAATTTTTTATGTGTAGTTTTTGTGTAGAATTTTCAGGGTGGAATTTTTAAAATTTTACACTAAAATTCAAACAAAAATGCACATTCCAATTTTTGATAATTTCAATTTTTTATTGCACAGACTTACTACTTTTTATTTTCTGAACATTTTTCTCTTATTGGTTTAATTGAAAATGAAATAATTATTTTTTGATATCAATTAAAAATCAACGAAGTTACTTGTAAAATAACACATTTTGACAATAGATAAATTTAGAGTTATCCCGTAGAAACACGGGAAAAAGTGAAAGAAGAAGAAAGAGCACACACACAAAATCGGAAAAAAAATTTCTAATTGATCACGGATGATAAGTAAAATCTTTAACCAGATAACAATGGGGTAATTGGAAATAATAAAGCTCTTTCTTAGAACGTCTACGGTTAAAGTCCGTCAAAGGGAACAAGCGTGGGTTGAGTGAAAAAACAAACCTCAGCAGGAGTGGAGCCATTAGCAGCTCTAGAAATTTCTCTCCAGACAGCGGGCCTCAAAACTCAAATTAAATCTTTTCTGTCAGGTGAGTGGCCCTGTTGAGAACTCCTGTAGTGGGCCAATAAGGGAAGGATCTTTTGGTAACCATGACAACGGGGCTCTACAGGTGCCCGGGTAAAGGAGGCGAGAGGAGAGGAAGGGTCCTCAGCGATAGTAAAGTTATCTCCTTTTCCGGGACAAAATCGATTTCAGAACGGTCGTTAAAAGAATTTCCAGAAGCTGCATTAAAGTTCTGCCACTAAGCTTGCAATTGTCTTTTTCCTTTAATCCAAACGACGGAGGAAGCTAAGAGGAGTTTGTAAATAGAGAAGGGAACAGAAGGTTATAAAAAAAAACTCCCTCCCGAGAGGAGAGGAGCTACTGAATGGGATTAAAAGCACCTTACCTCCCTTTTCTTTTCGAATATAATGACGTTTGTCTGTGACTAAAATTAGATAATACCCGATGGAAATGCGGCGGCGTTAAAGTCGTTTGAAATTTTCAAACAGAAAATCCATTAGGGGGAGGAGAAATGAGTTACATTGTTTTAACAGAAAAGAAGGGGATGGAGAAAAGAGTTTCCATCAAAAATTTTTCGGGAAATTAGTTTCGAAAATTGAAACTGGAATGAAAAATGAGAAAATTCTTTTTATTTTTTAAGTATAAATTCGATACCTGTCATCTTATATTTGTTTTACAGGTTGTTAATATATGTGTTTATAAGATATCACATGTGTGAATAGCTTTTTTTCTATGTTATTAACACACACACAACTATATATATATATATATATATATATAATGAAAATAATAAGTAAGTAAGATAAAGAAAGAATTCAAAATAATTAACTGAAATTAGTAAAGAAACAAATATTAAATCAAACGAATAACATTAAAAATTACACAAAGAAAACATGCAAATATTTTTTAGATTATAGATAAAGTATTAAAAAAGCATACAATTTTATTTCTTCATTTGACGAGAACGAAAGAAAAAGAAAAACCATACAACTAAACATTTCAGAAAGAGATCTAAGAGAATTCGAAACCAATAAATAATGGGAAAAAGATAAATATATTATTAATACTATAAAAACCAGACATGATCTTTTTTTTTCACATAAAACGTGAATAGACAAAAGTAGACAATATTTTATAATGTGGAATATAAAACCTCCAAAAATGAACCGTGACTTTTTCAAATCAGCATAGAAATACTGAAGTGTAGTGAACAAGACTGATGAGACAGCATTTTATAAACTGCGAAAAGCTGAAAAAGAGGGTTGGTGGTAAGAGTAAGAGATTGGCGAAGAGAGCATCGAAGATAATGTTCTTATGCTAATAAGAATTAGGATAAGATTATTCAATGTTAGTTAGGAATAACCATCAATGAATTGATGCGCAGTATGATACAACGTAGAAATTTGATATTGACTCAGATCCGGTTAAATAGTTTCAGATACGTGATAATTTATTATATTAATCTTAAAATGCAGACGCGTGTATGGATCTGATCCATAGACGTAATAATAAAGATATTGAATTTTGTATATTCGAAAATTCTAATAATATCCATTTGATTTCTTTTATTACTTGATTTTCTGTACGTTTTCTGTTCCTGAAGGGGTGATTAAACTGTAAATAATATTTAAAGAGCATCTCATGATTAATGTGACCGGGGCATTACAAATTGAGACAAGTAATAGTCTAAAATCAAAAATATTTTATAGTTGATACACTAAAAAAGAAAGATTAAAACGAAAAGACACGTCAAATTTAAGATTAGAAGGAAAGTGAATATTTATTTAAATTTGGAAATTCTTTATATAACAGACAATAATTAATACATACATGAAAACACGGTATTTACTTTTAATGGTGGATATTTGGTTAGTCGCAGGTTCATCAATAAAAATGACAGCAGGTACCCGCATATTCAGGGAACAAAACGAACTGAAATACATATAAAATCTTTAGTCACGTATTGCGGAATTTAAATGAGCCATCAACCTATATATCTATTTGATGGACAATACAGTGAGACATCTTCAATCTCAATAAGCAGAAAGTATTTTATGTATCCATACTTTTTTTACGTTTTCCCTCATAATATACATTTACTAAATATGTTTATAATATTTGTTATTTTTATTAATTATACCTTACTGCTTTATTATTGAAATATTCATTCGTTTTCGATTTCTTTAGTTACAAACATAATTATTTTGTATTATCTTTGTATAAAAGGTTAATAATGGTGAATAAAGTTTTGGGAATACACGGATTTCAAATTAGTAAGATACGTATTTTTCTTTAAAATATAACTAACTCTTCACATCAATTCACATTTAAATATAGTTTCTCAATAAATTAATTTAATTTATCAATAACCGTATTAAAAGAGAATAAAAGGGCATTATTATCTAATGCAGCTGGAAAAAAATCTCTATAACTTTTTTAATTTTTAGCTGATTTTCATATTTCAAACCAAAGATGACATACAATATGAATTGCAATGAAATAATTATGTACCGATAATAATTAGTTTTGGCAATACGAATTAAACTTTTTTAAAATTAAATATTTTAGAAGTGCTTATGGATTCACTACGGTTCAAAACCTCGGATTTATGATGAATTAATAAATAAAAGAAGAATTTTAATTTAACTGTGATTAAATTATCCACTGTGAGCATTAAATCCAATAAAAAAAAAACTTTAGTTAACTAGTTTTGATAACATTTGCTTTGTAGAATTTCTTTGTCAGCATGCATTCTTATCGGTAGTAGAATATTTGATAATGATTCTAAATATCCCTGCATTAAAAATTTCCTTCTAATATACTTTCATTAATTATTTCAATTAACTGTTTAAATGTAGAAGAACATTGATTCTTTTAGACACTTCGAATAACATTTATATTTCTATTCAAGAGGCAAAAAAAATATTCTCAACATCATTATTTTCCAAAAATCAGTTCGAGCAACAACATAGTTTTAGAACACATTCCATCTACATAAAAAGAATTTCAAATTTAACACAACTAATGGAAAGGAATTTACGTTATTGTTAAAATTCCAGAGTTGCATCTATATAAACAGCAAAAATAGTTTCATTAATCCCTTTACGTTCATTTAGTAGAAAAATTTAACATAAAAATTTACTCTGAATAAAAAAAAACTGTTAGAAAAGAAATTCTGAGCAGTCGAAAATTACAAAATTCACGACAGTATATTGATCAAATAACACTGTTTAAAGAGTTTTGCTTTTCAATAGCTTTACGCCGTTAATCGCCTTATCTAAGAAATATTTTTTATCTCTCTATTTTAGTAATTGAGTTACACTTTATGTATACTACCGTAATAAAGAATTTTGTCTCAAAACTAGTTATTGCGAGTGATTTCATTCACAATAAAAGAACAGATTATAAGAAAATTATTTTTTTTCTTTCAAGCACATATTTAAACAGTTTTTGCAAAGAAATTGCATAAATTATTTAAGGCGACTTCTATGCATATATTTCTGATGCTATTAATAATAATTTTGTGATGGAAAAAAATCGCATGTTTAACACACTCAATAAACAGATTAATTTTTTTAAAATGATTTCTCTTGAAAGAACTTGGTTGGATTATGCAATATTACACGAAGTTATAATTTTTGTTACTTAATAAGCCATGAGCCATGTTGGCATAATTTTTCTTCATACACACAATTTCTTTTCATAATCCACGAGAAAGAGTTTTATGAATTAAGACGAAGTAAGCAGACTTTAATTACTTTTTTAAAAATATAGGAGTAATGATTAGGATACATACAATTACGCCAACAAATTCTGCTTTGAAAGAACAGTTTATACTCAGAATTTTTACCTAATTTTGGACAAAAATATTTAGATCTAACATTTTTTTATTGTTTATTATTTTTGTTTGTTTGTTTATTTATTTATTTTTGACCTTTCAGCCAATGTTTTCATACTTTTCCAAATGATGTAATAAAAAATATTTGCATATTTATAATTACATTTCCCGCATTTGACATGAAAAATAGAGAAGTTAGGGAATTTGCCAATTTCTCTAGATAAATGCTTTATAATTATAAATATTTAAACTATGTTTAAAATAATTATACAAAACAAGCTTTTTAGAGATATTTTAAATTTAGTTCCATTTTTAAAAGGGAGATGGTCGTTTATTCAAAATTCTCGGAGTCAATTTTATTAACTGTGAGTTATTTAATTCAAATTATTTCATGGAATAATTTATTTAATACGTCAAATTCTAAGCAAAAATATTAAAACTATGCACAATCGTTCTTTATATTCCAAGATTTTCATTTATTCACTGTACTTAAATAGGTGGCGATAAAGTAAATGTAAGTCAAAGATTAAAAAAAACCAAATTCTAAAATTGCGATGCATCGACAGTAATTTTTAAAATTATATTTACAATTACTTTGATGAATTATTTGTGAATTTTAATTAATATTTCATTAAGAAATAAAATTTCAATTATGAGATAATGAAAGAGGAAGTTACCCATTGTCTTATGCTGCGGGGAATCAACGGATTCACTGCGAATTTGGGTGAATCCCGGTATTGGCTGAGACGTGAGGTAGTAGACACCCTGAAGAACATCTGCCGCATGCATTCGATTGTGATCTGCAAAAAAAAAAAAAAAAAAAAAAAAAGAGAATGTTTTTAGTTTTTTTACCAACTTTCGGATCCTATGTTCTGCAATCATTAATCATCATTGGTAGAACCTGTTTTATCACGTAAATAAGAAATTTATTAAGCTTATCTTCTGAAAAGATAGACGACTGAGAAATAGTATTCAATGTGTTTTAGAATTCATAAGGAAATTTCAACCCATTTGCAACAAGATTATGTTTCACAATAGCATCTAGAAAGCAGCTATTTTTCAAAAGAAAATTTAAGTAACTTCTAATTGCTTTCACGACCGACATGATTTACCTATGCATTGTTCCTTTGAAACGAAAAAAAAAAAAAAAAAAAAAAAAAAGCAACCTAAATAGCTCAATGCATCTAACGATAAATTTTCAAGCTGTATATTTCAAGTAATTTAAAAAATATGTAAGAAAAGTTTTTGAAACATTTCTTGATGTGAATAATTCTTTAGTTCAATAGCAGTTGCAAATATTTCGCTTAGAAGGAATAAGTACGATTTAAAAAAAAAAAAAAAAGAACATTTAGAAAGTTTTTTCGAAATCTTCTAAAAGACAAATAGTTTATAAAATTTGATTTTACAAATACAATCTAAAGAATAAACAAAGCAGAGTTAAATACTCAAATTTGCATACAAATTTCATGAAATTTTGAATGCCGGTGTCCAAGTTAAAAACCAAATCAGATAAAAAAAAAATTTCTGCAATTTTTCTTAGCCTAATTTATCTTTATTATAAATAAACAAAACCCCTTCAACTCAAGAAATTATGCATCTGAACAGAATTATAAAAAATCAAACATTTCCTTTTTGAACTATTTTTGTTTGATACTCATAGGAGAGAAAATCAATAAGAATTTATCTACAAGAACTTTTGTCTTTTGAATTTTATACTTTGACATTTTGTATAGTACCTTTAGCAAATTATTGTATGACAGCTTTAGAATTCTGCATTAGATGAACAACTACTAAAATTTGGTAGAATGAATATATATTTTTTCTGGTCGATTTCTAAGATATGATATTTATAGAATTATGAATAGAAATGCTTTTGTGTTCTAGATCGTATCTATTTTTAATATAAATAATACTTTCATACTGCTTCGATAAATATTCGAGCCAATATTTTCCCATTGTATTTATATAAACTAACATCGAAAGGTTAAAACACATATTTCAATTGATAAGGTGATTATGTAACTTTTACGAATATTTTATGCCAATAAAATACATTTTAACGGCGAAAATATACAGATATTTCAGAGATGACATAACTGAAGTTAAGAAACTTGATTGAAAAGCGCTAATTTTCTTTCCACATCATTAAAAGACTGTGATGAAAAGTAAAAGCTTTTGTTGAATTTTTTGTCCTAGTTATTAATGAACCTTAATTGAAGTGGCACAGAGAAACAGCAGCATTTTTTTTCAACAGTCGAGAGTAAAACTAATTATTTTCATTATGTTTTCCAAAATCTCTTGAACTTCCAAGAGACCATAATAATTTTTAAGAGAAAGAAAATACAAAATGCTATCTACATCAAGCTTCTGTAAATCTTATTTTTTTTTCTGCGTAAAAACTAATTCAACTTTTTTATTAAAATTTTACACATTTTTAAAGAGCTTTTAAAGATAAATTCAACAAAATAACTAACTATATATATAAAAAAACTTAAGTTCATAAGAAATTTTTAACACTCATTTCTCATTACGCACTTTTTTTTTCTGAATAATTAAGTCAAAATTCATAAATGTTTTTCTTTAGAATTTTTTGAATGTGGTTTTGAATTATCCATTTTTGTACGGAAAGAAAATACTTGATGGTTAAATAAAATGTACAATTTTATTAATGCTTCAGATAAAAAAATTGTGTGCGTGTGTGGTACTTTGTTACATCTTTGTAAAAGTATTTAAAAATTTTTATTATTGCAACAATGATCATTATTATAAATATTTTTGTATCAGTAAATTTAAGGGTGTTAAACCTTTATTTCATCATATGGTTATAACTTTAATTCACAAGCATTACAAAATTTCTATTGCTTAATTGTGGTCAAACGAATTTACATATAAATATACGAAAATGAGGGAAACATAAAATTTTATTATACTGCTATAAAATGTTCTTTTATACCTTAAATAAATTATATAAATTCAAATCACAGACTCAAATGGAAAAAGGAAATTTTGAAAATACTACTGTATAAAAAAAGAAAAGTTAAAATACCAAAAGAAGAATAAACAAAGCATTTAGTAAATATTTAATAATTATTATTGTAAATTTCTTCAATTTTATAAGGAGGGGGATGTCTACCTCTTTAAATTTCTTATAATTAATACAGATACAAATTTTATAGCGGAAATTTGCAAGAATTAACTTTACTTGATGCTTTACATTTGTTTTACCTAAAATCTGTTGCGGTGGTAATTTAATTGAAAGAGTGGTTTAAGGTTGATTGGTTGGTTCTATTAACATCGCACTAGAAGCAACACGAGGGCTATTGGCAACGAACATCGTAAATTCGAACCTCAGTCAAGTGACGAGGACAACACATAAGCTCGCACCCCCCCTTTTTCTAACTTCCACACCTCACCAGGGAGGTTTGAGAAAATTGTCATATATATCAAATTTCGAAAAAATGGGCACATGACTTGTCATTTGTGATTTGTTCCAGATTGGCATTTAAATTTCTAAGAAAAATGTAAACAGTTCTATCTTAAGGTTCACAATATTGCGAACAAGTCTCTTGGAAGAATTTCAAAAGTTAAATCATTTAATTCTAAACTTATACGTTTTTCAACGAATTCTTAAGTTAATGAGTATGTTATTTTGTTTTATTGGTAAGAGTGGTTTATATTTTAAAAAGCACAAATGATTAGGAAATAACATTATTTCATTACTTGATGGACTGTAAATGAAAGTTTTCATATTTAGATTGTTCGCACCATTGTTTATCTTCAAACCATGAAAATCACTTTCAATGTTATTTGTGGTTTTCACATATTTAATTCATCAAATAATTGGAACAAAGTACACATTCAATATGTTTTTTTTTCTTTGAAAAGTGAAATTTTATATATTATTCATAATCTATTACAACGGTTTGGTGAAATTTGCTAGATGTGTGAGCATCATTAAAGATTTAACCATCGTTTTCAAAGTTATTTGTTGTTTTTAGATGTCTAATCCATCAAATGATTGGAACAGAGTGCACATTCAGCATATTTTTTTTTATTCACTATTGAAATTTTATGTTTCATAATCTTTTACAATGATTTGATATAATGTATTAGATACGTAAATCATTAATAGGCACTGAAAATTAGAAAGGAGTAAAAAATCCCTTTTAATTATTTTAAAAATAAGAGCGGGAGAGCTTTATGTTTAGATGCAAACTTCGTGGCCGACAGTGGAAAATCATGTTGCAGATTTAAATTCCACCAACTTTCATTAATAGAATAATGAAGGGATGATGCACATTAAATGAAATCGGGTCTCCAAGTCCTCTTGTGGAGAAGTTTGGAAATCAAGAAATGAAGCAGCCCAGGTGTCGTCCTTATCACTCCATTAGGATATAAAATTCAGAGGTATGACGTCAAAACTTTTCATATAACTCTAATTTTTGAGCAAAAAGGATTCAAAGCATTTTTCAAAACTCTATTCAACAACTAAAATGTAGCTTAAAAATACATATAAAATATAAATTTATAAGGAGGGGGGATGTCTACCTTAAATAAATTATACGACTACTTTATTTTCATTTTATTTTATTTTATCAAAAAAATATTTTTCACCATTCCGCTCAAACACATCCGCAAAACAATGCCACACGTTTTAACTGCAGCTGTCGCCATGACCTCAACAGGTATAAAATTTGATGCAATCTCTTTCTCTCGTTTCCTGCTTGTCATGTGAAACGCCACCGCTCAGCGCTTGTATGTCATTTAATGCAATGAACTTCTATAAAACTGTAACGTATAAGATTATTTTCATAAAGGACTACTTATTTAAAAATTGGACTACAGTAACATACGCCGAGATAATTTTTTTATACATAATATTTCACTTGCATGCAAGTTATATTATTTTTATTTGTTGATCTTGAGGTCAATAAAGTTAAATTATCTCCTCCTACTAATAAAATTAATCTCAGAAAATTTATTTTACTTAGACATAAAGTTCGATTTCGCTTCCCCCCTCAATTGTATTGGAGATTATGTAAAAAAGATGGGGGGGGGGGGAACGCGAATCTGAACATTTCACTCCGGTAATTTTACCGAATGATTTACACAACAAATAGCAAAAAAAAAAAAAAAAAAAAAACTTTATTTAACGATTATTTATTAATCCGCGGATAATGTGAAAAAAACACTTGCTCTATTGCTTTAGAATGGTATATGTAAAGTGTAAAATATAACCATTTTAAATACGACAGGATAGCGAAAAGTTACTAAGAAATAACAGAGAAATCTGAATAAAATTTATTCTGCATATGAATTTATCCTTATTATCATAATTTTGTAAATTACACGAGTTACAATTGATTTATTTGGTTTCAGGAAGCCGTAGATTGATACAACTAATAGTATGGCGAAGATGGAAATGAATCTGCTGAATTTGAAAGGTCAAGAAACACACTGGGAGAAATGTAAAACTCCGGAAGGCGATTATGTAGAGAAGTCTTCAGAATAGCAAATAAAAGTTTTAATGCGATTATTTGTCGGTAATAATTGAAACTTAACGATACCATAAGATAATATTCATAACTTCACAGTATTGCGGGTTTACTTCAACCTACGGCTTTCTAAAACGAAACAAATCAGCATTAATAGCTGTAATTTACAACCTTATGTACTCAAGGATCAGAAGTCAGAATAAATTTTAAATAGATATTTCAGTTATTTTTTAGAAATAATTAAAATTTTACGATATATCCTCACAGATACCTGAAAAAAACATAGTTTCTGAGCAACTGTAATTACTTAATTTTTTTTAAAGTTATAGCAATGACAACGTAAAATATAAAAGGAAAAAGCTTGTGATATAAATTTAGAATTATCAAATTATTTTAGCCCTTCGAAAACTTTAAGATAAACAATTTTTAACAAATAAAATTTAGGAAAAGAAATGCTATTTTTTTTAAATAAATATTGCAATATTTTCAATACACAAAAATCCAATCCTTATGATTTAATAATCTCTACTGAGAACATGAAGAAACACTCATATTCCAATGCTATACAAGGTGTTTTGAAACTCATGGTCAAAAATTAAAAGAGTGATAGAAAACCCTTCACGAGCACACGTTTTGATCATGTTCACTTGGATATTATTACTGGGCAGCTTCCACCTTCAAAGTGATTTACTTACTGCTTGACCGTCATCGGCCGCTTCACAAGATGAACAGAAGTTACACCCCTTTCCGACATTCAATCTACAACAGTAGCTGACTCATTTTATTCAAATTAGATTGCTTGTTTTGGTGTTCCTTCTACTATTACCACAGATCAAGGACGGCAATTCGAATCACGCCTCTTTGGGGCTCTTGCCAGTTGCACGAAACTCGGGTTGAAACGAATATGCACTACTGCGTACTACCTTCAAAGCAATGGGTTGCTAGAGGAGTTTTACAGACCATTTAAAGCAGCAATTATTTGTCACACAACTGAAAAACGTTCTGAAGTTCTTCCCACTATTCTCCTCGGTCTACGAGCATCTTTAAAAGAAAATATAGGCTATACTTCAGCTGAATTAGTGTACGTAAAAATCCTGATTACCAGGAGAATTTTTCGACAACACTCAAGCAGACAGCGATCCTGTCCTTACTCTTGAACAACTTCGTCATCACATGCAGCAACTTAAACCAAAACCATTTTTTTCAGCAATTTCAGCTTGTTTTTCATGTAAAACAAGCTGAAATTGCACACAAAGACTTAAAATCGTGCACACATGTATTTCGTCGCCCACAACAAGCACCCTATGATGGACCATTCTTGGTGTTAAAACGCAGTGGTAAACTTTTCAAAGTCAACGTTAATGGAAAACCTTCCATTTTTCCAACGATAGAGTGAAACCTGCATTTATGCCCAATACTGACTCAGACATCACTCCTAGTGCAACAAAATTATCACTCGATACACCAGCAAATACAAACCTACGTCAAACTGGTTTCGGCCGACATGTTCACTTCCCTTATTATTTCGTATCATAACGATGATACTGGAGGGAGAGTATGCAGCGACCCCACTAAGCAAGTTCGTTAGTGGTCCCCATAACATCCGGACAATGTCCTCACAAAAGTCATCTGGGCTCGAGAGAAAAAGTGAACAACATTTCTGTTTCTCACGAAATCTGATCTCATAGAGTCTGATTCTCCTGAGAACCAAGAGCACCCCCACATCAGGTGTCCAGTTTAGCAGGTGTCACTTCCTGACTCGGTTGGAGTGCTCAGAACCAATAACTAATTTGCTACTTTCAGCTATCCAAACAAAACAAAGGATTACGTTTTGTTTACGCCTCTTCCAAAACCGTTTTTTGGTTTTGGTTCCGTGGTTTTGGAAGAGGCGTGTTCATTTTTATTTAGCCTGAAACTTCTGAAGAGAAGAGACAATCACAGCTCTACTAAACGTTCAACTAGAACGTCGTGTCCAAGGACATAGCAATATCTTTTTAGAGAGCGACGTGCACCAAAAATGTTAAATTTGAATTGCAAGTGTAACAAGCAATTTACCTTGTTAATACCAACCACTGTATTTTGAATTAAATTGTAATAAAATAGTGTAAATAGGTATCTAGGGATCATATCTTTTATTTCAATCTAACACAACCAATCATCCAGCCATTAATTAAAATAAAAATCAATGCTTAAAATTTAATTTTGTATAGATGTTAGAATGACGGAATACTTCGCCAGATATTTATATCATTTACACTAGTTAAGAATGCACGAAAACACTTAAAATACATGCTTTGATGGTATTAGTTTTTGTTTAGAGTAATTTATCTTTGGCATCTGTGTTAAAACTACATTTACGTTCGATAATCCGACAAAATCAATAATCTGCCAAGTTCTTGGCCCCAAATGTTCCGGATTAAAAAGTTCTTACTGAATTAGATATTTATGAACTAAATAAAAATTATATCTAGACAAACTGCTAAATGAAATAAAATAAAAAAATAAAAAAAACGAAGGCCACGGTAACCGAGTGGTCTTAGCACGGAGCTTGTGGCTGGAGACGTTTGAGTCGAGCCGCGGATTCTAGTCTTGTTTCCACTATACATGAGTTGTGAAGATACGCACGTGCTCAAGCACGTTAAATCCATCGTAGCTCAAAGTCCTTCCTCATTTTGGCGTGGTGTCGGTGCGGAGCTCTTGCAGAGGTGTCGATTTCGACTTCCGATTGTGGTTCAAAATCATGAGGAGTATTTGACAATGGTAGAGGGCTTTGTGTCGGGCAGAAATAGACAGCCGGAAAAAAATGTCAATAAACACTCTGTAATAAAACTAATTTTATATTATGTTTGACAATTAAAATTAAATACAGGACTCCCTTTATAACTTGGCCCTCGACCATTCTGGCCCTACCAGTAACCAGCGTTTTCACTTAGTTTGGCAACATTATAGAAAATTATATATACCTTCTATTTCAAAGGAATAATATAGGCTATTTACACAAATCAGTATATTCTTTTTTTTGTAATTTTAGTTATTTCTTGTATTTGATACTTTGCGTGCACTAAATTAAATTTTATACAATAAATACGTAGCTTTTGCTGTTCAGTTGCATTATTTTTAGAGATTTTCCAATAATTCGGTATTTCCAGTAATTCAGCAGTGCTCCAATTTGATATATGCCGGATTAGATTACAGTATATATAAAAGTTTTTTTTCCTTATTGGATAGTAAAAATACAGCGGGGAAAATGTACGAAGCCTATTTTAAGAAGAAAGTATCCAAAAGAAATACATGCATCAAAAATACCATAAAAAATCCTTTTTAATTAGTTTAAATAAAACACACACACACACACACACACATATATATATAAATCAAAAATTTTATATAATAGTTTTTACAAAACTTAAGTGAACAATATTTAAATTCATATTTCATAACTTAGAATAAAAAATGTACTAAAAATATAATATGAAAATGTTTCGATTTGTTTGCTGAAGCAGATGGAACAGCAAATTTTTTAGAAATGATGAATTTAAAATAACGTTATGTATTCTTGAAGTATAAAATGGAAACGTATATATATATATATATATATAAGAAATCACGTATGTTGATGAAATCATTTATAAAAGATATATCATAGGAGATAAATTTATGAACTTTGTGTATATGTTCCTATTATTAGTAAAATGATCCTATTAATAGGCAAAAATAGAATAAACTAAATGTCTTTTAGATAACATTTCAGTAGTTTTTCTCCCTTGGTCAATATGTTTCCTTTGTTGAATCCTCATTTTTTCAATATTTTCAGTCATCGAAAGGCAAAATCATAAGCATAGAAATCTTTAACCAACAACTTTAAGATAATTCCAATCAAGGAACACGAAAGCTGGAAATATTCTTAGAGAACCCTTGTCCTTATTGCTTAATTGACTTCCTAATCCAACATCTGTTATGACATTTCGAGAAAGTGACATAATGCACTTCCTATGTTCAACCAATATGAGTCAATCCAGTTCCTTAATAGTCAATTATGCTAATGATGCGACGGAGTTTGACAGAGAAAGCTCCAAGATTAGCGCCTTTTACTCTGACGGAACTTTTAAAGGTCAGGTCATTACAGCGAAATTAAGTCAATGTTCTGTATCACATCGCCTTTTGATCTCTCAAGAATAAGTAAGGCAACCAATACAATTAAGCTGCAGTTGCCTACACTTTAAGGAATTCAAATGAAAAATTAAGTTAAAAAAACAATTATATATATTATTGCCTAAGATACAGTTTCACATTTTTGTTTTCTTTCTGAATTTGTATGCTTTAATTAATTCTTACTACCCGAGATTTATTATTATAATATATACCAACACATAGATTAATTAATTGTTTATTAAGAGCAACACAAGGGCTGTTGGAGGCTGTCCTTGTAATTTTGAACTTCAGTCAAGTACCAAGGTCGAGTGCCTTGAGCTGGAATCTTCTTTTTTAAACTTCCACACAGTGACAATGGGAGGATTTGAAGCATCGATTGACTAAACCGATTGTAAGCCGTAAGCCTCTCTACACTGCGGATCTTTTGTGGCATCAGGGCTTGAAACTCCGACTCGACTAAAACAACGCTGGCCCGAGTTCGCGACCATGACCACTCCGCTTCAGCGGCCACATACCAAAATAAAGAGGAAGTTAGGTTAAATAATTAGAGTACACACACAAACACGTGAATAATATTAATACAAAAAATAAGTAGAATGAAAGAAAGAAAAATTTTAAAATATATATATGAAAATTTAAATTATAATCCTTGATAACTGAATTAAATTTTATAGCCATTCATTATATGGAATTCTTCAAAACAATCCCCTTAGTATAGTGACGGATTCCCAGAATGTGGTATAATATGCTTACGAATCTTTACAACCTCCGTCAATTTATCTTTTGAAGGTACTCGACAATCTTTATTTCCATTTCAAGAACGCTAAATGTATTATTCTGTTGAGTCGCTTTTCCTTTTCAAGCGTACCACGTTGAGTCAGTATGGTTCATTCAAAGATCTCCCCTCATTCGGATAACCAATCGCTTTACAAATTTGAAATGACTTAAGGGCAATTCAATGTTTTTCACTTCTTCTCGTAGAATATAAACATTATCGGCACAACCCCACAAAAGACCGTTAGGCTATAACTTGCAACAGTCATTGAAATTTTATCGAAATAAATACCTACTTATTTCATACTACGAAAATGATTCACTAATTTTTTTATCTCGCTGTATATATATATATAAATATGTGTGTGTGTGTGTTTTGTTGGGTAATCAATTTATCCATTTTATTTCAATTTTTATTCATTTATTTTACTTATTTTTATAAAGGTTTTCTTCTTCTGTTGATTTTTGGATTTTATATGTTCCCTTATTTATTGTGTGTTTTTAAATGTGATTTAATTGCTTTATCATATATATATATATATATATATATATATATATATATATATATAGTTACATATATATACCCTCCTATAACGCGGTACTCTTACAGCGCGGTTTCCGTTCAACAACGTCCCATCAGTTCTTTCCGTGCATCCAATGAATGGGTTTAACGGGATATGTTTATATAAATATTCAAGCTTATCTCTTAGCCGTTAACGGCATCGGTTTCAGTCGATTCAGAGCTCTTTCACGGTACATCTCGTTGGTGACCAATTCTTTCTAAAATTTTGTCTGCACCGTCCATTCGTTTAGCTTTTTGCTGCTTAATTTGTGGTTTATAATTGGACAACATTACACAATACTGTAAGTAATATTCTTCATTTGTTCAAATATAATAATAATAAAATAATTATTAAACCTAGATTTGCATCATGTCAAACACAAAAGAAACAAGGAAAGGATTAAAAAGAAAGTTTATATCGCTTGTAGATAAAATCCAAATTTTAAATCATTTAGAAGGTGGGGGGAAAATATCGTCTGTTGCAAAATCAACAAATTTGAATGAATCTACAATCCGAACCTTAAAGAAAATTGCAGATAATATAAGGAAAACTGTGGCAGATGGCTGTCCGTTAGGTGCAAAACGTGTTACTCACACACGAAATTCAAATATGGTTAAAATGGAACGGGCGTTAATGATCTGGTTGGAAGGTTGTATAGCCAAAAAGATTCCTATCAGTGGAAATCTTATCAAGCAGAAAGCACTTAAAATCTACGAACATTTAAGGAATAATGGGCCTTCTTATGCAGGGCCAGAAAATCATTCGTTTGTCGCGAGTAAAGGATGGTTTGAAAAACTAAAAAAAAGGTACACATTGCACAATATTAAGTTTCAAGGAGAACAGGCCTCAGTAGATGCTGAGGCTGCCGAAAATTATAAGCTGGAACTAGCTAGAATTATCATTGAAGGAGGTTATTCACCTGATCAGATTTTTAACGCCGATGAGACGGCATTATATTGGAAAAAACTACCATCTAGGACCTTCATTTGGAAAAATCAAAGGCGTGCTCAGGGGTTTAAACCTTCAAAAGAACGTATCCCCCTTCATGTGTGCAGCAATCTATCAGGGAGCCTGATGATAAAACCAATGATAATAAATCGGTCTTCAACTCCCCGTGTAATGAAAAACATTAATAAGACCCAATTGCCTGTATTCTGGCGATCTAATAAGAAAGCTTGGATGACTCAAGATTTATTTAAGGATTGGTTTTATAATTGTTTTATCCCGGCAGTGGAAACCTATACGATGGTAAAAAATTTGTATTTCAAAGTTTTATTGGTTCTTGATAACGCTGGTTGCCACAACATAGAACTGGATCATCCAAATGTGAAAATTGTCTTCCTTCCTCCTAATTGCACGCCAATAATACAACCTTTATAATACAACCTGAATAATACAACCAATAATACAACCTGAGTTAGAAAATAGTGAAAATAAAACTGTTACTCAAGTGTGGATGGAATTTTCTATTTTAAATTGTATTAGAACCGTGTCATCGGCTTGCGCGGAAATTCAACCAACAACGCTTAATGCGTGTTGGAAACCTCTTTTACCTCAAATGGTTCAAGCAATGCAAGATGATTCTACAATTTCACTCCCAGTTACAGAAATAGTAAACATTGCTTCTCGTTTAAGCGATGAAGAATTTGCAGTAAATCATCAAGATGTAAGAGAACTAGTACTCGGGGAAGAAACTTTAGATGAGGAAGAACTGATGGAATTAATTGATGCACCCACTTCAAATGCATTGGTAAACGAAAATAAGGAAAACGAATGGGTGCCAAATCTTGATTTACAAGATGTGAAAAAAGGGCTAAATTTGGCTAAAGAAATAGAACTTCATTTCATTCAAACTGATCATTCAACGGTGCGCAGCGCAAAGTTTAAACGAGAGTTAAGAAATTGCTTAGCTTCCTATAGAGAGGTTTCAGTGGAGTTAGAAAAAAAAGCTACAATAGAAAACTAGTGTGAAGATGAACCAAGTGAGGAAGATATTTTGCCCATTAAAAGAAGGCGAGTTAGGCAACTCGTATCTGACAGCGAGGATGAGTGTTGAAAGATTATATAATTTTACAAAAGTCTTTCTTGTTTTTATTGGAAAACAGTTTTTTAGTTTTGTTTTATTTCCTTTTTTTTTGTCATTTCCTTATATGAACTCTTCAATTCAATAAAAAGAATTTATCTTGTCTTTTGAATTTATTGGTCTCCATATAACGTGGTACGAATGATGTGATTTGTAGTAGTTCTGAGTTTTTTATAGCACCGTTTCCATACAACGCGCTACGAATTAGCCTGGTTTGTACGGTTAAATCCGAGTTTCTTATAGCGCGGTTTCCATATAACGCGGTACGCACTCACCGCGTTATAGGAGGGTTGTTACCGAGTTATATATATATATATATATGAAAAGTACTTAAAAATTAAAATGTCTTTAAATATTAATGAAGAAACAAAAATGTGATTTTCATTTTCAAAATTCACGGTTGTTTATTTACATTACTCGACATTAAAAATGCAACACCAAGGAGTAGCCAGAAAGTGATGAAATTCCCAAATTCGTAGGTTCAAACCTACCCTTCTCAGTCCGATCACCATGCTCCTCGTAAGATCGTCTGTCAGCAGGAACTGCCTCCGTTGACGACGGACCGGTGGCATTTTTTGCAATTATACGCGTCCTCTGAAGAACAAATTTTCTACGATGATTTCACCATCAGAAATAACGAAACGAAAACATTCTGGAGGTTTCTTCCCTTATATTTTCTTCATTGTACACTGGAGAGCTGCGCATTTCACGTCATATATATATATATTATAATGCATACAATACTCGTAAACAATAATATACGATGATAATATTTTGTTTGACTGTGGAAGTTTCAACCTTTATCAGGTGTACGAATGCGTCAAAAGAACAACCAGAATGATACATTTAGCGATTACATGATGTCGCACAAGGAAAAAAAAAAGCAGTTTTTATGATTTATTTATTGCTTTTATTAACGTCGTACTAGAAGCAACAGGAAGGCTATTAGCGACGGCAATCGTAATTTTGTGCCTCGGTCAAGTGACAAGGATGTAACCTGAACTGGCACCTCCCAACTTTCATACCTCTTCAAACTTTCATACCAAGCCAACGGAAGAACTTGAGACGTCGATCACGTTCAATGTTTATCAGCCTCGCTACACAGCGAGTCTTCAGTGGCACCTGGGCTCGAACTCACGACTTGAGGAAAACAACGCCGTCCGCTATTTCGTGACCATGATCACCACGCTACCGGCACCACAAATATAAGATTCCTAGCATTTTCTTTCCATATATAAAGTAGAGAATTAACAGTTGGTTATTGGCGAAGGATTTCGTAATTTTTTTGAGCCGTGATTTCAAGCGACATCATAGCTGACTCTCCGTTCTCAACATCCATTTTATGTCAATGCGAAGACTTTCACATACAGATTTAACTCACATCTCAGCCTCGTTAAATGAAGGCCTTTAGCAGTACAGGATTTAAATTCTTTAATTATATATTGGAAGCTATTCGTGCTACTCCTTGATTATTTTATTTCGATTACCAACCAAGCTATTGCGACATGGAAATCAAGATAACAAAATAGAGGTATGGCAATGAAGATAAAAAAAATATTTATTTATTTCGCAACAAAAAGCGATAACTACATTAATAAAGATATTTTTTTTCGTTTTGCTTTTGAATGCATGATCTGTTACGTTAAATTTCGTGTTTGGTCCTTTCAAAAATAAGTTCTTCTACAGCTAAGGTGAGATTTTCTGTAAGAGCCATAACATGTATTTTCGGATGGCGCATTTTACCTTAGTTTAAAGACTTTTACGAAGCCAGAAATGACCATTCCTGAGCAATCTCCGAAATTTTGTTGCGATGACCAATTTTATTGCTAGGATAACTTAGTTAGAAATAAGAGTAATCATTGTCAGGAAGTTCTATAAAGCTAGAGAAATCTCGCTCGAGGAAATATGCCAATAGAAAAACGAAAAAAGCGCAAAGTAGTCGCGCTCTAACATAAAATTATCGAGCAGCGTTACACGGCTGACCATGAGATTGCGACCGTTACCGTTCAGCTACTGCGATCGTAAAGATTTGCATAATATTACAGAAAAGCTGAAATTTCAGAAATTTGATGAGCAGTTTTATGGCAACAGAAAGGGTTAATAAATAGGTTTTTCATTGAATAAAATGTAAAATTTATTCCTTCAATAAAATTAAGAAACATATTTACTTTAGTTTGATATTTTTTCATAATTAATTCATTATTCATGATATATATATATATATATATATATAAACACGAGTTCACTCTGATTTTTGAAGATTTTCGTAATGAATGTGGAAACACTATCTCGGTCAAATTATTAAGGATGTTAGCATTGGACGTAACATTCGTTACTTTTCACTTGAGAATAAATTTTGTATACATTACACAGTTACACAAATACCTTATTATTTGTTGCAAGTTCTGAAAATCTGAATTATTTTTGAACATAAGATTATTTTTAAGTGATGCATGTAACTTATTTTAAGATCCAGTAAAAATAAATTAGTTAAATGTATTGATGGGATTTCACATGAAAGATTTAATATTACAACAAATTTTAACAGTACAATTTACTAAGATTCTAAAAAAAAATAAAAATTTATTCATTTTTCACTAAAAAATAGACATTAATTTTCTCTGTTCTATTATGTACTTTATTATGAATTTAATATTTTTTTTTTATCGATTCTACTTCTAGCGAATCTTCATTCACTTCTCGAAGTTCAGGTAAAACGATTATGAGTGAACTGCACCCTCTAATTTTGGTACATAAGATTTCTTTCTAAAGAAGGATTTAGAGCGTGATACCCTTCCCATAGTGTTGCACAAACGAATAGGTTTCATTGAACCCAAAACGACCCCTCGTCATAATTGGGGACTAGAATTATATTTAGACATCGATTGAATAATGCGAGGCTTGATTGGAAATAAATGCCTCCATGGCCATAACTTTTTGTAACCCGATTTTCAAAATTCTTGATGAACCTGAAAGCTAGGTGTGTAATCTGAATCTTTTCCAGATGTCGTTAGTGTTCTGAGAACTGAAAAAGATGATGGCCCACAGATGGATGACGGAAAGGAGGTTGAAACAATGAGGCGTCATTGAGTTTCTGACATCCAAAGGTTTCATGCCTATCTAGCCTCGACCTTACACTTCGCGACTTCTGTCTAGTCCCAAGGATGAAAGAGCAAACACAGATATCCCTATTGTAACCAACCTTATTAACTGAGCCTTAAACTGCCTGCTCCAAGCAGAGAAGGCGCCATCTAGTGACCAAGCAGTAAAAAAGAAGAAACGCCTAGGTCTAGGTCAGGGGTCTTCAAACTATGGTCTACGTTTGCATTAGAGTTTTATTTTTTTATTTCGTAGGAAAAATGACATGTGAGCAAAGAATTATTGTGGAATTTCACATGAAATTTGGAGAAACCGCTACTGAAACTTATGATGTATGGAAAGAAGTGTATGACAAGGCATGTTCATCGAGTGTACATGTTTTTGAGTCGTTTAAGCGTTTTAAAGATGGCCGAGATAATGTTAAAGATTATTCACACCCGGGTGATCCTTCCACTTCAAAGACGGATGACAATATCGAAAAAATTGGTAATCTGGTTCGATCTGACCGTCGGGTAAGTATTCGTACGATTGACAAAGAATCTGTTCGGCAAATTTTTCCACCAAGACAATGCGCCGACACATTCCACATTGTCTGTCAAGAAGTATCTAGCCAAGTATGTCATCACAGTGTTAGACCATCCGCCTTATTCGCTAGATCTTGAGCCATGCGAGTTTTGCTTCCAAAGGTGAAATCTACATTAAAAGGAAGAAGATTTGAGTCTGTTGAATCTGTGCAAGAAAAAGAGGCACGCATTTTGAAGGAACTGACAGAAGACTTCCAACACTGTTTCGAAGAACGGAAGATTCGTATGAGGCATTGTAAGGATACAGGGGTGTATATTGAAGGTGATAATAAGTAAATATGTATGACATCAAAATAAAATGTTTAACAGCGTCAGTCTCGTTATTTATACACCTTGCATACAAAAAATTTATTTTACTGATTTTAAAAGACCATTTAAAATAAATATTTGCATGATATTTTTTCCATTTCCTATCCTTTTTACAAGATTCTCAATTTCATAATGTTTTATATTTTCTGATCTATTCGGTAAGCAGTTTACATTTTTTTAACATATAATTTTTAGTAAAGCGTTTTAAAAATATTGTGTAGAAAAAATGAAACCAGCGAAGTCATCAAAAATCTGCAACATTTTCGAATAGAAAAATAATAAAACATAACTGTTTCTGCTAAGAAAACTTTTACTGAAATATTTATAAATTAAAATTGATATTTAGCTAAAATATGAAGCTAATATTTTAGCTAAAATTTTAAATTCAAACGACACAATAAAATTAGGAAAAAAAGGACTGAGTTCCAAAGTTTTGATGTGATACTCTTTTAAAAAAAATTAAGTTGTTACACTGAGACTGAAATGTATGTTTTTAAGAAGACCCGAACACGGTTATTTGAATGATATATACTGGGTCAAAATAATTTTATAAAACAAACTATGCTACTTTATGCTATTAAAAACTATGCGCAAATTATGCTACTTTCCAGTTAAAAGGTACATTTAAAAATACTTATTAGAAAGCATATAAAATCTGATATTAAAAACACCGATTTTTCAAGAAATGATTAAGAATAAAAAAAAAAAAAAAAATTAAGACTTACAGGGTTTTTCTTTGTATCCAGATTCCAAGGCGTGGAAATAGTTTAGGAACTCCTGAATGGGTATCTTGAACGCTTCGAATAATCCGACTTCACGGAACACTTTGTAACACGTCTGCAAGACAAAGAGAATAAAAAAGTTCCATTAGTCTTTTTTATGTTATTTTATATGCATTTCTCTCAGGTATTATTCATTTTGGGTTACTTCCTCCCAGTCACTTATCGCTCATACTGATATCAAATGATCTTACTGCGTAAGAATTTGCATGACATTTTTGAGTGAATGATTTCTGAAGAGAAAAAAGCTTGGATGTATTTTGTTGCAGTATTCCAGATAATGTCATATTCTAAATCTAGAGAATTCTTGATTAATTATTTACTTATTTTCATCAGTGTAATGTCCTTTAAATTCATTTTCATTAATTGTTAGAGTTATAAATAATTAATTGTTAAGTTATATAAAGTTTAAACAGGATACAAGGTTTGAATTAATTGTGTGGAGTTACTTCTATTGTTGTTTATCAACGTCGCACTAAGAAGAAACACGAGGGTTCGGATCTCATAATTTTGAGTTTAGATCAGGTGACGAGGACGGTGTCTGAGCTGACACTTCCACCTGGAAACAACGCGAACCATGAGTTCACAAACCATATGGCAACGCTGCATCCGAAACTCAAAAGAAATGGGATGAATAATTTTTGGACACAAGCATTTTATGGAGTCATTTTCTTATACAAGAGGTTTTCAAATGAAAAGGTAAGGAGCGACACTGTAGGTATAAATGAAGATTTTATTCAAAGTATACACCATATGCCAGAGCACAACGATCCCATTAACAAGGAGAAGGATTCCTTGTTCCTAGAATCCCTATGGCCGTGACGAGACCCAGTCATTCACAGCACCCTTGAGTTCATCGTCCGAGTTGAAGCGCTTCTTTTTCAGATATTTTTTCAGAGGGCCAAACACATGGAAATCGCAGGACGACATGTCCGGGCTGTAGGGCGATGGTCAAGTTGCTCCCACTTGAATTTGGTCAGTTCCGCGTGTGGGACCCTGGAGACGTGTGGACGCGCGTTATCAGTGAATCAACCCTCCGTGAGCATCCCCGGTCTTTTGTTCTTGATGGACTTGCGTAGGTTTACAGTGCACATTTGAGTTAATGGTTCTTCTGTGCACGAGGAATTCAACTAGCGGGTCTTGGACGTCGAAAAAGACAGTGAGCAACACCTATTCCACTGACGCCAAGGCTTTGAACTTTTTAGGGGGAGGTGACGATGCATGCTTCCACTGCATGCTGTCCAGCTTTGTCTTTGGCTCGTAATGATGGCACCATCTCTCATCACCTGTGACGATCCGCTCCAAGAAAGAGGGGTCTTTATGATACGGAAACAGAAGTCCCATACGCAGTTCCTTTTGCTGGTAAGTGAGCTGCTTCGGAACCCACTGCTTACACACCTTCCGATAACGCAACCTGTCGTGAACAATTATCCACATTGTTCCAACGCTGACATCCCCCTTCACCACCAACATTCGCAATGTGACAGGCCGATTACTTTTCACTCGGTCGTATACCTTGTCGATGAGATCGGCCGAAAAGACTGTGAGTTGCCTCGCATGGTCTCGGATCATCAACCAAACTCTCACGGCCTGCAAGAAAATGGACAATTCTTTTTCTCACTGACTTGTGGGATACACAGTCTTCCCTGTATACGGTCACCATGCGGCTATGAATAGCGGTCGGTTTAACCACTGTCAGAAATCGGATAACGCTTCCCTGCTTCTCAATCGTCGAATTTTGCAATGTGAACGTCATCATGTCCTCACACGCACAGTCGCTTCAATTTGACAGCAATCTTTGTAAGAGCCTTTGTTCGTTGGTTACTATCATAAGCGATTATCCTTTCAAAAGCAAAAACATTAAAAAATATTTGTTTATTTATTTTAATGCTTTAACAAACGTAAAATTCTATTCAGCATAATTAATTTACTTACATATTTTAAAAACAACGAGTTCAGCTCTAAATGTTAAACAGAATATGAAATGTATGAAGCTACTATGTTTGTTTAAAGAAATGTTACTAATGCATTTAAATTCTGATAAGTCATTCAGCCAAGAAACAACTCCTAAGATTTTTCAAAAGGAAAATAAAAATTCAAAAATCTTCAAATTTCTTTGAAAATAGTAATAGTTTCTTTCCTTAAAATAACATTTTGAATGAAGCAAAAAAAGCTTCTAATTTTGGAACAAATTAACCAATTAGCTAAGCCCATTCTGAAGCGTTCTTATAACCTCTCGCTCACGAATTATCAAAAAAGCAAAGAAAAAAAATCATTCTATGAATTAATATACTTAAATTCTTGTTTTAAGTTCTGTAGAAAAAAATTATTTGTTCAGCTTGATTCCATTAAGGGAAATTTGAGGAGCCTTGTAAGGCTTGTAAGTTTAAAAGGTTGCAAACATACTTATTCAGAAAAATGAAAGGAAACAGACAGGTGATAAATTTAAGCAATTTATTTATATTTATTTTAATGTTCTAAAGGATATTTCACAATTATTACTTAATACAAAGAAATTACAGATATATTAAAAATATTATCTTAAGTGAAAAGCCTGGAAGCACTCAGGACATAGTGCTTCCTTGCATCGAGTACATATGTATCTAGTTTTCCTGGGATAGCCGGATATGTGGCACTTGGCAGCAAATTTCCCCTCAATTTTAGCCGAATAATTCTCGCCACAGCTCTTCTCAATTCAGGAGGAGTTAGCACTTTTAAGCGTTTCTTTGTTGGGGGATCCCGCAAAGTACTAGTCTGCTTTTCTCTCTTTTTGCTCTGATTCGAATTATCTTTATTATTAAGGGAACTCGTAATGGATGATTTAAATTCTAATAAATCCATGGATTCTTTTTCAGGATCTAATTTCCATAAGATCCAACTATTCACAACAAAAAAGTGGTCTAACTGATCTGATTTTATACAGCTTATCTTTTTCTGTCGTGAGATGCATTACATGGAATAAAATGAAAGTATTTCCTTATCTCAGATAAACAATTTTGCATCTTATAAGCAGCAATTAGGCTTAGTATCGTGCCCAGTCATATTTTGGTGCTCAATAAAGATTTAATCAAAAATACTGAAGGTATGTCATAACAAAATTTATTCTTAAAAACACCTTCAGTTCATGAAGAGTAAAATAGACATATTTCCAGCTACATGGAAATTTTGATTTCCTAAAAAGAGGGTGTATTGTTAGAAAAGATCATTATCTTTTCCTCTTTATTCATTTTATATTAAAAATGATAATACAAAACGATTTTTAAGAAATTTTATTAAACTTGTTTGGTTTTATTTTTTTAAAATAAAGTTGCCCTTTGCACCATGAGTTACTTTAAGCCTCATATGAGGCACTATGGATTCCAATAAATATGAAGTTTATTTTTCAGAAGTAAACAATTTTAATAGATTATTTGATACATGAATGAAATATAACAGGAAAACAATTTTACTCACCTCATTTGGAAGTATATTACATGAACAAACAAATGATGTATTTCTGCATTCACTTCTTTTACAAAATCTAATACTTCAATGTTTCAAGAGTTATGTTGCGAGCTGTTATGATATACTAAAACAATTTGAGGCTTAAATGGATGAGAAGTGTCATTTAAGAGGAAAAATTGAGAGAAAAAATGGTTTTAAATCACTGTTTTTTTTTAATTATTGTAGGAATCTCATATGAGGTCCAGGTGAACGAGAGGGTTAATGAAGTCGATTTCAAAAGAACATATTTATTTTTAAAAATAATCATGTCATATATAAAAATTCATTGAATGATAGAAACTTTCGAATCCTTAAAATTATTCGATTATAATAATTTTTACAGAATGTTTCATTTTTAAATATGTTTTGGTGCCGATGGTATTTTTTCATAAAGTGTTATTACTTCATTGGGATAAATAAAAAATATTGATCAGAAAATATAAAAGATAGAAAAAGAAATTTATTATCTAAACTAAAATTGGCATAAAAGATATTATCAAATTTGGCAAGTATTTTACAAATCTTTAAAATGAGTAACACGTGTAATTATTTTTAAGAGTTAAAAATTAATCTCCTTTTTAATGGTATTGATAAAGTTACGATTAAAATGAGCATAACGTGACTTCAAATATAACCAAATTAAAATAAGTATAAGTTAATAACACATAATATTAAAGATATTACTCTTCGTTAAAATTCTGAAAATTCCTACAAAATTCTGAAATATTTCTTTAGGAAATTAATCATTACACAATATTTTTAGTTCTTTTTCAAATATTCTAACTTAATTTTAACAGAAAAGTGTTTTTTTTTTCTTCAGGCTAAAGAAACATTTAAGTAGGTTCTCAGAAAAGAGCACAAGAAGGATAACTTTTGTTCAATCACAATTTCATTCTAAAGGCGTCAACATATTACTGTCTTATCTGCATGAAAAGAAACTATATTGCAACAATTTTGCAAATAATTATTAAAATAACACTCGATCAAAACAACATCGTGAATGTAATTTCTCGAAAAATAGTCTATTTCGATATCGCTTCCTTAAATTGATAATTTTATCAATTATTAAGTCATTTGTCATTTACTCTTCGCAAATATGCTTAAAATTAAACATGATATTCCCAGATGCACTACAAGTTTTGAATATTTTAAATAGTTTGTTCTTTATTCAGTGAAGTGTGATTAAGATAGAAAAATGTATTTTTTTCACTCGGTATTTGTATCTAATTTTATTAACGACAGAAATAAATAATCTCCTACCCTATTCTAACGCTTATAGACCAGATATTTGATTTATTTTAATTCCAACAAGCTTGACACATAATGAGCATGATGAATTAATTAAATTTTCTTCCTTCTATATATTACAAGCTTAGCTTTAATTAAGTGACAAAAATATGCCAGAAAAATATTTGACCATAACCACTTAGTGTGAAATTGAGAATCTTTAAACTGAGATATTAAAATAGAAAATTCTTTTTCAAAGGTACTCAGTGTAACTTTAATTTGCAATCGATAACATTCATAAAAGTCCTAGATAAAAAAGTCTTATACTTATGTAAATATTTGTTATTATGAAAGGAAGTGAATAGATGAGAAAGGTATTAGTTGAATTTAATTAATCATAAATATTGTTATTTCACTTCAATTTCAATAATAATAATTTCAATAAATGAATGTTACATTAAAAAAAATAATTCAAATTCTGTAAGAATCGCTAAATACAAATGTGAAAATTGAATCTATAATATAGTTCTATTTTAATGCGTACTCTGAATTGATATGAACATACCCATCTAAATTTATTCATAAAAACATGACAGAAAATTACTTAGATCCGCATAGCTTCTAAAAATTTAGTTCATAAGTAATTTTAAGCAATTTAATGACAAAAATGTGTAAGCGACTTTATTTGTAAAATCATTTTCATTTCAACATATAAGAAATTAGGAAATTTGACATTTTATGTTTTAAATTAAATGGTTGAAAACTGTTCTTTATTCTAATAAACGATGGATTTTTTGAGCGAATGAAAATGGAAATAAGGAGCTACCATAAGCGGTTTTATTATTTTTGTAATCTGAAGTTCAAAAAGATTTACTTATTTTTCAAAGACAATATTCAGAAGTGGATTCAGTTTTAAACTATGAGTGAAAACCAATGCCTGAGGGAGAAACGCAATACTTTTCTCAATAAAATAATACGAAATTCTTGAAATGTTGTGCGAAAATAACTATCAAAACAACAAAGAAAAAGTTAATTTTAAATATGAAATATTCTGTCGCTACCTAAGGAGACGGCTCCCACGTATTTAAATGCAACACATCGGTTTTAGATGGAAACAGTACTACTTTGCAATTTCAATATATATTTTGAAGAAATAGAAGACCTCTATAACATTCACAACTAATATAAATATAATTCGATTTGAAAAAAAATCTTTTTTCCGATTTAGTATATTTTTCATCCGATCAGTGAAAAAAGAATTTTTAGTTTCTTGGAATGTTGTTTATTATTTAGATATTTGTCTTAATAATTTATATCAGTAAAAAGTAATAATCGTTCTTCTGTGTTTAGAAGGTTTTTTTGAAAAATGGAATGTAAAGAAAATTAAAAATAAAAATATAAATATAATTCGTCTGTTCTTCAAAACTTACTAATGACATCAACCATTCTAGATCAGTTAAAATAATCCAATTAAAATACAGAATAAATTGTGAAATAGTAAAAAAGATAAGCATGCAAAGAAAACGTTACAATGAACTTGGAATATAAATTGAAATATGCTTAACAATGCTGAATACAATTTTCTTGGAAATATTATCTTTTGATACTTAAATAAAAACCCGACCAAATAACTTGTATTAAATTATTAAAAATACTAACAAAAATAAAAACAGGAAGAAAAATCTGAAAAGCCATGTTTTTGAATATAATATATTACATTAGTACTTTTGAAATTTAGGTGAAATACAAAAGAATTTAAGAATTCAGACTATCTAAAATGATTTAAAAAAAAATTATACGTGGATAATCTAAAAAAAAAAAAGAATTTTACATCTGATACCTGTTTTAATAATTATATGACATTATGGAAAAGGTTGATTTTAAAAATATACAGTCAATAAATAGGATATAGATATATATGTTTAATCAATAGACATAGATTATCTAAAAAGTTCTAAAAGAGATTTATAAGAAATGTAATATTATTAAGGTTATTGCATATGGAAATTTTCTTAGTTAAGCTAGTTTTAAAAAAATTATATAATTTTTAATAATAAAATACATAAAAAGATAAAATATATTTTATATATCTGTAAATAATTGTTTAGGTAATATTTACTTACATTTTTATGAGTATAATTATATTGAATATAATAGTTCTTATAAATTTAGATATATTGATAATATTACATTTTTTCAATATAATAATAGTACACATGTTAAACCTTTTTTTTTATTATCTTCTTATCCAGAGTATTTAAAAATATTGCAAATTAACGATAATATTTATGAATATGATTATTTAGATATTTATTTTTTTTAAAAAAGAAGATAATAATTTATGTAGTAATTTTTAGGAAAGAAGGATAAATTTAGCTCAAGATTCATTACGTACCGCTGTGGACTAGTTACTTAAGCTTTAGTATAGTTAGAAACTATATTTAAATTATATTTTTTAACATTAGACCTGTGAAAAACTAATATGAGAGTTATTCACAAATATTTTGATTATTTCCACAAACAATCATCCAGTCTACAATCAAACAATCATCAAGCTTATTATCCTTTGAACTTTATCAAGAATAATTTAAAACACAATAATTTTAATATAGGTAATTATTATTTTTGTTTTTAAATTTTAGTTTATTGCGAATATTATTAAAATTTTTCCAATATTTTTCTACTTAATTTTTTCGTTTCAATTTTAATTTTTAGTTTAATCTTGCATATTAGTTTAATCTTCCCTCTCACTCTCTGTTAAATAGCACTGCTCTCAATTTTTCAATAGCCGTCTTCATTCGGCGGTTATCTTTGTGATATTTTTCCATTATGTACTATTTCTTTTCAAGTTTAAAATTTTTTTCTTTATATTCTGCTGCTTAATAATTTATATTGATCCTTTTCTTTGTTCATGAAATATATCTTTTATATCTTTATGTGTCTATATACATAATTTACTTAAAATTTCTTCTTTTTTTTTGTTATTTTGAAATTCTAGTTTCTACCATTTCCCTTTATAATATTTTTCTCTTTGAGAAAGTTTGATCTGAAAAATGCGATTAACTAAGCATATCTGTGTCTAGCCAAATACAGAATTAAAAAAATTGTTATATTTCATTTGCTTTATATTTACTGTTTTTCTCTTTTTCTTTCTAATTTTTCAATATCTCGTTTATAATTTCTTCCTGAATTTATTTTTCTTTTTTGCCATCATTTATATAATTAGTATTTTTTTCGGTAAATTTGTATTTTACTTAATATTCTTATGTTTTATAATGTTTTTCTACTGCTGTTGTTTATGTTATAAGGTGTACAAAAATAATTTGATTGTTTCCTTTCTTTAATTTTGCTATCCTCAAAAATACTTTTTAAAAATATTTTCTTTTTGTACCTATTAATTGTTTTAAAATATTGTTTTAATTTTTACAAGTTTCGTTTTTTAATTAATTCATTTAAACTATTTTTTGATATTTATTCGAATTACTATTTTAATTATATAGATTTTCAATTTAAAATCTTTATTGTTTGTCTTGATACTAGAACTTTCTATAATATTCAAATTGGATGTTTCTCTAATATTTTGTGTAAAGGTTGAATCCCATCAGTTGTGGGTAAATCCAGTGATGTTGCTCTGTTTTAGTAATAAATCTAATCGTTTTTAGTAATAAATCAATAACGGTGTAGTTCTTTGCAACTTCATGATTATATATATATATATATATATATATATATATATATATATATATATATATATATATATATATATATATATATATATATATATATATATATATATATATATATATATATATATATATATATATAATTTGATTTTTGGTTATTTCTTTTACTGTACGATTTTTCTCTTAGTTCTTTTTCGTTTTAAATTATTTTAAACTGTTTTGTACTTATGTGTACTTTATATATTTTGTTTACACACATACACACACATATATATATATATAAATATATATATGTCGGTTTGTAGGATAAACACCCGATCCTAGAGGGCGCTGCCTCTGCTACTGAAGGGAACCCGCTCTTGAAGGAGAGTCAATTAGAGTAATCGAAGCGAGGAAGACGCCCTTGTTGATGCTCGAAGATATATAGACGCTACGTCGTGTTAGAAGTTAAAGACGATTTAGATTTAAGACGCTGAAGAAGTTTGTTTTAATGTTTTTAAATGTTATTGTGAAATGTCTTGTCAAGTTTGTGAAACTTTATGTTAATGTGAAACGTCAATATTAAATTTTTGTGTGCTAATTCAAAGTTTGATTCTTTAATTGAAATAATTAGTAATATCGGCCATCCCACCAATCAGAAGTGGGATAAGGATGTAAATTGATATGATTGAGGCGTATAATTAGATGTAAACTAATAGAGATGTAAATTGGTGAGGATTCAGGCCCATTATTAGATGTGAGCACATGATTGGATGTAATAGGGATGTAAACTGATTAAATAGGAACTGACCATTTTTCTTATATAGGAAAAAGTGTTGTGCTAACGTAAAGGATAAATTCAAGACTTTGAGGTGAGTCAGAATTTTTCTTATTTGCTAATTTAGATATGAAGATTGACGATATTAATATGGTAAGCGATGCACTGAAGAATCTCAAGAAAGAAAAAGTTAAAACTTTACATAAGTTTATTTTTGATATACATGATGATGCTAAAAATACGGAAATAATAAGAAACTTTACTAGTTTCGAATTCACAGTAAATGACTCTAATTTTAAGTCTAAATTAAAAACTATTAATGATACTTTTTCATTACATGAATTGATTACCGTTTGTGATATTCTGAATATTACATTCCAAGGAACAAAAACCGAAATAATCCAGAAAGTATTAGTTTTATTAAATGATGTTAACTGGCTCTATCAATATATTCAAAATTCTAATCAATCTGTATCGGAAAGCGAAACGGGAGTAAAAACAAAATTAAACCCATCAGTGCAGAGCCAGAACACTAATGAGTCAGCAGCTTATTCTGGAGAGCGGTGTTATGATTATAGCGCCACTCGAAATCAAAACATCTCTATAAGCTTTTCAGACGTTGAAAGTGTTACTTACTATTTTAATGGTGAATTGCATGAAAACATTTCAGCTTGGTTCGAGCAGTATGAGAGCTCTGCAAACATTTTAAATTTATCTGACCCTACAAAAGTTTATTTTCGCTAAACGATCGCTTGGTGGTAATGCTTTTGTTGTGCTTCGTATTTGAATTCAGATTTCTTCATTACATAACATTAGCAGTGCTTTTTTTGTCTTGAAATTTAGAATTATAATTGAGATTTTATATGGAATCTGGGCTTATAAATTTGTAAAGGTTTAATGGTTTAGATGTTGAAGAAAAAAAAGTTATGAACATACTAATGCATACTAATGCATATTAAAATACACATTCGCATTTAACCATAGAAATTCATAAAATTTTTCAGCTTTTGAGTTCAAAATAAATATATACATCCAGATTTTAGATAAATGGACCCATTGAACAACCAAAAGCAGAAATGATAAAGTATGCATATTTCAATTAAATAACTTACGAAGTTAAGATATTTTCCTAAATCTTCAAATTGTCGATGCAGTTAAGCCATCAGATAGTTACGCCAGTAGATGAACGATAAACAATCTTCTTTAAAGTATATATATGTGCATTAAAAACAGTTTAAAACGCAATCATCTTTCTATATCTTACTCAGGAAGCAAGGAATAATTTTACTCCAAACACTTTATTCTACGATTCTTCTGTTATAATTTTTAAGCGTTCTGTTAGTCCGTTAGATAATTTTTATATACAGGAATCAAAATGTAACGCTATGTTATTCGACATCTTTTTTTAAATTTTATTTGCTTTTATTTATTTTTTCCTGCGATTGAACTACGATGAATGCTTATTAATGAGGACAGTTAATGCCTTTAAATTATTTATTTTCTTAATAATTGGTTAAATTCAATGATGATGATTATTACAGAGCAATGAGTATGCTACAGAGCGATTATATACAATGGGAAAATATTATTTCTTTCTCAGCCAACACCTCCTTGCTGAACACTTTTCCCAACCAGGTACGTATTTTGTTCTTTCTTTGTCGACCGTCTTCTCGCCCCCTTGTTTCCTCTACTTACACTGCTGTAAGATCTTCCTGCTGCACCTTCCGGTGAGATGTGTGGGAACACCTGCTCTTTCTCAATTGAACGTCTTTTGAATGGGAGAAAGGTCCATCAACAACAACTCTCTCGACACTGTTCGAAGGAAGATAGAATAGGAAATCATCACTCTACATTAATTATATCTCAAATTATGAAAATTCATTTGAAAATCTTACTTAAAATAACTGTATTTGTATAATTTTGTTTTAAAAATGCTTATCTCCACTATTCAATATTATATATATTATATGTTAACATTATAGATTGCATTATATTGCACATAATATGTTTCTCAAAACGGTATTATTTAATTGTGTAAAACTTGAGTTTTCTCCATTGAATTTATTTTGACACATCTCTAGTAATTTTAAATATAATATTACATTCTTTAAAATAATGCTATATACTTGTTTAATCAAAGTTGTGTACAGAACTTTTAATTGATATATTTAAAAAACTATTTTCATTCAAAGAAATCTTGATTCATTTGAAAATATAAAAAAAAAATTTCAAAAAAATTGTTCAATGTGTCTCTTCTAATAACAGCAGGAACCGAGACATTTTGGATAGGCAAATACTGGCAGATATGATATACATGTTGTAATAAATGATATAAAACAAAATAATCAAAATAAAACTTACAATTATTTTTACATTTTAAAAAAGCCTTGTACTGTTAAATACCAATACCAAAATGAAGGAGATGGGTGGATATTATATTCATATTTGAATTGTGTATATTCTTAATAACTCTGAAAAATTAATATACTTTCTCGTACTGTAAAAAAAAGATTTAAAAAAATTGAACTTTTATTGATACTAAGTTCGTATTTGGTTTTGAGATATTATTCTGATAATGGAAAATACATTAATTAGTCATTTCTTCTCTAAAGAATATTTACAGACCGGATATAGTCTTACAAGAAGCAGGTAAACAGAAACATAAATTTAGCCAACATAACAGATAGAACGGAATGCTATTTTTGGGTTTGTAGTTCCAAATTCTCAGAGATACATGAAATCAAGATGAAAATTTCAATATATATATATATATATATATATATATATACTAATCTATGAAAAAATAATTTAAAACACTTAAAAAAGACAAAAAACCAAGAAAAGAAATATAACAATGAAAAGAAAAAATAAATGAAAAATATGGAACGAAAGCAAGTCAAAAAAGCAATATCGGGCGGACCGATTAAGCGAGACAACTAGTTCAATGGTACCAACCTTCCCCTTTGCACGACTTGGTAGGCTGAATTGGAAATCAAATTGCAAAAAAAAGTTCATGATTAAAATACAAAACAAATTCAGCGATAAAATCTACAAAAATAAAATCTATAATTCGCTTGTAGAGCTGGTGGGAAATCAAATTACAAAGTTCAAAAGATTAAAAATGCAAAAAAAATTTCAACTTGTCCCTTACAATATATATATATATATATATATATATATATATATATATATATATTGTGTGTGAAAATAGATGTGATGTAAAAGCTTTTAACATGAATTGAAAAAAAGTAAAATATTTGAAGAGCAAGATTCAGCGGTTTGAAATATATTATCTGCATATTACGACATGTTTGATATTATGAATGTATAGGATTTGGATATTTATAGATTGATTTACATTATGATGTAATGTTGCAGAAATCTATATGAACTTTGTAATTATAATGTAATCGTTGACAAATTCATCTCCTTTTTTGTAATTTAATTCACATATATATTCTCCCCTTTCTGTAAATCCTGAGTTGTAAAAGATGTTTTTAAAATATTAAGAATTTTTTTTGTATTTGTTTTACTTAAGCTTACTTAGCTTTTAAAATAAAATCTGATGACAATTATTTTAAAATATGGTAATTGAAAGAAAAATATATACAATTATGAAGTTTCGAAAACTCTAGAAAAATGGTATTCAACCTTGAGCAATTAAGTGAATTTAATTTGCTGGAGAAAGCTTTTAAAGAAACCACTTCAAAAGAAAAAAGTCTATTTTCTTTTTTTACGCTTAGAGAATTTACTATGCTAATTAGATATAATTTATTAAACTTTCATGACGTTTTGATTATAAGTGAAAAGAGCTACATAATCAGTGCTTTTTTTACTACTAATACATCAGTCTCAACAATAATTAAAATCCACATTTTTGTTGAAGACAGTTTTAGAAATAAATTATTAATTATAGCCGTAATAATAAGAGAGAAAGTTTATTTTATAAAATATAATTCGATCAGATTTTAAGAAGTGAATGGTGTTTAAAATTAATGCAACGAAGATGCTTAAATTAATAGTAACGCAGCGAATAAAATTGGTTTCTTGCGTCAACATCAATGTACAAAATAAACGTAGTTTATTATATAGAGAATGTGGGTTTGAAAAGTTAGTAAACTAATGCAATGGATTTAAAGTTAAAATAACCATTCATCACCTTTATTTGAAATAGTTAAGAATTCGAGTTCTTATTTTTACTGTACTTAATTATTCGTCATAAGACAAAAATAATTAAGTTGCAATTTTTTTTTATTTTTTCTGTTTTAGAAATTAATGTGAAATTATTTTAAGTAAAGATGAAATAAACTTTCAATATAAAAGAAGTTGTGTTGCTTTGTCTTTTCAGTAAATTATCTATTTGCGCCTAAGGTTTACTTACATATTATTTGACAATCACAAACTGTGATAATTATTCAAAAAAGGTCATTTCTAGTGATGTTTAGTTAGTTATTTTCATAATAAGGAATCAGGGTTATATTAAGATTTTTAATTAAAATGATAAATTATCTTCTACATCTACAAAGGATTTGCATTATTTTTTGATAATTAAAGATTATACGTAATTATTTTAAAACGACTTTATTGATGTTTAGTTTTCACTGTTTTCATTTTAGAGTAATCTAACGTAAAATTTTTTTTAACGTGGTATGTTTATCATGCAGATCAGACTCTAAGGGTTGACTAGAAAACTTATTTCTTTAATATAACTATAAACTCGTTTTAGATTATTGCATGCAATTTTGAACTTTTTAAAGCTTTTTTTATTACCAAAACGATTTTCAGAATATCAATAAAATTTTTTTTATGTACTTCTAATTTTAAGAGTTTCCACTAATAGTTTTAATAATTAGTTTATTTCACTAATAATTAAAAGCTAAATATAAAAAGCTAGAGAAAGATATTATGTTTATTTTTTAATGGAGTTGGAGTATAATTGGAACTTGAATATAAATTATTTTCTAAATAAGTTAATTATACATGTTATAAAATAAATATCAAATAATTGTAATAAATATCAAATTGTGTGTGTTTTGAATATGATTGTATTATAGTAATGCAAGAAAACAGGATGAAATTTAGTGTTTTTTCAAACATGGTATAGCACATAGTTTTATTCAAATTATTGACTGGGAAAATAATAGTAGTTAAATTAATCAAAAGAACAGATTATAAAAGAATTTAAAAAAAAGTTATTAAACTGACAAGTAAAGTTAGAATGTTAGAAAAAACGAATGGAAACCGAGAAAATGAAACTGATTTCCACAAAATAATGAAAACTTTCAATAATAATGCATATGATATTTATTTTCTTCCTTGCAAAATCAGATTAGTTATCAGTGCAGGAGAACTGAAAGGATTATAAGTTGCATGAAACACTCATTTAGCAGCAAGACTTAGTTAATCTTTATTGGTCACATCTTGCCAAGTTTTCAAAGAATATCTCGTAAACAAAACAGAAACTCATCATAGCAAAATCATTTTCTAAAACTACCTTCGAAGACACAATAATACATCAAATTCCGTTTTTTGTTCATAGCTATAAAATTAACAGTATAAGCGTATATAAAATGTTGTTGTATTGCTATGTTTACTCACTCAAAACAATGCAGAAAATGTTGTGCACATACCAAGAAAAGTCATAGTAGAAATCTGATATATTCCAGACTATAATGAGAAGTCATGCAGAAGTCCACAATCTTGATTCGAGGAGAAAAACACAAATAAAATAAAACTGAACTCAAAGCAGTGTGTTTCTATGTAAAATAACACCCTGATACTATGTAAAAGTGTGATGGAAGAGGAATTGTACATTCCTTCGTCTGCAGAAATTCAGTCTGCTGTCAGAGAAAGAAATATTTTCAATTCTGTCTATTTGCACTGTGGGCTGAAAATCTTACGTTATCTTTATTTAGTATAACAAATAACACTTTTTTATTTACCTGACGCTTATCATTTAAATGGGTTATGCTATCGTCTGGTTGAACGATAAATTCAATGAATTAAATAAACATAATGGTTACTGAATTGCAATACCAATGATTGCGAATATATTTTCTTAAAACTTGTCTACCAAGTTGACCCTGAGTTTTAACTTTGTTTTTTATTTACAAAAGAATTAGTAGTATAAATTTGGATTGATGTCAAGTATTTGTTTAATAGAAACTACAAACATAACTACAATAATTTTAGTATAACAAGTAATTGAGAATTTTCTTTTATACATCCTGTTATCTAAGATTTGAAAAAGACCTTTAAATGTTTTTTTGATACATACCAATGAAACCTTGTACAGAGAAAATTCGCGAAAATACTCAGACTAATTTTTGTTATAAACTTTTTGTAGTTATGTATGGTGATTCGTTAATGTATGAACTTTATAAATGTTAGGCCCTCATTATAGATAGAGCAAAAGCAGAATGTTTTTTATAACGGTTTACATCAAACTGCTTTCTCCTCTCATCTTTAGTATTCATAATATCAATTTCCAACACTGAAACTGAAAATATTGTTTGTTTTTTATATACTTTCTAGTTTGTAGAACTAAAAATTTAAATCACTATTTAAAGGAAATTATTTCGAACAAATATAGTGTAGTAAAGTAATTATTTTTGAATTGTATGATTATTTGCTAGAAAGCACACCATATATATATATATATATATATATATATATATATATATATATATATATATATATATAATATATATATCCTACTCTCTATCACTCTCAATGAGGGGTATGAATCTTACATTTTCACAAAATTTGTTTTGTCATTTTTTTGTTTCCCCAATCCTTTCAATTAGTAATTGAAAAATCTAGCGTATTTCAAAGCTCTCGAAAAAGAACAACTTTAAATATTTTTTAAGCAAAAGTTTGCAAGAAAAATAAGTCCACCTTTTTTAAATCTTTATAGGTATTTTTATTCATTCTGTGGGATGGAGGTTTTCACATGAGAGGTGTTTTTGATTAAAAAAGAAACTAAATTTCTCAGCATATGGAAAGAGAGTATTTCTATGCCTCTCCTTTTGTCACCTAGATAGGCTTGCTCTTAAAAGCCGTCTAACCAGAAGATTTTACCTGACGGAATATCTCATTACATGAAAATCAAATCTCTCTTGCATTCATCTTCTGTAACTGGCTACTTTTTTTAATACGGCCTTGAGTTTCATTTTGACCAGAACTTTTGGAAAAGTGCATTTCGTATCCCTTCTCGTAAGCAACTGAAAAGAACTGATTTTTTTATTTCTGAGTTTTTTTTCTTCCGTACGTCTATGAGTGTGCGCTGTATTATTTTCAATTCTCAAGTTTTTCAATTTTTAATAAAATATAACATATATTACTAATATTATTCAATTTTTTTCTCGATTCTTGTTTGATTTACCATATCTTTTTTTTTTTTTTTTTTTTATATATAAAATAACTAAAAGATAATCAGATGTTAAAATATTTTTTAAATGTAACTTATCTTGGTGATCTTTATTTAAAGGGTTCTAAAAAGTATTGTTATTCAGTAAATAAATTAATAGAAATATTTCACAATTTTTTTATCGAAAATTCTATTTATTATTAAAAAATTTATGTATTATTATAAAATAACTAAAAGGTAATCAGTTGTTAAAATATTTTTAATTAATTATTTATTTTTGGAATTTAGATATATCGAATTGACCCTCAAAGGAATTCTACAAGTCAGCACTTATTTATTCAAATAAGTGTTCTGGTAAGATAACTCACTGTTTTTTTATCAAAATTTATTTATTACTAAGATTTTGTATGTTTTTTATGGTCGTTGAATAAAATTGATTCCTTAAAATAACAAATTCCAGAAAGGGAAGGTATTCTTTGTTGCACAATGATATTTTATCTAGTAAAGCTTTTTTGCAGGTTCACGAAATCATATGTAAATTTAAATTTTTATGTGTAAAGAAAACAAATTCTAATAAAATTTTTAAAAAATTTAATTCTATTATTTTTATTATATTTCATTAAGTAACAATATAATGTTATGTTAAATATAATTTAACAAATAATTATCAATTATTTAACTTCGTCAATAAATATTTTAAATATTCTTGCATGATCGAAACGAGTTTAAATAATGTCGTTATCAGGTCCTCTCAGAAATATTTTGCGATTAGAGTTTACTTATTTAAACATTAATAGAAAATAATGTTCTAGTAGTTGAGATTTATCATTAAAAATTCTTTGTAAATGACCATTTTATAAATACTGTCATACAATTACATTTATTCAAAATTGAATAGTGAAATATTTAATGCGAATTGTTAAATTTAATACTTACAAATTTGCAAAATAGTTGATATTTTTGTTATTGAAATTTATTTTATCCCCCACAATATTTAACTCAACATTAATAATGTTGATTAAAGGACAAACGGAAGCTAGAAGAATAGGACAATGCTTGATAGACATAGAGACTATAAGTGAACTAAACAGTGCTTTAAGAACTTAGGCTAGTGGCACATCAAATTTTTTTACATAATGTGCAGAAAGTTTTAGTTGCTCATTACTTCTGATGAGAGTAGTGTTTGTTGGCACTATTTTTGGAAATGTTTCTCAAAAGATGCCTATATTCTGGTGAATTGCTTTCCCCTATCCTCCTTATAATCTGCCAATGGAGAAATTGTTTGAATAAAAAGGTGAAAAGGAAATTTAACATTGTTTTAATTTTTTATTGGAGGTATTGAAACGGTAAAATGTCTGTTATACATAAATTTATATAACTATGACACATTAATTTTAATTACAAAAATTAATTCAATCAGTTATTCAGTGATAGTTTATTTCACCTGAAAAATTTTACGGAGCTTTTTTATTCTCAAAATTTTAAGAAATACAATTTTTATTATTAGAAATTTTGATTTTTGTACCTTTATAATTGGTTGGATTATATTTCTGCGCAATTGATAATACTACTTGCTTACAATCATATACTCAAATTTGGTATTCTTAATCCTTAAATTTTATATAACATTTTAAAGGCTTACCTTTGTTTTAATTTTCGCTTCGTCGTATTTTATTTTATTACCCTTACCGTATGTGTAACACCTTCTAATTTTTAAAATATAGATGATAAATCTTTTAATTTTTAGTCAATATAGTTATATTAAGAAGCATTTTGATGTACCTACATATATTAGATTGCTGAATACATCAAAATACATTTAGAATACTTTTAAGGATTATTTACGCATTTTTTAAATAAAAGGAAATTTTCTTTTTTTATAGAATACATTTTTTTTAAAAAGTGAACATATTTTACTTTAAAACGCTACTCCTTTTGGAGAAATATCTACTTAGAAGACTTATGGGATTTTTTTTAGATATTGCAAATACTTTTAAAAACCGAAAGCATACGTAGTTTTCGTTTTTTCTACTCTTTGAAATTTTTTTAACTGTGATATTGAAACATTCTTTTTGGAGGCAAGGGCACTTTTATTGATTTTACTGTAGATGCGCTTTGAAGAATTTCGTGGTGTTTTTTTTTGTCTTAAAATAAAACCGTTTTTCCATTAAACGTACAAAGTAACAATTGTAATAAGAAATTTCTCAAGTATTAGTAACAACAAATTCTTCAATTAAAGTTCCATAATTTGTTAAAATAGAATTTGATATCACACTCATTTTTTGAAAAGAAACTTGGGTTTATAGATTTCTACAAATAACTGCGCTGAATTTTCTTAATTTCATCGTCTAAAATCTCTATTGATATTTAGCATTGAGCAATCTGTTCTAGAATTTTCGAATATCAATTTTTATATATATCAATAGCATATCAATTTTTATATATATCAATAGCATATCAATTTTTATTTTTTCTGTTTCATTATCCTTCAAAACCCTAAACCCCAGCACTTGCTACTTTAGTAATATATGTATTTTATATGTATTTATATAATTTTATAACTAGGCTCACACTTTTATATTAGCTTTTGATTTTTTAGTGGTTGAACTTATGTATTATCTTTTTAATTCGTTTAAAAAAATTATTTATTTATAAAATTCGACACAAGACGGAGAAACTCACTTTTATTACATGATTTAATTTGCCCCCTAAAATTATTTTAATATTAAATATTGTTGGTTTATAAACTTCAAGAATTATTGAATTACTATTTGGTGGGATAAGTAAGTATTATTTTTCGTTTTGTAAAATTAAATAATCAATAATATAATTTGGAGATGATGGTTTTCTTGATAAAAGGCTTACTGCGCCATAATGGAAAGTAGGTACAAGAACATTAATTTGGCTTACTTTTAAGGTATAATTTTTTATAGCTCATTTTAAGTGAAAATTATTTAATAATGTGTATAAATATATATTGCAATCAATGTTGTTTGGTCACACTTTGTCATGTGAATGCAATGGAATCAGAAAGTAATTAATATCACACGAGAAGATTGATACCACACATGCTAACTGCAATTTTTAAAAAGTTAAATAAAAAAAAACATAGACTGACGGCATGACAACTAATAACAAGAAAGAATATACGAGTCAGCAGGAAACTTCAATGCAGTTCCTGTCTCGATTGCTTTTCATTGCTACTTTATATATTGAGTAGCAGAAGGAATTGAGTTTACTGTAGCTTCACATCACTTAAGTTGGCTTGCCTTGCCAGAATAGCCTTCTCATTCTCATAGTGGTAGAATGACATTAGGCTGGAACTTTCGATGATCGTCAGTCGCAACATATGTACTTTACATTTTTTTTATTACTTTAATTTACTTTGGTTTAAATTAATTTGTTTCCTTGTTTATATTTACTTTTGGTTGAATTATTGTTTTGAATTGGTACTTCTGCTTAATTATTGGTTTTATACTATTCTGTTATAATGTAATTCATTGAAGTTGGAATGATAGGATACGTAATACTAGTATAAACACACTTTTATTACACACTTCTACGTGAGGAACAGTATTACATTACATTATTTCCATTTTTGATTTACTTATATTTTCTTCTGATTTTCCTATGATGTTTTGGTTTTTTCATTGGTTGTAATTTTAATTAATGGTCTTTATCTGTTTGAATTAGTATTATGTCTAATAAAATGTAAGTATATTTTCTGTTTGTTTTGATAAAGATACTTTTTAACATAGGATAATATTTTTAATCAATAATAACGTACTTCCTTTCGTTGAATTCTGTAGTAATTTAGTTTTTAAAAAAATTGAAAGATTTTGGTGGCTATAATTAGTATTTGATATTGTTTACACACACGTATATATATGGGGGGGAGATGACCGATATTACTAAATTATTCTAATTAAAGAATCAAACTTCGAATTATTAGCACACACACATTTGATATTGACGTTTCACATTAACATAAAGTTTCACAAACTTGACAAGACATTTCACAATAACATTTCTCAATTAAAACAATCTTTCAGCGTCTTAATCTAAATCGTCTATAACTTCTAACACGACGTAGCGTCTATATATCTTCGAGCATCAACAAGGGTGTCTTCCTCGCTTCGAGGCCTTTAATTGACTCTCCTTCAAGAGCGGTTTCCCTTCAGTAGGAGAGGCAACGCCCTCTATGATCGGGTGTTTCTTCTACAAACCGACACTCGGCCATCCTGGAAGAAGATGACCTCAGCTTCTTGACTCCAACTAAAGAAAGATCGTCTCAACCTAAAAATAAAGCTGAAAAAGAAATTAAAAAGCAGTAACAAGTTGATAATTCGAACAGCATTTATCTCAATCTTGGAACATCATCATCTTCGAAAACACTATCGTTTGTGAATATCATCCTCCTTTGCCATTTCATCTTGCTTTCTTTTCTCTCTCTCTCTCTTTTACGTCTTAAAAAACAAAGATAAATCAGTATTTGGGGAAAAGTAGTCATAATCAAGAAAAAGTCATAATTGATAGATTCACAGTCAATAAATGAAGTATAATTGATAGTTTAAGTTACACAATCTTTACTAATGAATTCTGCTGAATCCATTGATGATTTATGTAGAACTTCTACTGGTCCTAGGTAGTCTGTGCGATACATATGTAAAAGGTAAGTCATCTTTATGAACAGATGAAGAAATCTGTCTTTTCCTTTTACGTTTCTTGAACACTATGCACAACAATTAGCTGTTGGTCTCATCTTTTGTTTTGGCATCTTATCGTGAATCGTTACGTTGTTTTCCAGAAACGAGAATTTGGCTTCAATTTCTTTGATTTTTTCAATATTCTTAGTATTCATTTGAAAAAACAAAGCATGATTTCTGTTTTAACCCTTCAGTTATTTAAACATCAACAATCTTATTTTTCCGAAAAAGTAAACGTCAGGTCGTTGATATATTGGTTCATTATTTTTAGTTAAAATATTTAATTCTAATATAATTGATTTAATCTTCTTCGGTTGGTAATTTGATATAGTTTGCCACTTCATCTTTAATGAATTTTGAAATATTATATATTCCATTCTTTCATCACAATTAACATTAACTGGAAAAATTTAAAATATTTTTCTTTATGCGGAGATTTATTTTTCATTGTAAATCCATTTTCATTTATTATAACTACTGGAAATACATGAAGTTCTATTATAGCATTATGCGAGACATTCTCCTCGACATATATCAGTAGTACACTTAAAGTTATCTATTTGTATCTCTCCGTAAATGTACCTATAGGCTTTATTTTACTCTCATCCCGTAGGTAAAGATACACTGATTCACCAAATATTTAATTTTCAAATATATTTTTAGAAATTGAGCGTAACTTGACTTTCAGTATCAATCAATGAGTTAATATTTAAATTACCAAAACGAACCATTTTAAACTGATATGTTTTATAATATTGAAAATTCTACGTTATCATTGGGTTTGGTTTCCATTAAATCGAACATTCAGACTTGCTTATCCAAGTTTTGATCTGAAACATTTTAAACATTTATTCTCTATGTACAAAACTTAAATAAATGGCCTTTACCACCACAGTTTAAACAAAATTTGGTATTACAGTCATATTACTTGATCGTTTCTGATTCACAAAAATTATCTGGTTTTGTTTATTTACTAAAATTATATTTACTTTTCTATAAAATCATTTTTAATAAATTAATTTTATGAAAATCTCGCAGTTTTCGTAAATCTTCAGTTTTCGCAGAAATTCACGTAAATCTTTGCAACCATACAAAACTAATTTATTTCTCTATTTCTATCGTTGATTCCTCGTATAATATATCTGAATAATGCGGCATCTTCAATTCTCCTCGATTACCCAACTCTTTCAATATAAAATAATGTCCTGTCTGCTCAGATTCTTTCATTTTCGCTTACTCAATATTTCATGCAATTGGGCTGAATTAGTAGTGACCTCGAACTCAACTATCAACACACGTTTTAATTCTGATGTGCCAATATTCAATTAACGTCTAACAATAATAAAA